>JAOTBB010000771.1:2220879-2236725 GCA_025629985.1 Chamaetylas fuelleborni
TCCCTCCCCCAATCCTCACTCATCCCTGGAACACAGGCAGGGTGGGAAGGATGTGAGGAACTGTCTGGGATATTTCCTAGGCAGGAACAAGTCAGGGTAGGGCAGGAGGCGCCAGCTCTGCTCCAGGCTCTGCTCTCCTGTGCTCTCCATTCCTCATTTTCCCATCTCCTGCTCAACCAAGGCACTTCCCCCATTTCAGGGATTGCCCTTTGTGCTGTTTGGGCCCCCCAGAGCAGCTGGTTTGGAGGATGCTGCTGGCTGGATCCCTGTGGAGATTTTTCCTGGGCATTACCTTTGTTAACTCTGGTTGGGAAAAGGGAAACAAATCCTCTGAGCAGCCCCTGTTGTGGGAATTGCCAGACCTTTGGGAAAGAGGTGGGATTTGGTGATTCTCTTGTAGCCATTGGCCTGATATTTCTATTAAATATCAGCCCTGGGAGAGAGGCTGGATGGGATGAATATGGGATGAATATGGGATGAATTGGGATGAATTGGGATGAAGATGGGATGCATTGGGATGAATATGGGATAAATATGGGATGAATTGGGATGAATTGGGATGAATATGGGACAAATTGGGATGAATATGGGATGAATTGGGATGAAGATGGGATGAATATGGGATGAATTTGGATGAATTGGGATGAATTGGGATGAATATGGGACAAACTGGGATGAATTGGGATGAATATGGGATGAATATGGGATGAATATGGGACAAATTGGGATGAATATGGGATGAATTGGGATGAATATGGGATGAATATGAGACAAATATGGGATGAATTTGGGTGGATATGAGACAAATTGGGATAAATATGAGATGAATTGGGATGAATATAGGATGAATTGGGATGAATTGGGATGAATTGGGATGAATCCCACAGCACATCCCAGCTCTCCCAGCTCACTTCAGGCCATGTGGCACTGCCCTGTGACACTAGGCTGCAGTGGCACCCCAAGCACCAGGATTTTGGGGTTCTGGGGTGCTGCTGCTGCTCGCTGTGCATCCCTGCCACCCTCCCTGTGCCCTGGATATTGCCAGGGATTATGGTTTGGGCAGGATTTGGGTGGATGATAGCAAAGGGACTCAGATGGGAGTTAAATTGCTGAGGGGCTTGGGCTGTTTTGATTTTCTTTTTGTAAAGAGAGATCTCAAAAATTGTTAATTTTAGTTTTCTAACTCAGAAACAAAGTTGTGTTGATTCCAGGAAAAATGTTATTTTCTCCTCAGTATAAATCTAAATAAAAAATCCCCTAAAAAGAAAATTAATCATCTCCTTCCTGACTCTGGGTTATTGAATATTCACCTGTTAAGAATTACAGTCTCCTCTGACCAGTCTGAATGTTCAAACCCATTAATATAAGTGCCTCTTAGAAACAACCCCAGCAAGCTCCTATTTCCCCTTTGCCACTGTACACTGGTGTTCTTATTCTTCTTTTGTAAAAACCCTACCAAAAAAAAAAAATTAAAATTGAGAAATGGGCTAAAAAAAATGACAAAGTACCAGGGAGATTAAACGTTGTCCCGATGAATTTTGCCAAAGATGTTATTTTCCTGGAGAATGGTTCAGAATTAATTTCCTCTGATAGGCTGTGAGATAAAAAGGGGTTTATAAATCAGCATTCATCCATATTTCTGTTGGCAAAAGCCCTGTCCCTGATCCACTCCAGCAGCTCTGCAGTGCCACATCCACTGGCACTGCAGCAGTAGCTCCTGGAGAACATGAAAAATCCGTGTTACAAATTACAAATGACAGAGTCCTGTGGCTCCAGAGGTTGGGATGAGCTGGGCTTTATCCCAGGCCAGCCCTTCTCAAAGCCCTTCCTGTGTTTTAGGGCTCTGTATCCCCCCACAAAGCATCTAAGGCAAAGATCCCCCTTTTTAAACTATTTTAACTATTAGCTTTATTATAATTTATTATTAAAGAATTCTCTGTGCATCCCCTCCCTAAAGCTGATTGTGCTGGGCTGGGAGATGCCAGTTCAAAGAAGGATTAGGGAGAAGCTGCTCCTTGGGAATCTCAAATAATTTGTCCAGAAGGAGTAAAACCAATCCAGCTCTGGACAACCCATGGCTCCTGCAGGGATCAGAGCCACTTCCATGGCCCAGACCTCTGAAACCTGGCAGAGCAAGAGGGGGTGACCCAGGAGCTGCTGCTGGATACACACCCACCCCAAAGCCCCTTTTTGGGGCAGGGGGAGCTCTGGGGAAGGTCTGGTGCTATGGAGGCTTGGTGCAGATGTGCTGGCAGCTGGCAGGGAGGGGTGTGAGGTGTGGAGGTTTCCCAGATGTGCAGCTGGTTTGGAGGATGCTGCTGGCTGGATCCCTGTGGAGATTTTTTCCTGCATTGCCAGCTGGCAGCACCTTTGTTTACTCTGGTTGGGAAAAGGGAAACAAATCCTCTGAGCAGCCCCTGCTGTGAGAATTGCCAGAAAAAGCTGGGATTTGGTGATTCTCTTGTAGCCATTGGCCTGATATTTATACATGTATTATATAAAATACATTGTGAAGAAAGGCTGAGAGAGCTGGGGGTGCTCCCCTGGAGAGGAGAAGGATCCAGGGAGAGCTCAGAGCCCCTGCCAGGGCCTAAAGGGGCTCCAGGAGAGCTGGAGAGAGACTGGGGACAAGGGATGGAGGGACAGGATACAGGGAATGGCTTTTCCAGGATTAGATGGGATATTGGGCAGGAATTGTTCCCTGGGAGGGTGGGCAGCCCTGGCACAGGGTGCCCAGAGAAACCCAAACCATTCCATTATTTTTTTCCCAGCTTTGTTTCACCTCCAGCTGTTTTTTCACCTCTCTAGACAACACCTGGGCTGTTTTGTTTTCCAAGAGTGGTGGATTCATGGACAGAGGGAGCAGGGACAGCTCAGCCCTGCTGGGTGGTCTGTGGGATTTGGGTGGGATGTGATGGAATCCTTGGAGCAGCTCTGCAGCCACGGGAGATGGTGGCTCTAGGATGTCCTGTGCAGGTTAACTGGGGGGTGACAGTGAAAATTATGTCAGAATTCATGATTTAATGGTCAAACCTGGAGTTTTCCTGGGAAAGGGGCTTTGTGTGTGTTGCCAGAGTTGGAACAGGCTGGTTTTAACAACAAGCCTGTTAAGGAGAAAATTCTGGAATGAAGACTTCAACCTATTGGAACATTCACTGGCACCCATTCCCTCCCATTTTCTGTTTGAATTTAAAACCAGAACAAGAAGGGCACGAAGGACCCTTCCTCTCAGCCCTTCCCAAGGCAGGGCTCTGCCTGGTGACAGCACAAACCCACCCTGGCTCAGTGCAGACTGAGGAGCTGCTGGGAGCATCCCCCAAGGTGGATGTTCAGGATTATCTCCTCCCTGTGTCATTCCCACACTGCACAGGTCCATAAGTGAGCAATTAAGCTGTGAGGATGGAGGGAAGGGAGCAGAGGATGAAATCATTGGCCTGGGTGCAGAAGATTAAATTAGAAGGCTCTGCATGTGCTGGTTCTTGGTTTAAATCTTCTCCTGTTGCTCGTGCTCCAACTGCATGCATGGAGCTGATGTCATGGGAATTTTAAGGTCGTGAAAATGTGGGGACAGGTGTCCTATAGAATCAATACTCAGCTCCTCAGGTCCTGGCTGGCTTTTGCCTCCTGCCATCCAAGATCCCAGCAGGTTTTTTTCCTGATCTCCAGCACCTCCTGCTGATGGAGTCTGGCCCTTTCCGCCCAGCAGTGCTGAGCCTGCTCTTCCCTGGGCCAGGCTCAGCCAGCCAGGGAGTTAAGGACAGGGATTTATTCTGGATTTATTCTCCCTGCACTGCCTCAGCCACGTCCTGCACAGCTCAGAGTGCAATTGTACAGCTGCTTTTGGAAAATAGTGCTTTTCCTTGGATTGGTTTTCATGGTGGCTGATCACTGCTGAATGCTCAGCAGCCTGGTGCCAAGAAACTGCAGAAAAAGGGGTCCTGGTTAGCAAGAAACTGAGGAAAAGGGGCTCCTGTTATCAGGAAACTGAGGGGAAAGGGCTCCTATTACCAAAAAATCAGGAAAAAGGGCTCCTGTTATCAGAAAACTGAGGAAAAGGGGCTTCTGTTATTAGGAAACTGAGGGAAAAGGGCTCCTATTATCAAAAAACTGCAGAAAAAAGTGTCCTGGTGTCAAGAAACTGAGGAAAAAGGGCTCCTGTTATTGGAAACTGAGGAAAAGGGCTCCTGCTATCAGAAACTGAAGGAAAAAGGGCTCCTCTCATTAAAAAAATCAGGAAAAAGGGCTCCTGGTATGAAGAAACTGAGGGAAAAAGGCTCCTGTTATTAGGAAATGGAGGGAAAAGGACTGGTGTTATCTGAGCAAAAAGGGCTCTTAGTGAGAAACTAAGCAGAAAGGGCTCCTGGTGTCAAGAAATGAGGAAAAATGGCTCTTGCTAGCAAGAAAATGGGAAAAAAAGAGCTCATGTTGTCAAGAAAATGGGAAAAAGGGGCTCCTGTTATCAGGAAACAGGAAAAAGGGCCAAATTCTCCTGGTCACTGGGAATGGTGCAGTGGATGGAGGGCTGGTGGGGGGGTTTGGGTTGGCCTATGTTAGAATCAGAGTTGTTCAGATTGGAAAAGCCCTCCAGGATCATTAAATCCCACCTTTAGATGAGCACAGGCCCAAAGAAAGGAGGTTTTTGCTGAAGCATCCCAGGAAGGGCTGCAGGAATTGGTGGAGGTGGCTGTGCTGGCTTTGTGAGCTCTCATCATTGTGAATGTGGACCCTGGGACAACATTTCTTCCCTTTTCCTGTGCCCTAAACCAGGGAATCCATTTCATTTTCACATCACATTTTTAAGACTCCTGCTCTGGGGGCTGGGTTTCACAGTGTGTCAGACTCACACCCTGCTCTCTGCCTGTTCTTCTCCAAGAGGATGCTCTGAACAAAAATTAATTTTGCACACAGAGAGGAAACTATGAGAAGAAACTGCTTCAGGTGTTGGGAAACACCAGACATCAAATGGAGGGATTTGTGGATTTATTAGAGGAAATTCTGGCAGGTAATTTCCAGCATAACTGAGGGATTCCGTTCCCTCTCTTTGTCTCCTTTTGGGCTGTGATTTCCTGGGCATGGGGTGCAGCCTGATGATGTCCAGTGGCCTCATGACCAGGCAGAAATTGGGGATTTTCCTCCAGCAGGATTTTCCCTGGAGTTTGTGGCAATTCATTCCTTTCAGTGAACACAATCCACAAGGCGCAGAGTTTAAAGCAGCTCCAATATTTGCTGGTTTTACACCACACTTACCCACCCTTCAGAAAGATGGATTTGCATTTAATCTGGATGCTTTTTCCCGTTTCCCTGCAGGATCCTGGCGACTGCTGGCACAGATTTTGACCTGCGGACCCTGCGGGCGGTGCGGGTGCTGCGGCCGCTCAAACTCGTCTCGGGAATCCCAAGTGAGTGTCGTGACAAGGCTGTGCCACACCCCAAGGGTTCTGTTCTGTAGATTTGGGGTGTCACTGCTTTTCTCAGCGATATTTCCTCCCCCTGCTTCTCTGGGGTGGCTCCTGCCCTTGGCAGGGTCTGGCTGTCTCTCATTTTCCCCATTTTGTGCTGATCTCAGCGCTGTGCTCCCAAATCTGCAGGTGAGGGTCAGGGATTTGTCCAGGGACCCTTTTGCCTTTGGGGGTGAGTGAATTCTCTGGGCTGTGAAGACCTGAGAGCTGAATTTTGCAGCTTTCAGGCTTTTCAGCTTGGATCTTCTGATGGTTTTGATCAGCTGAGCATCCTGTGCTGAGGATTTTTCCCTTTTTAATAAGAGGGAGAAAATAAAGGGGAAGAGCAGGTGGGATCTGGCCTTGCCTACTGAATTTATATTTTTTATGTGTGAACCTGAAGGGTCTGAATGCTGCAGTGAGGAGCTGCATCATGCCCTGAAACCATCCCAGTGCCCACACCGTGGCTCTCTGCCTTTTCATTTGCCACAGTCACAGCTGCTCTGCCCCCAGCAGGGATCACTTCCAGGAGCTCTTCCATTCCTGGATGTGGAATTGAGAGGTTTGCACCCTCCAGCAAGAGCTGCTGGAAGGAGCTGCAGCACTGTGGGATGCTCTGGTGTTCTCTGAATTCACCTAGGGGCAAAGACAGCACCAAAAATTCCTGAAATTGGGATCTATTCATGGGCAGGGCTTCAATCTGAATGCCCACCCAGGACATCCTTGGAAAGGTAACATTTGTTAGCAGGAGATGCTGCTGCCTGTTATTTCCTGGGCCTTTTGCCTGTGCAAGGTGTGGCAATGGCAGTCTGAGGGTGTCACAAAAGGCAGGTGGCCCCTCAGAGCTGTCCCTGTCCTGCTGTGGGACACGTGTTCCCACCTGGGGATGTGTCCTGGACCAGCACAACATTTCCCCACACTAATTACTCTCAGGTTTTTGGTGATGTGGTGAAAGCAGAATATTTTACAGTTTTTTTCCCTGTGGCAAATGCATAACCTTGAGGTGCAACCACCCACAAACATGGAATATTCTTCCCTTTTTTACCCTCAGTATTGTTCCTGTCAAAGAGACCTTGATGCTTTTTTAAATGTCTGTGCCCATCTCGATCTCACTGGTGCTGTACAAGGTGGCAAGAGAAGGATGACCCTTCATCCCCCAGCCCTCAGGACAAGCCACCAAGGCAGCTGCTGCCCAACACTGCAGGGTTTGCTGTGTGCATCTGCAGGATGTTATCAGCCACCTCCATCTCCAGCCTCTCTCCCTCATCTCCCCTGGCTTTAATTGAAAATGAGTTTCAGGGCTGCTGAAAGAGCTGTGGATGGGCAGCCCTGGGGGCAGGGTTTGTTTCTGCAGAGACAGGGGCAGGGACAGGGACAGGGACAGGGACAGGGACAGGGACAGGGACAGGGACAGGGACAGGGACAGCAGTGAGGCTGCTCTGGGTGTTGTGGAGGGAGAGGCAGGTCCTGAGCACTCCCTGGGACTGGGGGATTACATCCCTCAGGGGATCACATCCCTGGGACAGGGGGTCACATCCCTCAGGGGATCACATCCCTGGGACAGGGATCACATCCCTGGGACAGGGGATCACATCCCTCAGGGGGTCACATCCCTGGGACAGGGGGTCACATCCCTCAGGGGATCACATCCCTGGGACAGGGATCACATCCCTCAGGGGATCACATCCCTGGGACAGGGATCACATCCCTGGGACAGGGGGTCACATCCATCCACAGGGTTCTGCTTCCCTCCTCCACTCTCAGTGGACAATATCAGATGCTGGGAAATTCTCTCTTTGTCCTCACTCAGAGTTCCTCAGGACAGGTTTCCTTTGCATTCCAGATCCTGCCTGATCTCTCCAAATACCACCATCCTTCCAAAGAAATGCTTCAGCCTCTTGTGTACAGACACAAATTGGAATTTATTCTGGCAAATATCTGCAAGAGACCCTGGTGCAGCTAAATAATTGTATTAGCTGAGGTTTAATCTCCTGCTATGGTCTCACTTCCATTTCAGTACAGGCAGATAATAACAGCAATAACAATTTAGCACCAATTTCTTAATTACCACTGAGCCCTGCCACTGTGTGAATTTGGTGGGATAAAGCTGACACTTCCAGCATATCTGTGGAGAAGAGGGAACAAATTTTTCTTCCATCTGCTCTGCACCAGACTGGCTTGCTTGGCCCTAAGGTGTCCTAGGTGGAGTTCAAAGCTGCACCATAATTGCCCCAAGGACCTGGTCCAGCTCCAGCAGCTTCAGGAAAAATCCTTTGAGTGCCTCTGAAGCTTAACAACCCACTGGATCTGTCACCTGAAGAAAAGACACTAGAAAAGGATGACCCCAACTGTCTCTCCTGCTCTCATGGCAGGAAATTGTTTTGCAGCCCTGGGAAAAGCAGCATTGCTTGGTACTGCCAATCCTGAATTGTCCCTTGGACAGCCCCTCTCTCCCAGCCTCTCTCCACCCCCAAGGCCCCGTTTTCCTCCCCTCCCTGAGGTGTTTTTGTGTCCCCACAGGCCTGCAGGTTGTCCTCAAGTCCATCATGAAGGCCATGGTGCCCCTGCTGCAGATTGGGCTGCTCCTCTTCTTCGCCATCGTGATGTTTGCCATCATCGGGCTGGAGTTTTACATGGGCAAATTCCACAAAACCTGCTTTTCCAACGAGACAGGTGAGCTCTGCCCTTTGCACCTTTCTCTCCTGCTTCTGTGCTGCTTTTCCTTTTGCCTCTTCCCCATTCCCTGCATTCTCTCCCTCTTTACCCACATATTCTGAGAGTTAACAGAATTTTGTGCCCACCCTGACATGGACTGGGACAGATCCTCCTCTCTCTGATGCCACTGGGCTGCTCCCAGTCTGCCCAAGAGTGAGATGAAAGCTCTTAGGACCTCCTATCCCAAAAGAAGTTTTTCATAGCAGAAGCACAGAACCAAATTCCTGTTGTTTCATATAGATAATGGCTGAGTTTCCCGGGGAAACTTTGGTGTGGAATAATCAAACACTGAAAAGTCTGGGAGCAACCAGAAAATAAAAACACAATAGATGGAAGGCAAGGAGTTCTTTGATGGAGAAAGGGTAAAAATGACCCTCAGAGAAGGGGAGTTGGGCACTGAAGAGTAAATCTGTGTCTGCCTGTGTCTGAGTGATAAACCCCAGAGGATGCAGGTGGTGAAGGATGATCCCAGAAATTCTTGGCTGTGTCAAATCATGGACTCATGGAATGGTTTGGGCTGGGAGGGACCTTAAGCTCTTTCTACCTCATTCCTTTATAGTGGTGTTAATATGTGTCTGTTATCTGATAGCACACATTAAAATGTGGTTCTTGTCTCCAAATCATTGCATTTCAAGGTGCAATTGACTTTCTCTAAAACACAACCTTGTATTTTCAGTCATTATCACTAATAGGTCTTAATATTGATTTATTTCCGTGCAATCCAATGGAAATAAAACAACATCCCTGCCATATCTCTGGGCATCCTTCACAGTGCTTTCTGATGGGAGCAGTTTAATACACTCAGTGTGCACAGAGATTTGCAAAGGGAATTCTTGCTCACATTCCTGTGGATTGCTGGAAAAACATAACACAGGTTGGGAAGGAGAGTTAGGAGTTGTGACTTGTGAGAAAATCCTGGCAATTCCTGGAGAAAATGTGTTTTTGGACTGGATTTGTAGGAGGGAAAAGTCTCTTTGTGGGTGGTGTGGCATTGATGGCAGGGGGACAGGGACAGCAGGGACAGGATGGGTGTGGAGGGAGCAGAGAGTTCCTGCTGGGGAGGTGGGGAGGAGGAGCATGAGCAGGTTGGGGTTTTCCAGGAGCATTTTCAGCTCTGTTAGACTGCAGACAAGGAGGGGGATGTTTGTACATTATTGTGTGCAGGAGGCAGCTGCAGGCAGAGCCCCAGGATTTTCTTCACCCCCAAGGCCATGTGTGCTCCCTGCAGCTTCATCTCTGCCACCAGTGGTGACCAAGGGATTCTGTGCCAGCTTTGGGACCCAGGGTAGGTTTTTGTCATGGCTAATGTCACCTCTGGCTGGCTGGGTGCATTCCAGCCCAGAATGGGGAGTTCAGCTGGAGCTCTGCTGCCTGTGCTGCAGCTCAGCAGCTGCTGATGCCCAAAGAGGCTGACCTGGAACAGAGGCTGGACAGAGTTAAAGGAATAAAGCAGGGATTTATTAAAAGGCCTTCAAAGGATTCACCTTGGGCAGTGCTAGAGCCTGGCTGAGGTTACACCCAAGATGGACTCTGAGTTACGAGTTTTTACACTTTTATAAGTTTTGGTCCATTTCCATGTTGGGGTTCATTGTCCAACTCCAGCTCCAGGTTCTGCAGTCCCATCCTCCCAGATTCTCTCTCAATTTGCTGCTGTTTGCACTTTTTGGGCCTGAAGCTGCAGCAATATCCTTGGTTCTGGGGCTGGACAAGGATTTTTTCAGAGCTGTGATAACACTTGATATGCAGTTCAGAGTTACACACCAAGGCAGAACAGAATCTGAAAATAAAAAAGCTAAACTGGAGGCATCACTGGCAGCTGGGTGGGAGCTGTGGCTCAGCTCCCACAGGCCCTGAGCAGGCAGGGCAAGGTGCTGTGCCTGTCACTGTGCTCTGGCTGCAGAGCTGCCTTGGGCTGAGTTCTGAGCATCCTTTCCAGCTGCCGGGCGGGAAATGCTGTTTCTGGAAAGGAGGCTGGGCTGAGGTTTCCCAGCACTGCATCCCCTGGGAGCAGAGCAGCACAGCAACCCACAGAGCTTTTTAAAACCTAAGTGCTGCTCATCTCCACAGAGGTGCATTAAGGAGCTGGGGCAGAGACCACGGGCTCCAAACCGGCCTGAGGGTGGAAATGTGAACTCATTAAAGAGATGCCTCTGCTAGGGGGTGGGAAATGGGAGGAGGAAAAGCTGATCCTGCTTCTTTCTGTTCCAAACTCCCTAAGTGAGCAAACCCCTGGGATTTTTCCTGGAATAAGGAGCCACAGGTACCAACTGTGCATCATGAGGGGACCAAGAAGAGGTGTCAGCACCGAGTGTGGCTCTGCTGTGCCAAAAGCTTGGGTGGGTCAGTGATGAACTGCTGCACAAAGGGCTGCTGGGCACCAAAATGTGGCCAAAGGGTTATTCAGGGCCTTTCCCCTTCAGCCTGACTGCTCTGGCATGGAAACATGTCATCATTTCAATGAAAAATGGGTAAAACTTAATGGCAGTGCATGCTCCAGTCTTGTTTCCCTCTCCCTGCATTCTCCTTGCTGTCCCATTCTGCTGACACAGGATTATTTTTAAGCACCTGACACAGCCCAAATGCCCCAAAGCTGCCCCAAAGGAGAGAAGGGCACCACATTTATTTCCCATTTTTCCTTGAGATTCTCCCTTTCTTTGTCTTCTCCAGCCATGAGGAGTAAGGGCCAGTTCTGGTCACTGCTTTAAAAAGGAAAAAATGCCCCTCCCACCCCTTTGTGGTAGATGTGCACTGCATTTTCAGAGAATTCCCTGGCAGCAGAAGGCCAAACTGAGATGAAACTGGATGCTCTTTTATTGCACACTCACAAACGGTCAGCAGGAGCCAGCTTTGGCATTTTCTTCTCTCACCAAGCCCTGGTGCCAGCCCGTGGTGACCCATCTGGGATCTGGAGCTTTGCCCTGCACCGAGGTGTTGAGTCAACAGGGAAGCATCACACATATATTTATATATATCATATATATTTTTATATATATCTACACACACTTATATCCTGCTCCACAGTGACAATTTTGCTTTCCTCCTGCAGGCTTTGCTCCATGGAATGATTATTCCAAATTCTTGTTAGTGCTGCTCCTGCTTTCCCCCTGCTGAATTGGATTTTGTGCTGTTTGCTGCTCCATTTCCATAACGTGTCCCTTTAGAAACCCTTCAGTGCTTCCCCAATCCCAGTCTCCAAACAGGGATATTGCTTGGGATATTTGCTCACTCTGGAAAGCCAGCACTGCAGTTTTCCAACCTGCAACACTTCCCAGCTGAGCCTGGAAGGTGCTGGGCACCCTCCTGGCCATTTCTGGTGGTTCTTCCACCAGGAATTTCTCCCCCTTGGCCCCCTCTGGGTCTGCAGTGAAACTCAGCAGAGAAGCATCATCCCCCATGGATCCTTCCCCTCGTTTTGGAGCAAAAATGAGCACTCTAGGGAGGAGCTGGAGTCCTTGGTGTGACAGCAGGGGCTCCTCATGCAGCTGTGCTCGAACATCTGTACCTGGGCAATTTTGGGGCAGTCCACACCCCAAAATCAGCACTAATGCAGGACGTGCCCTTTTGCTTTAATGTTATGGAGCAAGTATTTGGCACTTTGAGGCTGTTTGAAGTGTGTGCCATTCCCAAAGCCCTGCTCTTACCACACTGTAGGTTTTATTTTTGTGGTGTTGCTTTATTTTGGGTTTTTGGGGTTTTTTTAATGTGTAGATTTTTTCATGTTCCTCTTACACCATTCCCAGGCCTCTCAGATGTACTGAGCTGTCATGAGCCAGAACTTATTTGCAGTTTGGAAGCCCCTTCTCCCAGGTAGCAAGTGGCAGGACAAGAGGAAATGGCCTCAAGTTACACTAGGGGAGGCTCAGACTGGAAATCTCCTCACTGAAGGGGTGGTCAGACATTGGAAGGGGCTGCCCAGGCTGGAGTCCCCATCCCTGAAGTGCTCAAGAACGTGTGCTTGTGGCACTTGGAGACATGGGTTAGTGCTGCTGGGTTGTGGTTGCACTTGATGATCTTAGAGGTCTTTTCCAACCTAAACAATTCCACAATGTGAGATGGCAAACTATGAATTTTGGGCACTTCAGGGACGGTTCTGCTCCATCTTCCACTGACCCATCTCTCACAGCCCAGCAGTGTGGAAATTATTTCAGGAGCACAACCACTTTTCCATGTCCATAGGAGCACAAAGAAACCTGAAATGTGAATTTAATCCTTGCTGTGGTGCCAGAAGTAGGCAGCAGCACCAGACAGGAACTTCTCAGGATGGTTCTAACAAGCAGGAATTCTTCAGAATGGTTCCAAGCAGAAACTTCTCAGGATGGTTCCAACAAGAAGGAACTTCTCAGATGTTTCCAATCAGGAACTTTTCAGGATGGCTCCAATGAGGAACTTTTCAGGATGGTTCCAATCAGGAACTTTTCAGGGTGGTTCTAACAAGTAGGAACTTTTCAGGATGGTTCCAATCAGGAACTTTTCGGGATGGTTTCAGTCAGAAATCTCTCAGGATGGTTCTAACAAGCAGGAACTTTCCAGGATGGTTCCAGTCAGTAACTTTCCAGGATGGTTCCAATCAGGAACTTTTCAGGATGGTTCCCACCAGCAGGAAATTCTCAGGATGGCTCCAGTCAGGAACTTTTCAGGATGGTTTCAAGCAGGAATTTTTCAGAATGGTTCCAAGCAGGAACTTCTCAGGATGGTTCTAACAAGCAGGAACTTTTCAGGATGGTTTCAGTCAGAAATTTCTCAGGATGGTTTCAGTCAGTAACTTTCCAGAATGGTTCCAATCAGGAACTTTTCAGGATGGTTCCAACAAGCAGAAACTTTTCAGGATGGTTCTAACAAGCAGGAACTTTTCAGGATGGTTTCAGTCAGTAACTTTCCAGAATGGTTCCAACCAGGAACTTTTCAGGATGGTTCTAACAAGTAGGAACTTTTCAGGATTGCTCCAGTCAGGAACTTTTCAGGCTGGTTTCAGTCAGAAATTTCTCAGGATGGTTCCAACAAGCAGGAACTTTCCAGGATGGTTCCAAGCAGTAACTTCTCTTCCCTCTCTGCAGGTGAGGAGGTGGGGGATTTTCCCTGTGGAGAGGAGCCTCCTGCCAGGCAGTGTGAGAGTGGGACCACGTGCAGGGAGTACTGGCAGGGCCCCAACTACGGCATCACCAACTTTGACAACATCCTGTTCGCCGTGCTCACCGTGTTCCAGTGCATCACCATGGAGGGCTGGACTGACATCCTCTACAACGTGAGTGCTCTGCTGGGGCTGGGAAAAGGGGGTTCTGGCAGAAAAAAGCAATTTTGTTGTTGTGGTTTTTCACCTCCTGACCCCTGCTTTTCAGGAGGATTGTTCCTGTTTTCCTCAGGGTCTGGTTCTGGTTGAATCTGTGGTGCTTTGAGGCTGCAGAGTTGCTCAGCTGCAACGGGATGGGTGGTGGCAGTGGGGTGGTGGCAGTGCAGGAGTTGGTGTCACCCCAAAGTGCTCCTGTGCTCTGCTGGGTGAGTAGGAGCAGCTTCTCACAATGTCCCACAGAAAATCCAAATTGTACAAAACTGGGTGGCAAAAACAGCAACTCCTTAATATTTTGTACCTGGAGGTTTCCCCTCCTGACTGAGTGTGCTCCTTGATCAAACTGGTAACACTGAGCTCCAGTACTGGTTTTGGTTTCACAGTTTTACACATCACCCCTGGCATGACCCTGTGGGCTGCAGAGAGGAGGCACCAGGCTGAATTTCCCTGCCTCCTGCAAAGCAGGACCACGGCTGGCACAACCTCTTGGCTGGCCAGTTTGGCTCTTCCCAGTTTTCACAAGGAGCAAGACAATCTCACCCAGCCTCTGCTGCCTTCCAGGCAGTGCAATGCCCATTTGAGGGTGCAGTTTCTGGGGAAAAATCCCTAAGGCAGGCATTACTGATGCCCTCAGCCCATTTCTCTGGCTGGAGGGATGATGCTGTGCTCAGCTTTCTTCATCACAGACTCCAGAGCCGGGCTGGAGTCTCTACCTTCCTGGGAGTGCTTTTGTAGCACCACTAAAGGATTATCCTCAGCCACAGTCAATTGCCAGGTACAATTCTGCTGTGTTGGAGCCAATAAATCTGATTTATTCCCTCCTCCCTCTGTTGCTCAGTTCCCCCATTTATTCCCAGTCTTTGACCACTTAAAGCCATTTCTAGAAGATTTCCCCACTGCATTTCTCCCCTCACCCTGAAGCTTCACTGCACCACCAGCTTCTCCCCTTCTCATTCAGCATTCCTGCTCCTTCCTGCCTGTGCCAAGTGTTGTAAGAAAAGCCCATTAGCATCCTGGCTGGAATTGATTAATCAATATGTGGTGTATGAGATCATCTTCTCCCAACCTGCCTCTCGTACCACATGCAAAACCCCGAGCTTACTATGGGGGTATTGATTTTGGGGGTGGCTTTGAAGCTGCTGTAGTTTCATTCCAGACATCCATTAATTGGGAGCAGCTCCTGGAGCAGCTGCAGAGTTGGATTTGTTGTGTCCAGCTGAGGGTTGGATGTTGGGTTCTGGCAGATCTGAGGGGCTCTGGATGTTCTCATTGAGGGGTTTGTGCTGTGCCATGGGACACTCAGCACAAGTGACTGATGCCAGGAGCCACCCCTGCCACCTGTCCCTTGTCCCTGAGTGCTGTCACCCCCTCCCTGTGCTGCTCTGCTTATGAGGACCTGGCTGTGCTTCTGCAGGTTGGAAACAGAGAGAAGCTGTGGGTGGAGAAGATCCACTCTGTGCAGCCCTCAGCCTTTTCACAGCTTCAGTCATGTGCTGTTTTCTGGCCACTTGTTCCTTGGTTTGGCATCTTCTGTGCCTACTCCAAGTTCATCAAATTGAAAAAGGAGACAAAAGCCCAGATTATTCTGCAGCAGTGACTGAAAATCCTCCATGGATGTTTGTGGATACATTGTCAGGCTGTGCACAGATACCAGCAGTGAAGTTATAGAACTATAGAATGGTCTGGGTTGGAAGGGATAATCCCATTCCAACCCCTGCCATGGCAGGGACCCCTCCCACTATCGCCCAATGTCCAGCCTGGCCTTGGGCACTGCCAGGGATCCAGGGGCAGCCACAGCTGCTCTGGGCACCCTGTGCAGGACCTCCTCTCCCTCACAGAGGAGAATTTCTCCCCAGTGTCCCATTTAACCCTGCTCTCTTTCAGTTTGATATCATTTCCTTTATGTTCTGTCACTCTGCCCATATAAAAAGTCCCTCTCCCTCCTTTTCATAAGTTGCTTTAGGCGCTGGCAGGGGCTCTGAGCTCTCCCTGGAGTCTTCTCCAGGTGAGCATCCCCAGTTCTCCCAGATTGGCTCCAGAACAGAGAGGCTCCAGCCCTGGGAGCAGCTCCAGGTTTGCTCTGAGCTTCTTCCAGCAGCTCCAGGTCTCCTGGTGCTGAGGACCCCAGACCTGGACACAGAACCCCAAGTGAGGGAATCACCTCCCTCATCCTGGCCACTCCTCTGTAGATGGAGTCCATCCGTCCATCCATCCATCCATCCATCCATCCATCCATCATCCATCATCCATCCATCCATCCATCCATCCATCCATCATCCATCCATCATCCATCCATCCATCATCCATCATCCATCCATCATCCATCCATCCGTCCCTTACCATGCACCAGCTGCAGGTAAAGTGGAAAGGTACAACGGATTGCTGAAAACCACCTTAAAGGCATTGGGT
>JAOTBB010000771.1:2286434-2303855 GCA_025629985.1 Chamaetylas fuelleborni
GGTTACACAGCGCCGGCCACAGTGCCACCACCCTCGGGGACACAAAGCAGGGGCACGGGTTACACAGCGCCGGCCACAGTGCCACCACCCTCGGGGACACAAAGCAGGGGCACGGGTTACACAGCGCCGGCCACAGTGCCACCACCCTCGGGGACACAAAGCAGGGGCACGGGTTACACAGCGCCGGCCACAGTGCCACCACCCTCGGGGACACAAAGCAGGGGCACGGGTTACACAGCGCCGGCCACCGTGCCACCGCCCTCGGGGACACCACCCCCAGTGCCACCACCCCGGTGCCACCTCCTCCCGAGGGTGCACCCTGGCCAGGGCAGGCAGCAGGGAATGACAGCAGGAGCTGCAGCAGCAGAAGTAGGAGGAAAAGCCATGGAGTGCAGGGCAGCCTGGCCTGGCAGCTGTGGAGCTGCCCTGTGCCACCACCCCACAGCTGCAGCAGCACGAGGACACTGCCAGCAATGTCCCCAGCCCGGGGACCTCGTGGGTTCCTCTCTGGAAGCAGCACAGGAGGGGGGAGTAGGGCAATCCCACTTCTTCCCACCGGCAGGAAGGAAGTGAGGGATGGAGGAGGCAGGAGCTCCCATCCTTCCCCTTCCCAGGGATACTCACAGGGAATTTGGGAGGCACGACACAGCCCCATGACACAGCCCTGGCAGCCCCTCTGCACCCTCAGAGCACTGGTTTGGCAGCACCCAGTGGTGCCTCAGGTGCCACCAGGCTGTCCCACTGGGGACAATGGGTCCCAGGACCCACGAGCCCCCCCTCCTGCTCCTCCCTGGGGCTGATCCAGCAGCTTCCCGGGATCCTTTGATCCTCAGCTCCCCCTGCCAAGGTGGGAGGCTGGGAGAGCCACCGAGCCAGCAGAACAACATTTTTGCCCTGCCTCAGGCTCCTGACGTGCCAGGACATCCCCAGAGCCCTGCACGACAGGGCGCCAAGGAAACACCTCATTCCCTGCACACGGGGATACGTCTGGGAGCAAACCCTGGGTGCAAGAGGGAGATGCAGCTGGCCTGCCCTCCACAGCTCAGAGCTGCAGCAGGGGTTGGTTTGATGGAGCTGCAGCCTAAAAAACCCTAAAACCCACCCCCCTGAAAAGCTGATAAACACAAACCCAAGGGTTTGAGCTGCTCCTGTGGCCCTGCCAGCGGCAGATCCCAAGAGAAGCGTGTTCCAGGCAGGATCAGGGCAGCAGCAGGGCCCCAGGATTAGCGCTGCACGTGGAAGCTCAACCCCCCCAGGCCCGGGCTGAGCCCGTTACACAACAAACGCAACACACAGGCCCCAGAGCCGGGCTCTGACCCGCCCTTCCCCAGGGCAGGAGGCGCCTTTTTCCTCCTCCCAGCTCCCAGATGTTCCTCTCCTCCTGCTCAGCCCCATTTGCACAACTCCTCGTGACTCTGGCAGCAGCACCGAGGGTGAGCAGGGCCAGCAGCACCTTTTTGTGCCAAAACCACAAGGCCAGGACCCAGTTTCTTTGGGTTTATCAAGAAATCCGTTGTAGCAGGGCTGGGTGGACCCACACCCTGTGTAACACAACAAACCACAGTAAATGATCTGCAGTTCAGCTCCAGCAGGGCTGGGGAACCCCTGTGGAACCCAAACCTGTGCTGACACCTGCCAGGGCTTCTGAAGAGCAGAGAAACCCCCAGAAGGAGCTGGGAAGCTTTTAATTTGAAATTCTGGGCCCCCAGAGCAGCTCAGTGCAGACCCCAGGCTGGAAGCAGAGCCTGCATTCCCTGGAGCCACCAGGAGCAGGAAATGGCTCCCAGGGAAACCTTGGGTGTTTTTCAGTGCCTGGAAGGCCAGGGAGGTTCCACAGCTACAGAGACATTCCCTGCCCCGGGAATGCTGTCAGGAGCACGCTTGGACCCAGCCATGCCCAGCTCCTGTCCTTTGGCCAGGGCAGCCCTGAGGTCTCTCCCCCATCCCTCTGTCTCTCCATGGAGCACATTTCAGATCTACCCCCGAAGTGAGAGATTTGGAGGCTTCAGAGAATCTTTGACAGCTCCACATCCTCGGGCAAGGTCTCTTGTGTGTCCAGCTGCTATTTCCAGGGCTCCACTGAGACAATTCCACTGGCAGGGGGAGGTTCAGCACAAGGATACAGATTTGTCACTTTAACTTCCCCATCACCTCCCATCAGCCACAGCTCAGCTGCCCAGGGAGCGACTTCCAGCCCACCAAGGACACACACTGGATTGCCTGAGTGAGTAATTAGGGGAGGGCAGAACCTTCCACATGGATTTTTCCTCTCAGTTTACTCTCAGGATTTTCAAATTTGCAACAGAGAAGCCTCTTGGCTCAACCAGTGACCAGTGCCTGGGGCAGACTTGCCCCCAAAGGCTCTCAAACCCTTCTCACACAAGCCCAGCCTAAACCTCCAGCCAAGCCAGGAAGCAGCACCATGGCCCCGGGTGAAGCCTGTCTCCAGCACCTTTTGGAAAGCCTGGAAATCCCAGGATGCAGAGGGTTTAAACTCTGGAAATGTGATTAGACCAGCTGCAAGCAGGAGCTCATTCCTGCCCAGCACCCCCTGCCCCTCCGGCACTGCCGGCCCGCCCCATCCCCTCCCCTCCGAGGGGCAGACAAAGGGCAAACCCTGCAAGCTCAGCGCGAGGAGCAGCCTGGATCCCAGCCAGCCCTCCCCGAGCCTCTGCGAGCAGGACAGCACACAGCTCGTGTCTGCTCCTGCCAGGGACGGGCAGCACTGGGGTCAGCCCAGGTCACTGCACAGCCCCGGGGCAGCTCCGCTCACAATCGACCCAAACCCAACGGGAGGCTGCAAGGATTCCTGAGGGATGTCTGCTGGCATGGCAGGAGCCTCTGAGCCTGCCAAAGGCCTCTTCTTGAGGAAGGGCAGCCCAGAAATCGGGGGCTGGTAGCAGAAGAGACAAGCAATAAATCCCAGGATGAATCTGCAGGAAGAAGCTGGGCTGGAGAGAGAACTGGAGGCAAAGCAGGAATTCTGCAAACAGCTCCAGAGCCTCTTCGTGTCCCTGCCAGGATCCTGGCTCTCCCCTGCAGCTCCCCAGCCAGGGAGGAAGGCTCCTCCCCACACCTGTCCTGTCCTGCTCCAGGATCCAGCTCTGCACACCGACAGGAATCAGGGAGCCAGAGCCACATCCATCCTGGCCTGGGGCTCTGGAGCAGAGCCTGGCCCAGCACCAAGAGCTCTTCCTGCAAGTTCCTCCCCTCGTGCCCAGGCAGCAGCACTTCCCATCGGGATACAGAAACAGCCCCTGTTCAGACTGGATTCCAATTCCACATGGGTTGGGCTCCAGGAGAGCTCTGCTGCCCAGGGCTTTGAGTGGACTGGGATCAGATGAGCCCCCCCCCCCCCCACACCCTAAAAGGGTGATTTTCCCCTTTGTTCCTCCTTATCTGTGAGCAAATCCTTCTTGGGAGGGTGCCAGGGAGAGCCTGGCACAGACCTTCAGCTGGGAGGTGCTGCTGGGATGGAGATGCTGCTGCTGCAGCTCCCTGCAAGCCCCTAGATTCCCCCACACTTGGAAAACTTGTGTTTTTGAAACAGGAGGAGCTCCAGGAGCCAGATCTCAACTGTAAAGCCGACATGAGGAAGTGGTAAATCAAAGGGAGAATGGCACAGCACAGGCACAGCCCCCAGCAGACCCAGGACACATCCTGGAATGTCTCCAGCAGCAGCAGAGCTGTCTGGGCTGGACAACCCTGCCTGTCCACAGGCAGAGCCATGGATGTTCCAGGGCACAGAAAGGAGAGGTCACAGCGATTCAGATCCCACAGGGGCAGGAACAGCAGCAGGAACAAGGAACAAAGGTGCTGGCTCCTCGTGGGAGCTGCAGGAGGCTCTGGGGAGGAGCAGGGATGGGCCTGGCCCACACCCTGCCTGTGCTGCTCCTGCAGGGCCAAACTTTGCAGGGACAGCCCCGAGGGCTCCCGGGAGGGCCCTGGGGAAGCTGAGGGAGCAGCAGCCCTGGAGGTGCTGCTGTTTCCCCTTCCCTGTCACGTTTCCCTGGAGCAGCAGAGCATGCCCGGGCTCTGCTCTGCCCTCCTCCCCCTGCTCCAAAGGACAGTGTCCATCTGCTTTGGATCAGCGCGGGAAGCAGCTCCAGGCTCCGGCTCTGATGAAACCTGCCTTGGAAAGCCTCTCCCTTGGGAAGGGTGGGGTTATCCAGCACAAGCAGCTTTCTGGAGCAGCTCCAGCCCTGGCTGTTCTCCCCTGGCCCCCTCCAAGCCAGTCCCAACCACTCAAGGAGCAGAACACCGCTCTCCCTGCTCCCAAAGGGGTGGATTTCTCCTGCACTACACCCTCTCCAGCATGTCCAGGCCTCCCCAATTTCACCTGGCACAACATTCCACACTTCTTCAGCTCCTCTGTCCTGCTGCCTCCATGGATTTCTCCATGAAGTACAACTTCCCACTGCCACCTGCCCAGGGACAGGATCACAGAGCTGTGAGAGAGTCCTCAGGCTGCAGCAGCCTCCTGGCCCAGGGAATCCAGGCTCTGTCTTCCCAACATGAGCCAATAACATCCATTTATTGGAGACCTAATTCTGCACCAGGGAAGCATCAGCTGGTAGTAACTGCAAGGCCAGAGTGCTAACTCCAAGGTCTCATCCCACACAGATCCATGCTGCTCCAGGCCATGGCGTTAATCCCAAAACTTGGAGGAAAAACTCCTAAACCTGAAACCAGCACCTGAAAAAACAGGAAGGCTCCTTCCTGCTGAACTTCCACGGAACATGGTGCTGGGGCTCAGCCTGGGCATCCTGGCTGCTCCAGGGGCAGGGAGAGGGATCAGGGTGGGGGATCTGCCCACACCTCCCACCATGCCTGATCTTCCTGCTCCTGGAAAAGGGCCTCTCCTTCCTGCTCCAGCCATGGCATTGGCCCCTGGCTGCTCTGGAAACATCAACTCCCACCAAAGCAGCCCCTTGGATTCCCTGCCTGGGCTGCCAGGAAATCCCCAGCAGGCACACAGGGATGTCCAAAGGATGAGCATATGTTTAATAATCCCGAGATTAGAGCCCCTAAGCCCTCACTGCCCTGGCCAGGGCCTCTTCTGTCTCCTGGTGCCCAAACAACGGAGATCTTCCTAAAACTGGGACAGAACCAAGCCCTGGGGCCATGGCAGGGATGGGAGGGGCTGTTTTCCTCAGCCTGGGAATTGCAAAACAAAGGGCAGACCCTCTGGATCCTCTTCTTTCCCAGGCTCAGGGAGAGGCCACTCAACACCAGCTCGGGGGCCTGGATCCCGCTGTGCCAGGGACATCACATCACATGGGGACATCACATCACACGGGGACATCACACCACCGCGGGGACATCGGCCCCTGCTCCCCACCCCTGCTGCTGTCCCGGCCGTGGGGGAAGCAGCATCTGCCAGCCTGTTTACCCGGCTGCCTCTGGCTCCCAGCTGGATTTTGCACCCTGCACATGGAAGGTCAGGCAGTGCCGCCGCCTCGAGTTACCAGCGGCTCACACTCGGCCAGCTCAGCTTCCAACACCATTTTCTGGCGTTCTGAAGGCTGCAGGAGGAACTTACTTCCTTCTCCTGTGTGAAGGAGCCGGAATTTCCCTGAGCTTGGTTTGTTTCCTGACTTTTAAATCATGCAAATTCGGCACAGCTCTGGAGGAGGCAGCGGTGGCCCAGGAGAATGTGTTGCACAACTGGGCTCCTCCATTTCCAGCCGGCCTGGAAAACTGAGCTTTACACCTGAAAACTCATTCCCAAGATAATCAGCACAAGCTTGGGAGTGAAATGAGAAGCCAGGTGTGCAAGGGGGAGCAGAATGTGTGTCAGGATATACTTCTTACTGCTGGAACAGCACAGAAACGTGGAATGGTTTGGGTTGAAAGGGATATAAAAGCCCCTCCAGTGCCATCCCTGCCATGGGCAGGGACACCTCCCACTGCCCCAGGCTGCTCCCAGCCCTGTCCAACCTGGCCTGGGGCACTGCCAGGGATCCAGCTGCTCTGGGCACCCTGTGCCAGCCCTGCCCACCCTCCCAGGGAACAATTCCTGCCCAATATCCCATCCAGCCCTGCCCTCCTTCAGTTTGAAGGCAGTTGTGCTTTCCAGAGGAATTAAAAAGTGGGGAAGAAAAGTAATGGATATAATCCATGCAAATGATTTTGCCCCTGCTGCTTTCTCCTCCGCAGAACTGCAGGAGCTCCAAGGCTGGAATTCTTGGAGAACAGGGAACTACAAGTTCTTCACACAGAGTAAAGAGCTTATAAGCCCACAAATATTCTTTTGAAGATGTTTCTCTTATCTTACAAGGACATGAATCATTTGGAAAACACTTTGCTGAGAGACTCAAAGTCTTCCCGTCCAGGGCTCATCAAGTTTCACGCCTTTTGCATTTTAATTTTTTCCAAATCCACCTTTTTCACACAAAACTGGAGTGCTTCTGTTCTCCTGGAGTGCCAGGCTTTGGGAATGGTTACAGCCCTCTGTAACTTCAAGGCCATCTCTTGTCACGACAGAGCTTTCTGAACTTCAGGTTTCAGCTTTTTTAGAGGAACAGAGCCCTGAGCCCCTGGGTAGAGATGGGAACAGACACCTCCAGCAATGAGCCCCGTGTGAGATGCCAAGGCAGGGGAATTGCCACGGAGACAAAGCAGAGTTCCCTGGGAGAGTGTGACAGCCACTTCTGAGGGCTGCATTTTTATCAACTTTTTCTGTTTACCCAGCCAGAAATTAAATTCATTTAGTCTTTGTTTTTCCTCACCTCTGTTGCCTGTTGAGTGTGAGTTATTTCCAGTAATCTGCTGCTCCTTTGAGCCCCCACTGTCCTCTCTCCCCACACCAAAGAGAAGGAGAAGGGGCACCACGATCTCGGCTGCTTTGCCTTTATTTCCAGCCCAGTCACACCCAGCACTTAATGATCAAAAATTCCTCTTGCTGCTGAGACACCTCTGGCTCTGATACCCTGGCAAAACCCTTGAGCCTTTTCTTGGAGGCTCAGAATTGCTGATCTGGCCCCATCTCTCTGCTGAACATCCCTCCTAATGCAGAGGCACCGTTTTGGGGGGTTTTTTCAGGTGCCTAATTATCTCCTTCCAGGCTCTGTTAGTGATGACTAAAGGCAAAGCAGCTCCTGAGCCTCTGTTCAGGATGGTTAAAAACCCTTCCTAGCAGTGCTCAGTGACCTGATGAGCTCTCTTTTTAGCCTTAAAAACCTCCTGGGGCAGCTGTGGTCCTTTGGATTCCCAGAGGACACGAGGCAGACAGGAATAGGTATCAAGGGAGAGAACCTGGGAACACTGCAGGAGAGTGAGGCTTGAGGGAATTTCAGAGGTGAAAGAGGGTTGGGTTCTTTTAAAGGAACAGCAAAACTGAGCCCAGCTGTGTTTATGGATGGAGATTTGTTTGGGCACCAATTCAGGACCCTGAATTTGGGGCAAAGTTTTGCAGAATTGTCTTGTGAGAGTAATTTCTAGGTGAGAATCCAGTACAGCAGCAGCCTTTGGGAAGGGTCTCCCTGCCTGGCCAATCCCTTCCTTGTGTTTCAGGGCACTCAGACTCGGAATTGCCATTTCATTCCTCCCATATTTTAGCCCCTGAACATCAGTAGGGCTTTCCCTGGGGAGGACTTCAAAAGAATCTTTTGGTGTGAGGTGCTGGTTGGTCAGAGAAGTTTCTTGACCTGTCTAAAAAAGCCCATTTCACTCTCCTGACCTGTCTTAAGAAGACTTGAAAACCACCTGAATGGTAGGTGGGAATTGAAGGCACAACTTGTGGGATTTTTGAAGGACTTTATACCTTTTAAAATGCAGCTTTGAGCTCCTCTGATTTTTTAACCCTCTCAGCTCTCGTTCCTTTCACATCTCTGGTGCATTACTTTGCACTTTTGTATTTCCTTCCCATCTGCTTGGGTTTCCAGCCTCCCTCAGTCCTTGGTATTATTTTTCAGCCTTCTCAATTTGCTGTCTTATTAAAGTATCATTCCCTCTCTCTCCCAGATGATTAATAAAGAGATTATATAAGGTTTGTGTGGCTTATATAGGCTTATATAAGGCTGATCCCTCTGGGATCATTCTAGACAGCTCTCAGCTACACACTTTGATGTTTGGCCTCTGGTTTGTTTGTATTTGTTTTTCTGAAGTTACTCTTCCATCTAGACTGGCTTAAACAGACTTTAAAGCAAAATTTGGTGGGAACACGGTGTCAGATGTTTTAGTAAGAGCCCAAATCACATCGATGGAATTACAGGCATGTGAATTTGCCATGTGTAAGAACAGAAGGAAGTGTGGAGTTTACCAGCTGCCAACTCAATGTTTTGTTTGCTTTGGTTGTCCTTTAGTAGATCCCCACATCAGTTTCCAGCAGCAAACTAAAAATCTGTGGTTCTGAGTGCGGTCTCAAGTATTGGCACAGCACTGCAAACTGGCCAGGGGGGTGGCAATGCCCTGGGAAACCTCAGGAAATTGGGTTGTCTTTCACACAGATAAAAATTATTCCATTTTAGGAGGTTGGTTTTTAGTGTTTCTTGTTTGTTTTTTTTTTTAATTTAGGCAAGTGCAAGGTTGTATTTTGGAGATGAGTTGCAGAGGAATGGAAGGGTGGTGTTGCAATCAGTGTGCCAGGCAGAGCTCCTCCATGGAAAACTTGGATTTTATTTGGACAAAGATTTGATGTGGTGGCTCTGTGGTGACAGTGAGTCTCCTGCCGTGTGGCCCTGCTACTCTCACCCTGTGCCACCACTCTGCTCCCCATGGCTGAACCCTGATTTTTTGGAGACAAAAGAGCAGTGATGGGTGTGGAGCATCTTTCCCAAGCTGTCCCCAGTGTGGGTGGCCATGAAGGACCTTCCTGGGGCTTATGGGGACTTGTGGTCCAGCCTGGTCTGGAGGAAGCTCCTTGGTCTGCAGAGGTGCTGTGGGGATGAGAGCTGGTGAAGAACCCGCAGAGGGTGGCTGTGAGGAGGGATGGATCTCACGGGGGAAGTGGTTTTGTTTGGAGTCCTTCCCCTGTGCGAGAGGGACACGGGCTGAGAAACATCCCTGAGGCCAGAATTCCTCTGCAGGGTCTGTCAGGGGTGGGTGGGTGGCACCGGGACAGGCTGGGAGGATCCTGAGCTGACCCTGCCCGCTTTTCCTTTTCCAGAGGAGGTCATGCTGGCCGAGGAGGACAAGAACGCGGAGGAGAAGTCCCCTCTGGACGGTAGGTGGCTTTGCTGGCCGCTTTCCTCCTGTGCCACGGGAGAGGTTCCACTGCTGTCACCGCCACGCGGATCCTCCCGCATGCACCCGGCACAAATCCGGCCACAGAGCCGCTTCTCCCGGGGCTGAGGAGCAGTTATGGGACACCCCACACCGGCCCGGGATGGGGATGTGCCCTCGGGGTCGGTGCCCACGCCCTGCCGAGGGTGGCTGGCTGTGTGTGCAGGGGGGACAGGCTGCGCAAGGATGGAGAAGAGCGAATGCGCTGACCGAGAGAAGGCAGGGCTGCGAGCGGATTTGACCCAGGGACTGAGCCCCCTGTTAGCTGTAAGCAGTAAGACATAACAGGGTGTGGTGATCCTTCCTTCCGACGTGCGAGCCCGGCGTGGCAGGACGGCCGGAGGAGCCGAGCAGCGAGGCCACGGGGATGCTCCCCCTGTGCCTCCAGCCCCGACAGCTCTTAGGATGCGCCAGCCACTCAAAGCTCAGTTAAAGACTCTTCCCTCTCCCTTTTCTGACCATCTTTCGTCCTCCCATGTCTCCTCCTTTCCCCTCCCCTCCCTACCCCCCCCTCTTTTTTTTTCTCCTCCCATTCACTGTCAGGGAGGGCCGCCTCGGAAGGGCCGATTCCTCAAGGCACGGCGCCGGCAGAGACTGGCAGCGGCAGCAGCTACAACAGTGAGTGGATTGCAAATCACCAGGGTGGCACACAGGGGCAGCTTCCCCCCACAGCCCCCGTGCCCAGCTCACCGGTGCCGCCCCCGGGCGCTGTTCGCCCGGCTCCGAGCCCTGCGGCTCCCGGAGCATCGCTGCTGGTCCAGCCTGGCCAGCCCGGTGACCTGCGCCGGGCAGGAGCTGGGGCTGGAAGAGCTGGGGCTGCAGCAGGTCAGGGCTGAGGTGTGCGTGGCCAGTCCGGTGTGAGTGCGGGGCTGTGTGCGAGCTGGGGAAGCCGGGCCGGCGCTGGCTGCAGCCTGGGCTGCGGCTCCAGCTGGACTCGGTGTCTGCAGGAGCGGTCTGAGAGGCTGAGTGCTGTGAGAAACTCCAGGTGGGCGCAAGGCAGGGCGGAAAGACCCAGAGATGCTCAGGCTCCTCTTATCCTAAAGCTAAAGGAACCCGAGAATGTTCCCAGCCTTGGAGGAACTGGTGTGGAGCAGCCCACGTCTGTGGTGGTAAATTCTGAGTCCCCAAAACAGAGAGACGTGGCATCCAGGGTGCCTGGAGAGAAGGCACAACCTCACTGCCAAACACACGGAGGAGTTTTCTGGGAGAGAAGATAAAGAGCTGCTCAATTCATGCCAGGGAGTGCTGGGAAATTCGAATCCCAGAGCTGGTTGCATTCCAGTGCTGAGGACGGCCCTGGCCATGCTGGAGTGAGCTGGGACAGACACAGCCGGAGGGACCCCAAGCTATTTCTGCTATTGCTGGGACTGAGGATTCAGCCTAGAGCTGGGTGGGGCAGCAAGGAGCGCATTTGCAAAACAACGGATCCAGATCACAGGTTCAGAGCATCCTCTCCTCTCCTGGGTGACGCTCTGGGTGTTCCCTGGAAGTGACTCAGGCACAGCCCTTAGGAGGAGAAGCGCATCCGCGTGTCTGTCAGGGCAGGGCAGCCCGTCTAGGGTGAGGGGGTGTTGTGGAGGAGCCTCCCCGGGGCAGTCTCTGCAGCGTGAGTGGCTTTGCTGTGTGTGCCCACGGACCAGTCTGTATCACCACACCGTGGGGTGTCTTACTGCTGATAGAAAGTGCTGCTTAGTTACTGTCTGTCTCGAAGCTGTCACCAAACTGTACCAACGTGATTTTTTTTTTCTGCCACTTCTCAAGGTTCTGCAGGTAGGTGGTCCTGGGAGCAGCGTCCTCAGTGCTCCTGCCTCACCCCCCGTGCTCTGGGTGGACAGTGCAGAGCTCTCATTCCCTGTTGGAGTAAACGTAGTGGTGTTTGTCCTCCCCACTAAAAGCTTCTTTTGGAGGAAAAAAATAAATGTGTTTTCAAGGAATTCCGCCATCCCCAGAGGGCAGGGGTTGCACACTGGGTGCTGCTGAGAGGCTGCTCACTGATGTGTGGCCGCTGTTTCCACGCAGCATTTCTGCTCCTTGAGGCATGGCTGGGTGGTCAACTGAGCTCTGTAAATGCTGACTCCCTCCCGGTGCCCTCTGCCAGCAGCACTGATGGTTTCAGGGGTGGCAGCTCTCCTCTGCCAGCCCCGTGGGGCTCAGGAAGCTCCAGTCCCTGCCCAGCCTTTGTGCTGTGCTGGAAGGCCCAGCAGCTGCAGCCACCCCCCCACCCTCCTGCATCTGCTGCATGCACTGAGACGTGCAGAGCTGTGCCTGGCAAACCTTCAGGAGCTGGAAGGGCAAAGAAGTGAAGCACCCTGGCACTGAGGCATGCAGAGGCCCTGCAGGGTTGTGGGTTGTCTGGTTTGCTCCAGGGTACCCTGGTGGGGGAGCTTTCAGAGTGAAGGGAGGGGGAGACAGAATCCACTCTGCATCCTCATGGGGCATTTTCTCTTTAATTTGCACGCAGTGTTGAAAAGAGCCGCAATAAAGAAGAGCAAAAATGACCTGATTCATGCAGAAGAAGGTGAGGACCATTTCACAGACATTTGCTCCGTTGGTGAGTACTGGCTTCGCATCCCCCGGGGTTTCGACTCCACCTGAACCTGTCCGTGTCATGTTCCCTCCTCTGGAGCGGCTCCTTTGCTCCAGAAGCTGCAGTTTCCTGAAGGAGAATGAATTTCCACTGCTGCTGCAGCAGCACTCGACTTCCCAAAGCAAAAAGCTCCATGGCTTCACCCTCTCCCTGCGCTGCCTGGCTCAGCTCCCGCATGCTGCACCCTCCAGAGAGCCCTGCAAAGCCTTGGGACAGTCCCTGCTGGGCTGGCCATCCTGGGATTCTGCTTGGAACCTGCTCACTCATGCTAACGAACCCCAAATCTGCCAGACAACACTGTTGGAGGGAGGAGAGGAAGTGGCCACAGTCCCACTGTCCACTAATGCCCAGCTGAGGGGTCACAGCCTCTGCTGTGGGAATGGTCACTGGGATGTGCTGGACAGTGGCCTCAATTCTCTCATTCTTGTCTTAGGGGAAGATCTTAAAGCAGTTTTAAAGCCAGATCTGGAGATCCAGTGCAGAGCAAGGCATCCTGCACTGTGGGGCATTGCTGGGGTGAATTTGGATGCTCAGGCTGAGGAGGTGCTGCCCGTTCTGCAGCTCCCAGAGCTGATTCCCTGCTGAGATCTGTCCAGTGAGGAGGCAGAGGCAGCTCTGGGCTGCCAGGGGAGCCTCTGGGCACCCAGCACCCACCTCAGGGAGCTGCTGGAGCCAAAAGCCTCTCAGCCGTGGGAGAGGCATCTCCTGCTGCTCTGCAGTCGGGTGCTTTGCCCATCCCCGTGCCTGTAGTTGGAGGGTGTTTTGCTGCTGAAGCAGCAGATGTTCTCATTATCTTCCAAAGAAATGTCTTGGCAGCCCAGTCCCCACGAAGCAGCAAATCCTGGATGCACAGGAGGAGCAGCACAAACAGCACATTTGAGAATCTATGTCTGTGGCTGCTTGCAAAGCATGAGTGCCTCAATTGCCCTTTGGAAAGTTGGCATTGGTGTTTTCAGGGATCACAGCTGCTGTTGGAATTTTTTTTTCCCCCTTTAAAGGAAGACCTGGTTGTAAAAAATGAGCGTGGCTTGGCATGTTCCTGACACCAGCACTGAGCTGCCACCGTCCCCTGGGCTGCAGGGTTTGTGGTGAAACTGCTGCCACTCCCCCGGGAGGTTTGGTGCTGAAAAAGGGCAAAAATGCAGCAGCCTGTGTGCATTTTTGGTTTGGTTTGTTGTTGTTTTTTCTCGGATCCCTGCATGGATAACAAGGAACGGTCATTTTTGGAATATTTGCTCCCGGTTGCAATAATTACGAGATCTTTGCCTCCAAGTCCAAGTCCCTCCAGGCTCTGGGCAGCCAAAGCCACGCAAACAGATCTTGGAGTTCAGCATTTCAGGTGGCAACGGATGACAGAGCATCTGGGCTCGGGAATAATCCGAGGCAGAGCTGGGAACTGTCTCGGGAGCATATGGCAGGGAAAATAACAGCAGTGCTTTCCACCTCCTGTGAGTGCTTCACCCACTTGGGAAAAGTGGTTTTGATTTTGATTCATGGAACGAGGCAGAAAGGAAGGACTGGATTAAGCAGCTACTTCTGCAGGCTTGTGAAGAGGCTGAAATGCAGAGCATAAACAATCAGATCACGTGGGCAATTACACATAAAGGATCTGTTTTGGAGAAAAGGGGTTTTTGGATGGTTTTCTGTAATGTGTTCGGATGGGAACAGAAGGAGCGTGGAAGAATTAACAAATAATCCCTGAGTGCCACGTGAAGATGCAGCTCAGAGTGGGGGAGACTTTGCCAGGTCTCTCTCTGGCCATTGGCTGAAAATGTTTCACTTGAATTTGAACACAAGCACCTTGATGAGCTTTATAACCACAGTATAAAGCTCTGTAGTGGTAAACACTTCCCAGGCTGTTCTCTGCAGTTGTTCTTAGCTTTTATTATTTTCTTTTCCTTCCACTCCCACTGGCTTCACACCCTCTGTGCTGTACGAGGCACTGCCTTGATTCCCAGACACCAAATCCCAGAGAAGGGGATGTTTCCCATGTTAGAGCAGTTTAAATATCACTGCTTTGCTTTTCTGGAAGATCAGCAGAGAGGAATGAGAGGGCAGCACTGTTCCTTTGCCAGTCTGAGAGCACTGAGGAGCTCGGATATCCGAGAGCTCTGGAGCTGCTATGGAGTGCTGTGATATGAAGCAGCCTAAATCCCAACCTGTTGCTTCTCTTGTTGTCTTAAAGCAGAGGAGCAGCACTGTGATTTCTTCTCTTCCAAACTGCCAAAGGCAGGATTTTCAAACCAACAGAAGAACACACGGATTTTTTCAGCAAGGAGTTTGTTCAAAGCCTGGCCAAGCCAGCTCTGCTTTTAGAGTGCTGGTGGATGGCCAGAAATGTGAAATGGAGCAGAGAGCTCACTTTCCATGGGGGAACATCACACTTGTGTGGGGCTGTGAGGCTTGGAGAACCCACTGCTGCCACATCTGCATGCCTCATGCTTTCTCAGGCTGCTGTGGTTGATGCTGCAGGATGAGGCTGGGTGAGATTCCCACCCTTTCCAAGTGCTGACATGGAGGTGATCACACTCCGAGACGTGGCTGCTGAAGCCAGAGCTCTTTGTTCGTGTCACTGAGCCCAGGAGAGTCACCTGCTGCAGGACAGGACGAGGACTTGTCCTGCTCATCCTGCTGGGATGCTCCACCCCAGCATGGGGAAGGGCAGTAATGATATCTTGTCACAAACCACAGGCACAGGCAGTGGCCAGCCTGGCACAGTCACCATTTCCTCTGCTTGCAGCAGCTTCTGTGGCTGCTGCAGAGGAGCCCCAAGGGGTCCATGTGCTTATGCCCTTATTCCTGATTTCTCCTGCCTCAGCACTGGCTGGAGATTGCCTTTTCATCTGAGCAGTGCCTCTTCCCCGTGGCGAGAGCTGACATCAGGAATCATTTCTTCCATCAGCTCCCTATTGTTGAAACACTTGACTCTTTGCCAGGGTTTCGGCCTGGAGTGGAAATGGAGCTGATAAAGGCAGAATTGAGACAAATGAGTGGCTGCACCCAAAATCTGATGCACGGAGGAGATTGAGCCCTCTGCTGAGGAAATACCTGAGGCTGGAGAGTAAAATAAGGAGAATTCACTCCATTCCATAGTAATTGTTCCTTGGAGCAGGGAAAATGGGGACCAGCTTTCCTGTTGCACCTACCCAGCTCCACCAGGACTGCTCCACACCATGGGCAGAAATACCCTGTGCCCGCTGCTCTCTGTCCCTGCCAGCCAGGAAAAAGTGATGAGTTAAACTGGGACAGTCAGGATTGCTGCAAAGGTTTGGAAGCCCAGTTTAGATGGTGGAGCTGGGCATTGAGCCATGAAGTTTAAAATCCCAGCCTTCATCCCTCATTACAAGCGAGATGTCCCTGCTCAGCCCATTCTCAACATTCCAGCTTCCCGCTGAGCTGTCGCTGGTGCTTGGAGAGGCTCTGTGTGCCCAGGAACCCCCTGCAGCCCTTTCCCTGCTGGGATGGGGTGTGGTGACTCCTCTTTCTGTCCCAGGGTCTCCCTTTGCCCGTGCCAGTTTGAAGAGTGGGAAGAACGAGAGCTCGTCCTACTTCAGGAGGAAAGAGAAGATGTTCCGCTTCTTCATCCGGCGCATGGTGAAGGCTCAGAGCTTCTACTGGGTCGTGCTCTGCGTGGTGGCCCTCAACACCCTGTGTGTGGCCATGGTGCACTATGACCAGCCTGAGAAGCTGACCACTGCTCTCTGTGAGTACTGGCCACTGCTGTTCCCTCTCAGCTGTGGCGTTTGTGACCCCGCTCGCAGCTCCCCTCCGAGCTCGGCTCTCCTGCCTCACCAGCCATGGAATCACAGGTTTGGGTGGGAAGGGAGCTTAAAGCCCAGCTTATTCTTCCCCCTGTGCAGGGATACCTTCCCCTAGTGTAAGAGCCTAAAATGAGGGATGCAGAACTCCAGGCAGGCTCTTTAAAATGCTGTTTATTGTATGCAAATGATGCAGCAATTCACGGGTTGTGGGTGACAAGAGCCCAGCCCACAGCCTGTCAGCCTCAGCTGTGGGTTCGTCTGAAGTTAACTTTAGTTCTGGTTACAATGCATTGTATACTTTTCATTACGGAGCATCTTAAAACACAACAACCAATCAATACCTTTACTATTATTTACTATAGCCTGTCATAACTACTGACATTAAAATATTCATGTCACTATTTTCCAATCACCAAAAGTTAGTATGTTACAGTTTAAGCTAGAAATTGTTTTTCAGTTTTCTTGCAGTGGAATATTCTGAGATCTTTTCTCTACTTGCAACATTGGCTTTTTTGTTTGTCTGTGAAAATCTTTTTGCTTGGTAAAAACATCTTTTGTTTGAGGTGGATTTATCCTTTGCTCAGTCATAAAAGCCTCTTCCAACTCACTTGCTCTTTGCCTTCTTAGTTACCCAGTAAGAATGACTCAGCAATTCTTTTCTTCTGTATCAAAACTTGCTTTCATTTCTATTCCTTCTTCAGAGTCTACATTCAAAGATCTTTCTGTTATACATATCTGTGAGACCTTCCTGTCAAATCCTTATCCTTCCCAACACACTAGACCCTGCCCAGCCTGGCCTTGGACACTTCCAGAGATCCAGGGGCAGCCACAGCTCCTCTTGGAATTCCATTCTAATCTTTCTCCATCCTCACAGGGAGCAATTCCTTCCCAATATCCCATCTATCCCTGCCTCTGGAAGTGGGAGACCATTCCCCTTGTCCTGACACTTGTAAATTGTCTCTCTTTATCTTTCCTGTCAGCCCCTTCAGGTCCTGGAAGGCCACATTTAGGTAACCTGAAAGCTTCCCTTCTCCAGCTTGGACAATTCCAATTCTCTTTCAAATCTTATTTCAGACTATTGAAGCACACAATTCAGAAAAAAATCCAACAGGGTATTAGTTTGAGAGAGGAATGTTATCCTAAAGGTTATTGCAGAGTTGAGATTCAGTGACGTGTAAAGCCTGGAGCAGGACAGGAGGGATTGTCCTGGAATGGGGCAGAAGGAATTGTCCTGGAGCAGGACAGGAGGAATTGTCCTGGAATGGGGCAGGAATTGTCCTGGGGCAGCACAGGAGGGATTGTCCTGGAGAAGGATGCACAAAAGGGAGGGCAATGGTGCCTGGGAAAATCAGGATTCTCTGGCTAACCTGTGACCAGAGAACTGCAAATCTGTGTGACTTTTGCAGCTGATCTGCACCCATGGGTGATTCCTGCTGGGGACACACTCCGAGTTCTGCCAGCTCTGATATTCCCAGGATAGCAGCAGTTGGAATGGTCTGTGAGATAAAAATCCTGCCAGTGTGTAATGGTTTTGAAATCAAAACCAGTGAAAGACTCCAAGTCAGAAATACAACTCAATAGGAAAAAAGGGAAAAATAAAATACATGCAATAGTACAAAAGAAAAACTACTGACAGAGTCAGAAGAGAACCTGACACCCCGCCAGTTTGGGTGGTGGCAGCAGTCCAGATGAAGGGGTCTTGTTGAAGTAGTGATCCTGTAGAAAGGTCTGGTAGCTCTTGTCCTCTGGAAACCAGTGGAAAAAGGCTGCTTTGGTGTTCCAAATCTCAGTTTTTATCTGGGTAGGAAAGGCTTGGCTCCTCCCCCTGGGTGGAGCATCTCCCAGTGG
>JAOTBB010000771.1:2318048-2328527 GCA_025629985.1 Chamaetylas fuelleborni
CCATGGGCTGAGGTACTTGAGAGGCACAGACTTCCCAAACACCTGATACCTGAGATTCCCCTCTAATGTACAACCCTTCCTTTTAACTTTTAATTCTTACAGAATTCATAGTTTTTCCCCATTGCTTCTTTCAACTTTCAATATCCAATTTCATTTCTCAGCAAGCCTACAGTTTGTTTGTAAAGGCAAATATCTTTTTCCATTCATCAATCAGTGGAATCCCTCCCATTGTTTCTTTTATCTCTCAGTGCTGGTTTTATCTCCCAGCAGATCCCCAGCTTGTTTGTAAAGACAAATCCAACATTCCTCTCAGTGGGAGAGAAATTTTAGTTCCTTCTTCTTCAGCTGGGAGACAGTGGAATTATTGATTATTGTGAATCTCCCTTTCCCTCTATATTTTCTGGAAGCTCAGGGCACAGCTTGTGTTGCAGGGCACTCAAGCAGTGCTGGAATTTTCAGACATCCACGGTTTTGTCCATGAAAAGGGTTCCCAGTGCTGCTGCCCCCATTAATCCTCCCTCCCACAGCACAGACCAGCTGGGCTCTGGTGAGAACCAGTTCTGAAGTGGTGTTTATGGTGTGCTCTGCCCAGCTGGGGCACTGGGAGCTCAGAACTCCTGGGTAAATGTGAATTATGCCAGCAGTTAGCAGGGAGGTGCCTGTTTGATCCTAATAACTCTGCAGAAACCTGTGTGGGTTTAATTGTCCTTCCCAGCTGGGCTGAACCCATCACTGTTTGTCCTTTTCCTAATGAAGGATTTTTGAGAAGACTTGTTCTTTTTTTGTGGTGGATTCTCTGCTATCCTTAAACCAACCAGGCAAAACAAAATTTGAAAATCCCACCTTGACTTGGGTTAGTTTTTTCAGCCCCCCGAGGCCGAGGGCCAGGCAGATGATGGGATGTGTGTGCCAGAGGCTTTGCAGGATCTCATAATAATTATTGCTTTAATTGCTCTCCTAAAGACTCTCAGCTGCCAGAAGTTTCTGGTAGATCTTACCCAGAGCTGCTGTTCTGCTGTAGATGAGGAGTTTTAGTCCTTCTGATGGAAAGGGGAGGATGGGGCAGTGCCCTCCTGCACCTCTGCAGGTTGTGTGGGGTTGGGAAAAGGAACTGTTGGCATTTGCAGTTGAGCCAGCATTAAAAAAAAAATCTAATTAAAAATTACAGCATCCTTCAAAAAAAGGTATTTTAAGGTAATTTGATTGCTAGAGAAGAAAGCAACGAGCTCCTCTCTGTGTATAAATCCCAGGGTGTTCTCTGGGTATGGAGAAAGCTGGGATGAGGTTTTCCAGTTCTCCTGGGATTCTCCTGAAGTTTTTGTACCCAACAGCCTGAACTCAGACTCCTGAGGCTCTCTGGGAGCTGAGCAGCAGCTGTGCCCTCTCTGAAGTGCTCTGTCCCTGCAGGTCATCGTGGGCAGCATTTTTGAGGTGATTTGGGCTGCAGTGAAGCCGGGAACCTCCTTTGGCATCAGCGTCCTGCGAGCCCTGCGCCTGCTCAGGATCTTCAAGGTGACAAAGTAAGTGCAGCTCCCTGGGCACTCCCAGCACCATTTGGGCACCCCAGAAACCCCTGACCCCAGTCCCGGGGCCAGGAGGAGTGCTTTCCACCTTTATCACCGATAAACTGATCATTACATCTCTAAAAAGGTAAAAATTATCCAGAAAAATGCCCCAACCCCCTCGGGTAGCTGGCACAAAAGCAGATTAAAACTGCAGATGCAGAATTCCCCTTTCCTTGGCTGGGCAGTTGGACATTTTGGGAATTCCTGAGCCTGTATTTACACCCACAAGGAATTTTAACAGCACTTTCTCTCCCCAGCCTCATGTCCAGGTTTGTCTGCTTCTGGTTCCTCAGTGGGCTGATAGGAGAGATTCCTTCTTTGCTTTGTCTTCAGGCTTGTTTCAGACAAAAAATTGTAATGTCACTTGTATTTTGTGGTAAAAACCCCAAGTTTTATTTATTTTCTAAGTCCTGTCAACTTCCCACTGATCTGATGACAATTTCTTAAGTGGGAATGACAGTGGGCTGACAGGAGAATGTCCTTTTCTGCTTTGGTTTTAAGCTTATTTAAAACAAAAATCTCAGGTTATCACTCATATTTTGTGGTAAAAACCCCAAGTTTTATTTTCTTTCTGAGTCCCATCAACTTCTCACTGATCTGATGACAATTCCTGAAGTGTTCAGGCTCTGTTAAAGCAGCTTCCCTGGGGATTGCTGGGTGCTAATCCTGGGGCTGAGCCTCTGTGTTGACACAAATCTGAAATGTGTTCCTGCTGCCTGGGCTGGGAACCTTGGGGTTTTTCAGCCTGGAGACTTTGAGGTGGAATTTTCACTCAGTGAATTTTCACTCAGCTTTTCTGTTGTTTTCGTGCTCCTGCCTTGAGTTAATGTGTGCTGGCATTAGCAAACAGCTCCTGTGCCATCTCCAAACTCATCCAGAGCCCTTGCTGCAGGATTTCTAAGGCTGTGGAAATAAATGACAGATTTAGGTGCTCCTGCTGTTGTTTTCCACCTTATTTTTTACACCCTTACCTCTTCAGCCCTCCCTGGTTTCCATCACTCCCTGAATTCTTCATAACTTGAAGAAACAGGAGGAGCAGCCCTTCCCTCCAAAAATACCCCAACCACCTTAAACAGATATAGAAAATTTGGGCAAAACAATCATTTGAAGTAACCAGGAATGAGTTTTGTAGCTCTGTGGGGCTGATTTGCACCTGCTAATTGTTTATTGCTGATTATTATTATTGAGATCCCAGGTTTGTGTGTGGTACTGTCATTTGTTGTCCTCTGGGACAAAGAGGGTGGAAACTTTAAATTCTGTAAATGTCCAGCAAAAAAAGTGGATACCTGCACCAAAAGTGTCACTGTGCTTTAGCTTTGCACTGATTGATGTGTGGGAAGCTCCTGGGTTTGCAGCAAATTCAGAGCAATTATCACCAGTTCATTTTACCCAGAGCTGCTGAGACTTGCTGTTGCTGATTGGGTGCTAGACTTTGTGAAAATTTTGGATGTTTTTGCAAGTTACAATTTTATTTTTGTGAGTTCTGACCACTGATTGCAACCAGCACAATAAAAAGATAAATCATGGAATTATTTAGGTTGGAAAAGGCCTTCAAGAGCATCAGGTCCAAGGCCCCCACTCACCCATATCCCCAAGTGCCACATTTGAAATCCCTGCAGGGATGGTGACCCCACCACTCCCTGGGCAGCCTGGCCAGGGCTTGACAACCCTTTTAATGAAGAAATATTTCCCAATACCCAGCCTAAACCTGTCTGGGACAGTTTGAGGCCATTCCCTCTTGTTGTTGCTCATTCCTTGGGAGAAGAGATTCAACTTGACAAACCAAGCTGGGGGCTCTGCCCCTCCTCAGGACAGCAAGTGACACTCTCAGGCCACTGGTGCTGAAGTTCCCCTGCCCTAATTAAGTGGATTTTTTCATCTGACACGACAGAATTGAGTTCACTGCGTGACCAGAGCCAGGTCCCTGCAGCTCCTGGGGGCTCCTGCATTATCCCAGTTCCTGAGTGCACAGCTCAGTGTTTGCCTGCCTCAGGAGAGCCACCAGACTGCTGGCAGCAGGCACAGATTGCTGCCCACCCCCTCTCAGTGCAGTTTTGCTGGAAAAACATCCTGACCCTCAGCAGTTTTCTTATTTTTCCGTCCCTTCCATAGAAATTCTTGTCTGAAACTCCCTGCCCTGGTTTGTTTTCCCTTTGTGTTTAGCAGCAGTGGCTGCAGTGCTCCTGCTTTGAATCATCAGTGGAATTATTCAAATGATGATTTCAATTGATTGGATTATGATTGGGATTGGGATTTTGGTTCCCATGTCCCAAATCAGTGTGGCCATGCACAGCAGAGTTAAATGGTTAACAGGTGACAGCAGGACGAGGGGACACAGCCCAGGAGGGGCTGAAATTCAGTGACCAAAGAGCTCCCCGTGTTTTGCTCATTGTCCTGACAGAGCTGAGCAGGGTCTGGCTGCTGCAGGAATCAATTCCTGCTGCCTTGGGAGCATCAAATCCTTCCCCTCCTCCAAGGAGAGCAGCTCAGCCCCTTCAAACCCTGAGCAGGCTTGGTTCAACTTGGTCAAAATTGAAGATATTCTCCCAAGAGATGAAATTTCCCCTGAAACCTTTGTCACTGCGTTGTGGATGTAATTTTTGTTTGGAATGGGTGCAATGGGATGTGAGATCCTGCTTCTCCTGGGATGGACATCAAAGAAACCTGGGGTGGGTCAGTGCTCCCAGCTGGGTCTGGGGGAAGGAAAAGGGGGAAATGAAGGCAAAAACAAAGTATGGTATTTGTCCTCAACAACCCCAAGCTCTGAGCTTTTCAGACAGATCCATGGAATGCCTTCTGGATGGGAGGGAGCTCAGAGTGGGGTCTGTCCCCAGACTGCATCTGGAGGATGCTCAGGGGAGAAGGAATCGTGTGCTGCTGCAGGGAATTGGCTCTGGATGGCAGCTCTGGAAAGGAGAGAAGCCTCTGGAGAAAGAGAGGGAAAATCCTCCCCATAGCTCTAAACCCCTCCTTTCCTCCTGCCTGCTCCAGCCCTGTTGTTCCAGGCTCCTGTGTGTCCAGGCTTGTCAAAGCCTGGCAGCTCCTCCTGCATTTCCTGATCCATTGGTTCTCCTCAGACAAACACTCCCTGCCTGTTCCCAGCAGGGCAAGAAATCCAGGGAAGAGCTGTTCCTGAGCACCCTCCTGGAATGTGCCAGGAGCTGTCCCAGGGGATGGGGACATCAAACCAAACCAACCCAGCCCCTTCACACCCCTTCAGGTGTGCTGGGATGGGTCCCTCAGGGCCATTCCCTCTTGCCAGGCTGGAATTAACATTCTGCATTTGTTTCCATACCCTGAGGCCACTGTTTGGTCCTGGATGCCTGGATGTGAGATTCCCACAGGAATGTTTAAAATGTGGGATTTAATCCACTGCTGGGTGCTTGCAGTGGATGGGTTGGAAGGACGCCCTGCAAAGATGGGAATGAGGTGTTGATTCCTGGTTTTATTCCTGATTTGTGTCCAGTGGAGGCTGGGGCTGGCTGTTCCCATCTCCAGTCTCACCTTCATTGATACATCCCTGCTTCTGACACCCCTCCTGACTCTGTGCCAGGTGAGAAGGTGCCAGAAGGGGGAAAAATCCCAGGAAAAGGTTCCTAAGGAACTAATGCAGACATTCAGTGACTGCTGTGTGTCACACCAAGTGACCATCTCTGCTCTCATGGTTCTCCAAGAGATTTTGCCACTCCCTGAGCTGTATTTTCCAGCACTAGAAGGGATTTTAAGGACTCTGACATTCCTTGTCATTCTTTTCCTTTTTTAAATAAGAAATAATTAAAGCACAAACTCAGTGAGGTTGGAAAAGACTTCAGGATCTTTGAGTCCAATCATTCCCAGAACAGCCAAGGCCACCACTGACCGTGTCCCCAAGTGCCACATCTTTGAAATCCCTGCAGGGATGGGGACTCCCACTGCCCTGGGCAGCTTTTCCCAATGCCTGCCCATCCTTTCCATGAACAACACCCAACCTTAACCTCCCCTGGTGCCACTTGAGGCCGTTTCCCCTTGTTCCACGGGAAATAAATTCCTGTTAATTTCTCACCAGAGGCTTTTCCCCACTCATGTTCTCCCCTGGCTGCTCTGATCCCACGCAGGTACTGGAATTCCCTGAGGAATCTGGTGGTGTCCTTGCTGAACTCCATGAAGTCCATCATCAGTTTGCTGTTCCTGCTGTTCCTGTTCATCGTGGTCTTTGCTCTGCTGGGGATGCAGCTCTTTGGAGGACAGTAAGTCTGAGGAATCTTTGTTCTGCCTGCAAGGGTTCACATCATTCAGGGCTGGGGATAGGGAAATAATTCCTGTTCTGGTGTTTCCCTGGGGCTGGATTCTCTCCTAAGGAAGAATGTCCCCAAAGCTCCTCCATCACCCCATGGTCCCCAGCACACGCAGAGCTGAAACAGGACTGGGGGCAGCACTTTCTGTGCTGCTTCTTTCCCTGATAGCCAGAGTGCCATTAGATTTATCCACTTGGAATATTTTCCTGCTGGAAAACGCAGTTTTGTTGGATCTGATTATTCTCATTAGAAATGCCAGCAGTGGTGAATTTTGCCATAAGAACCATCACAGTGTTGGCATTTAAACTCCAGCCTCACTTCTGAACTGAAATAATGAAATGGTTTTGTTTGGTCTTTTATTTTTCCTAGTCAATCCCTATTTTATCTTTAAAATATTAAAAAGAAATTATCTACTATGAGAGTAATTTCAGTTTGGGCTCACTTGAGGATGAAAACTTCTTGGAATGGTTCATTCTGCAAAAGCATTGGAGATTTTGATTGCTCATTTTAATTGGAGATGAAAATGAATTTCAAAGCATCGGAATTTTCTCTGGGAATGAAATTGAGTTTTTGCTGATGGTTCTGTTAAGCACCTTCTGAGATGTTCCCCACCGAGCTTGCCTGAGGTGTCGCAGCCAGGTGGAACAAATGTTGCTCCCTGACTTGGTTTATGGGGTGTTAAAGGATATTCCAAGGCTGCCTGGAGCTGCCTGTCCCTCCCCACTCTGGTTTTTATTTCTCCCTTCTCTCCAGGTTCAATTTCCAAGATGAAACTCCAACCACGAATTTCGACACCTTCCCTGCTGCCATCCTCACAGTCTTCCAGGTAAAGCCATTCCTGGTCCTGAGGCAGTGATATAAGTGAAATTTCTGGGTGTTTCTTCCTGCTTAGGGAGGGCAAACAAGTCCCCAAAACCCTGTGGAATTTAGGAAAGGGGAAATCCTTCCTTCTCATGTTTTACTTTGCTGACCAATACATGCATCACTAAAAATCCAATTAAAAATCAATGCTGTGCTATTAAGGAAAACTAGAACAAAAGATTTATTGTAGGGGGGAAAGTTCTGATAAAATAGATATTTTTGTGCTGAATTAAAATCTGTGTGTGCCCAGGCTGTGCCACATCTGTGTGTGCCCTTTGTGTTCTCCAGCCTCTGCCCATGAAGGTCCAGCTCTGGCAGATGCAATGCTTGGATTTAGAGCTGAATTTTGCAGCTGTTTTCTACCTGTCTTTAAAAAAAAAAATTTAAAATGCTTTAAAATAATTTAAAATCATTAGAAAAGAATGTTTTCAGGTGTTTCCCAACTCAGGAGAGTTGGGGCTGCTCCAGGTGCAGGTGACCCTCCCAGATCCAGCATTTCCAGCCTTGTCCTGCACAATGTGGGTTCCCCCCAGATCCAAACTTCCCCAGATCTCAGCAAGGTCTGGCTCATGTATTTCAGTGTCACCACCTGAAAAGGAGATAAAAAGGAAGGGAAGGGAGTGATGACAATTTCTGGATTAAGACAGGAAAAGAATCTCAAGGAAAACGTGCCCAGATGTGAGGCAGGTTCAGTGCTCACCTCCCAGAATATTGCCCATCATGGGGGATTAGGATTTGCATAAGATTTTAGTGCTCACCAAAGGAAGGGCTCAGAGCCCTTCAGGTATTGCCACAGAGCTGGAACCAGGAGCAGCTCCAGATATGAGCAATGGGAATGTTAGTTTTGGTTTGCTTTGGGACTGTGGAATACTCAGCTGGAATATTTCCTGCTAGTCCTGAGATGAATATGCTGCAATGAGGGGTGGTGGGGTGAAGGAAAACACATGGGTTTAAGGTATTTGTGTGGAATGCCAGAGGTAGGAATTAACCCAGCCAAAGCCATCAGCCCTGGACTATCTGTGGTGTCCCAGAGGCTCTTTGATGCTCTCTGCTCTCCTTCCATCCCTGAACTGCAAACTCCAGGGCAGTGTTTCTTCACTGTGGGGTTGGGATCCCTTTCCAAGCCTTTCTTCCATGACCTCAGCCAGGCTGAGCAGAGCAGCATCAGTCAGAGACAGCATTCAGTGTGCTGAATAAATACAGTTAGATACACTCTGCCCACCCTGTACCTTTGGAGATGCTTTGGGTAAGAAACTTCTCAAACAAACTCTTCTGCCCTCTGCTTTAGCCCATTTTTATCCCAGCAGCCCTGGTGGGTCAGTGTCCTGTCACTGGACACCCAGGGTGTGTTTTGTCCACCTGGCAGCTGGCTGAGCTCAGCCTAAATTCCCTCAGAGCAGCATCACACCTTTGTCTCCAGCTGTGAATAATCAACATACACTGACAAACAACATCCATGAGCACAGAGCCTCTGGAAAGCAGAGTCCTGTGTCAGGTACCTGCTCTCTGCTCCCTGATTTCCTCTGGGAATCCTCACAGGCAGACTGGGGTGAGCATGGTGAGAGCTGGAAATGAGGGGTGGCAGTGGCAGGATGGCAGCAGAGCTCTGCCCTGCCTGTGGGGTCTGCCATGGAGCTGATGGCATTCAGCCTTCCCCAGGCACCTCCCTGTCCCTGCAAGCAGCACAATCCCAATCCTGCTCCTGCTCCTTTCCCACCCCTACCCTGCTCATTTTTCCATTAACATTTCACAGCAGCTCTTGACTGCTGCTTTATTCCATCACCTGGTGACTCCTCAGTATTAAACAGTAGGATGCACTCAAAATGTTCATTTGAGGCAGTTTGGAGCCCAGGGAATAAAAAAAAGCTTCACCTTGCTCCCAAGTCCTTGTTGCCTGTGCCTCTCCCTCTGCAGTGCTGTCCTTCCCTCTCCTCAGCAAGAATTCCTTACAGCATCCCTGAACAGACTTGAGGGAGCAGAGGGAATTTAATTAACTGCTTGAGGACAGAGCCAGCAGATCCTGGATCCTCCAGGCTGCTCCCTAATGACTTAAATAATTCCTGCAGCTGATGGGTGATGTGGGAAGGACACCAGCTCCTCTTTCCAGGGCCTCAGGGAGCATCCTCAGCTTGCCCAGGCATGCTGCTTAGTTTAGATTATCTATTTCTCTGCAAAAGCCCCATAAAGCATCTCTTTTTTTCCCCTTGAGCTTTTTGTTCCACTCCCAAATAATCCAAAAGTTGGATTTTGAACACAGCCCCTGCTGGACTTTGTCATACCTGCAAATCCTGGTCTTCTGCTTGGGAGTAGAAAAGTTCCCAGTGGTTGCCCTTTCCATGAATGTTTCTGTTATCAGAAATCCCTTTCTGGCTATTCCCAGAAAGGAGGAGCAGTTATGAATTCATGGAAGTTCTGTGACTGCACATTTGTGGACAATACTCTGCATAATTGAGTGACAGATTTGAAAGCCCAAAGCCCTGTTTCATATTCTGTGATGTAAATCCAGAGTAGCTCCAGCAGTGTTGGGTCTGAATCCTGATTTTGGAATTATTTGAAGCTGAATTGTGAATTTGGGAGAGGAGTTGGTGCCTGTACTGGGTGTCCTTGTGTCTAGACTCACTCTTAGCCCAGTGCTGTCATCAGCACCATCCCTGCAGCCAGAAATTTCCTCTCTCAGCAGCTGACAGCCAGGCTGGAATTTGCTGGCTGGAATTTGCACTCATTCCAAGCATCCTGTGTGCACATGGAGCCCCATTACTACAGCACACATCAGGCTTTGGGCTTTTTTTCTTTTTTTTTAATTTTTTTTTCACCTACTAAACCCAAAGATGACTTCCTGTTTAGGAGTTGGATCTTCACATCCTGGTGTTTTAATCCTCTAAAAGTGGTCACTGTTTTACTCTGCCAGGGCAGGCAGAGGATGTGCTGATGTGCCCAAAATTGTTGCTGTGTTCAAGGTTTTGGTGAAGAAAAGAACCCCAGACAATTCAGACTGGTGCAAAATGAGCATTTAGCATGGCAAGGCTTGTTGGAGTCTTGTACTCTGATTAGCTTTCCCATTATTCCTGTATTTGTTAATTAGCCCTGGGTCAGTAATCAGAGGTACAGCTCTGTGCTTGTCCCTGCTCAAGGACAAGGAGGACCAGAGTCCCCCTCAAGCTGTCCCTGCCCTGTCCTTGCTCACACACAGAGGTTCTTGCTTTTGTTTAGGGATTTTTTGGGCTTTCTGGCTCTCTGGGTCAAACCTGGGGAAATGAAGAGGAGCCCGTGGTGTGCAGCCCCTGCAGTGGCTGTGGTGCCCAGGAGTGATGCCCAGGCATATCCAGCTGCAGGAATGTCTCCCAGCCCTGAGGAGCACAGCAAGGGGGGCAGGAGGTGACAGAGCTCCTCTGTTGGGGACAGTGGGGGCTGGGGGAGCCCAGCAAACCCAACCCTGCCTGCAGGAAGGGCAGGAGAGGGGCTGGCACTGGCAGAGCTCCCCTCAGGGCACTGCTCTGGGAGCTCAGGGCTCTCCTGGGGATGGGGGACTGCTGAAACCTGGGATCTCTGCATGGCTTAGAAAGGGACAGGAGAGAGATTTTACTGGGAGTGAAGTGTCAGAATGTGGATTTTGTTTCCTCCACCTGTGTGAGAGCCCCTGGTCGAGCTGGGCAGTGACCCAGAGGGGCAGGGCAGGGTCACCCTGTCCAACCCCAGCCACAACAATCCCAGCCTGTCCCTGCCCAGACCCCCCAACAATCCCAGCCTGTCCATCCCTGCAGCGCTGTCCAAACGCTCCT
>JAOTBB010000771.1:2337579-2347596 GCA_025629985.1 Chamaetylas fuelleborni
CTCCCCCAGAGGGTGCTGGCACTGCCCAGGCTCCCCAGGGAATGGGCACGGCCCCGAGGCTGCCAGAGCTCCAGGAGTATTTGGACACCAGGGGTGCCCAGGGTGGCATTGCTGGGGTCTCTGTGCAGGACCAGGACTGGATGATCCCTGTGGGTCCCTTCAGTTTGGGCTGTTCCATGGATCTGTGATTCTGTGTTGTCCGCATGGAGAGTGTTGGGGACAGACTGGTGGGAGGGGTACACTCACAATGTGTGGGTCCTGTGGGGAGAGGGACAGATTCATTGACCACTTCCAAGTGGTGGTTGAAAGCCTTATAAACTGGAGAGCTTCTGTCTGGAAGGGTCTTTTCCAGTGAAACACACATTGTATTGGTCATTGTTAAGCCTGGGCTTCTTTAAAGACACGTTGGTCTGGAGGTGATGGGGGTTGGTGCCAATTCCTTTGTGAGCAGAGCCCTGGAAGTGCCCCTGTCTGCCATTCACATGCCCCTCATTTTTGGGGAGGTGGCTCTGAATAACTCCTGTTTGCCCATCAGGTCCTGTGCCCTGTGTGCACAGCCCGAGGTGCCCAGAGAGCAGGTCCTTGTGTTTGCTGAGCTCTGTCCCCCCATGGAAATCACACATGGGCACTGTGCCCATCTCTGCACACACCAGGGTGCCTCACAGCAGGAATGTGCCCCATGTGCCACTATTCCACTGGCCCTTCCAGCTGCTGCACTGGCCATTCCAGCTGCTGCACTGGAGCAGCCCAAAAGTGTGACCTGCTGATGCTGCTGGTGCCTCCTGCCTCTGGAGCAAAGGCTTTGTGACTCTTTCTGCTGCTCCCCAGCACTTCCAGGAGCTTTCTTGCCCTGGGATCTGGGAGCCCTGTATCTGAATCACTTCTTCTGTGCAGACAGGCAAGGCTTTGGTAGGATTTTATTCACCTTCATTGGGGAAGCTGAGCCTGGAGGTGTTGAACCTGGTGGTTATTTTTAAAACATTTCCTGATGAAGTGGTGAATCAGGAGTGAATGAACCCCTCTCCTGTGTGTGGAATTGCTGACCCCAGCCTGTCTCCTTTCAGGGAGTGCTGGTGACAGTTGGTTAAACGGGGGATGTGTCTGAGCCAGGACCACAGTGCTGAAGGCTCAGGGCACACATGGCTCCAAGTGACAGCTCTTCCTGCAGGGCTCAGCCTTGGGACTCAGCTGAAATGCACATTACAAGATTTACATCTCTTTTCTGAGTCACACATCTACTCTATTTATATTTTTAGTTGTTACTTGGAGCAATTTATAACAGGGATTCCCAGCTCAGTTGCTGCTATTCCCTTGCAGTGTTTACATCAAACCAGGCCTTTTGTCTTTTGCCTCCTGTTTGCTTGCACCAGCTCCTGTGTCTCTCAGCACTTTGGACTACTCCAGACTCTGCCTTCATCCATGTGGACATCCCAAACCCCATAGGGGCTGGAAGGGGCTGTACTGGGTGGGATGGTGGGGGACAGTGGCCACAGTCCCCCAGCCAAAGAGCTGTTTGTGCATTTGGACCATTTTCCTTTCAGCTGCTTTTCCACAAGTCTTTCAATCCTGTGGGATCCCCCTGTGGCATCCCAAGCAGAAGAAGCCATTGGAGAGTTGGCTCTCACCTGGCTCCTGTCAGCTGCAGTTGCTGCAGATCCCCAGGTGTCCCAGCCCTGGGGTGGGGCTCCTGCCCTGCACAGCTCAGAGGTGCCACATTTCCTTCTCTTCTTTCTTCTGGAAAGATTCATGTGCTAACCTCAGGCCAGGGTCACTTGAAGAGCCACAGCACATGGACACTTCTCAGGGCTGGGAAGTCCCACCATGGCAGGAGAGAAGAGGAAAAGCAAAGGGCATTTGTGTTGTAACTGGGGAGAAAGGAGGGGAGACTGTCAGATGTGGATCATTTCCTCCTGCTGGGAATAGCATCAGGTCAGTATTTGTGTCCTGGAGGACTGAGTTATCTGTGAGCTGAGGAGAAGTTTGATACAAGACTCCTTAAGCTCTCAATCTGCTCTCCCAATCTGGCGTTTTACCAGGGAGAGGACTTTTCAAGTAATGCATTAAATCAGAAATGTTTCTGGGACAGAGTGAAGAGAGAATCCTTCTGCTCTGAGCCTCTCTGTCCATTTCCCATGCACACATTGGGTTCATGCCATGGTGCTGATGTTTCAGTTGCTGAGCTGCTCAGCATATGAAATTCAAGAGCACTTTGGATTCTCCCTGGTGAGGTAAAATAGTACTGCAGAAGCCTTGAGAAATTCTGTGAGACCTCTGACATCTTGTCAGGAAGTCACAGGGACAGATGGGTTTTGGAAATTTTTAATAGGCTTCAGCCATCATTATTCCTTGGAAATGCATCCACTTTAAGGGCTTTTTTCTGATTTCTTTTTGCACAATTTAGATGGAAAAGCAGTGGAACGTGGCTCTCCCGTTGGATATACACGCAATCGATATTCAGGGACCTGGATTTTTGACCATGCATTGAGATACACGTCCGGTATGTGATGGAAGGGTGTGAACGTCTAACCAGGGCTCAGGGAGCAAAGGAAGCTCTGGAAGCAGTGGGTGCATTGCCCAGATTCCAGCTGCCAGGCTCAGGAAAAGCCCAGCCCAACTGAGTGCACCAACTAACCCCAAACCTTGCCCATCTCCCCTCCTGCTCCCACAGCTGTGACCTGCATGACACACCCTGGAGGACAATGACCTCACTGCTGCTGTCCAAGGCCACGTGGGCACGTTCTCTGCGAGGCCTTAACACCCAGTGATGTCCTTCTTCCTCCCCTTCACCTTTCCTCCACTCTAACAGCACATTTTTTGTGGCAAGTCATCCCTCCTTTCTCTAACATGAGGGCCTGTGGTGAGCTGAGTACACAGCTGTGGCTGCTGAGTTGTGTCTCTGCCTCAGGTCTGTAACACACCTCCCTCACCCTCCCCAAGTCCCTGTGCTCCTGGGGCACTGCTCTGTCACCTGTGGGCAGGGGGTGAGTGCAGGTGTCCTCCTCAAAGTTGACTCCAACCTTTCCTGGGTTCCACTTGAGACCTGGGAGCTTCAGGACACCTGCACAAAAGCCCTGGCCTGGGACAGGTGGTCCCTCTCCAGCCTCAGCCCCTGCCCCAGTGTCCAGCACAGCCCCTGCACAAGGGCTGCAGCCCCTGCTCAGCTTCACGGTGCAGAAGGAAGGCACTGCACAGTTACTGGACAGCTGACCTTCTTAGAGAACTTCTGCACAGCCAGTGCATTTATGTGCCACAGACTGTCTCCAGAGGAAGTAGGAAATACAATAAAAAGGGGGGAAAAAATTCAGCCTAGAGCCCGACCTGTTTGCACCAACTCATAGAATCACAGAATGCTTTGGGATGGAAGGGACCTGCCATGGGCAGGGTCCCCTCCCACTGTCCCAGGCTGCTCCCAGCCCCAATGTCCAGCCTGGCCTTGGGCACTGCCAGGGATCCAGGGGCAGCCACAGCTGCTCTGGGCACCCTGTGCCAGGGCCTGCCCACCCTCCCAGGGAACAATTCCTGCCCAATATCCCATCTAATCCTGGAAAAGCCATTCCCTGTGTCCTGTCCCTCCATCCCTTGTCCCCAGTCCCTCTCCAGCTCTCCTGGAGCCTCCTGCCAATACCTGGATTTGTTTCCTGCAGTCCTTTCACTGGGTTTATGGACCATTCCCATGCACATTCCTATCTGGAGGAGCAAACAGAGCTCTGGAATGAGTGACTCTCCTGTCCCCAGGTGATGGGCAAGAGCCAAGTGCATTTTCTCCTTGGGAGAGTGGTTCTGCTCTGCTTGCCCCCTTCCCTGTGCAAAGGCAGCTGATTTAGGGCTGCTCTGGGGCTGTTTTGCAGCCACAAGGCTGGAATAACAACAATAAACTCAGCAATAGATGAAATAATTAAGTGGAAAAATGAAAGTAAAATAGGAGTAAATAATTCTGATGCCTCAGTGATGGAATGCAGATCTGTGCTGAGAGGCCTGGGCTGGTGTGGGCACTGCCCTGGCTTAGCTGGGCTCTGGGCTGGGCTTAGGGGCTGCTTTTCAGCAGAGCTCATTAATGGGGCTGGGTGTGCTGCTCTGGTGCTGAGCTCTGGCTGGGGTGCCCTCACTGCCATCCTGACTCCAGAGGGATAACCCAGGATCATTTCCTCCCAGCAGCAATGACCTGAGATTCATTTTTCTGTGCACTCCATGACTTTGTACAGCTCTGTGTGTATAAAAATGTAAATGTTGGCTTAAAATGACAATTTCCTGCAGCTCCACTGGTTGTCCTTTTAAACAAGAGGGGGAAAATGAGGCTGAAATCTGCATTTCTGGGCTGGAGAGGTGGAAAACCAGGGGCTGTGGTGCCTCTGGGAGCAGCAGGAGGTCCCACCCTGCCCCTGTGATGGGGTGAAGCCCCTCTGGTCCTGTCCCCTCTCCACACAAATCCACATTCCTGCTGGGCTGGGAATGGTGGCACAGCTTCCAGGGACCAATCCCTGAAGCACCAGGGGGGGAATGAGGGGCAGCAGGAAGGGAATATTTGCTGTCTGTGCTGTGTGAAGAGTTTTTCCTCAGCTGCTGCCAAAGATACTCTCCTGAACGTCTTCCTGGCCATCGCTGTGGACAACCTGGCCAACGCCCAGGAGCTGACCAAGGTGGGTGGGACATTGCTGTTCCAAGGCCTGGGTGACACCCTGAGGTGTCCCTGGAGCCCTGCTCACCTCTGGTGACTGCTTTGCACTGCAGAGAGGCACCTGGAGGTTTATTCCCCTTCAGCTTGCTTTTCTTCAGGTTGAAGTGAATATTTAGTATTTGGTTTATCCCACAGTGGGCATTGCTCATCTCACATTTTCTGTTTCCAGGAGCAGAGGAGAAGCAATAAACAGGTTTTTTTGGCTGACTGGAAGCTCAGACAGGAGCAAATTCAGGCTTTGCACCTCTGGTGACCAGTTTGCACTGCAGAGAGGTTTATTTACCTTCAGGCTTCTTAATTTCACGTTGCAGGGAATATTTTGTGTTTAGTTTGGTCTCACATTTTGTGTCCCTTACCTTGCCGAGGTTGGTGATGGATTAAAGAATTAAAGTTTTCTAATCACCTCCCGGCAAAACAATTTGCAGAGGCTGTTGTGAGCACTCAGAGGAGATGTTGGAATATTCCTGCCTCTCCCCAGGTGTAAGAGAAATCAGAGGCAGAAAGGCAGGTCCTGGCAGGGGATGGGAATGACACTGATGTGACTTTGCTGGATGTGGGCACAGATTTCTGTTGGAGAATCCCCACTGGAGAATGTTTACATTGGAGCATCCCCAGGGAGAGCAGCTCAGCCCCAGGGTTGTGCAGGGAGGATTGTGAGTGTTGCACTTGGTATTTGGGTTATTACAGTTTTGATTTCTCGGTGTACTCAGGTGAATTTATGAGGAGAATTAAGGAGGTTTTGCATATTTTTAGCTTTTCTCCCCCAGTCCTGTGCAGCTGCCATCAGCACCAGTCACCTGCTGGGGGCAAAGGCAGCAGTGTCCCTGTTGGGGTGCTTGTGGTTTATAACTTTAATTTCTTCACTCCAGCCAGTGGCAGAGCTCTCTGCCCACGTGCTGTGGCAGCAGCAGGCAAGGCTGGTTTCTGTGTTTAGGGGAAGGGGTAGCAATTCCTGCCCCTGGATCCCTGGCAGTGTCCCAGGCCAGGCTGGATGGAGCTGGAGCAGCCTGGGACAGTGGGAGGTGTCCCTGCCATGGCAGGGGTGGCACTGGGTGGCCTTTGAGGTCCCTCCACCCCAAACCATTCCATGGAATTGTCCAGAAAGCACAGAGATGTGCTCAGGGATAGTGCTGAGGTTTGGGGGTGGATCTGGCACTGCTGCACTCAGTCTTTTCCAACATTTTTGGCTCTCTGGATCCCCATACAGAGATTTCCCCAAGTTTCCCACCCTCCTCCAGCTGCTGAAGACCAAACCAGCCAAATGTTCCCATCCAAAACCCCATCCCTGTTGTAGCTGAGCTGCTCTTTGCCATCTCCCCTTTTCCTGCAGGACTGGCTCCAGCTCCCAGCTTTTCTGGAGCTGTTCCCCAACAAACCCTCCAAACAGCCTGGTGGCTCCCAGGTGAAAAATAAATGTTCCAATTCCATGTTCTGTATCATTCCTCCCTTAAAATGCTGCTCAGGGTTGCATTTAATGGCTCTCTGTTGTTTTTGGAGCTTTTTTTTTTTTTTTTTAATGGGAATTTTTTCCCTTTCAGCAGCTCAGCTGTTTGTGTGCTCACAGAAATCTCCAGCCTGGAGGCAAAGATCCTCCCAGATTTATGGGCATCCCTTGCATGTGCTAAGAGGGGGGATGAGGCCCAGCACAATTCTTGGATAATGAAGCTCATCCTCCTTCTTTCTTAATCCTTTAAGTGCTTCCTTGTGAATATTTCAGCAGCTGACAGGGTGGGTTAGAAACCTGACTTTGGGGATGTTTATAAAGTCTAATTAAATATGGATGGATTCAGCAGCAGTGCCAAATCATAAAGCTTGTCCAGAAACTCTCTTGGGGATTTTTTTTTTTTAAGTTTAATTTTATTTATGATCTCCCCCCAAATCACTGGGGCTTTCAAAAGAAGAGGAAAAAGCTAAAATTCAATTAGACACATACCTGGAGAATGAGGGATTTCCTGCTGAGTGAATATGATCATGCAAGCCCCAAAAATGGCCCAGAGATACAAGGAAGTTACTCAGGAGTCAGTTGGTCCCAGGAGACTTTCCTGACATTTATTCTGGGAAATTGATTGAGATCAGTGCTGAATTTAATGTGGGAGAACCAGGAGCAATTGAAATTGCCTCTGTTTAGGGAAGACAGAAAACTTTCCTGCCTCAGGACTGGAACATTTCAACTTTCCCCACTTCTGGATGCTAATTTGGATTTTTTTTTTGGTGGCATTTTGACCATTTCTGGGTTTTGTGACCTGTAAGAGAAGTTCTCAGAGCTGGGACTATATTTAACTGCAGCTTGATCATCCCGTGGCTGTTACAGAACTCACCAGTGCTTAGGAATGACTCATTTTTGGGGGAAAAAGTAAAGAATCACCACCTTTGTTTTTCAATCTATAAAAAATCTTCTCCCAGGTCCCTCTCCTGCTCTTCCTGTTCTGGCCTTGCACTGACTCAAACTCTGCCAACCCAATTTTTAGTGATTCCTGAGAACTCTCCTGAATCCCTTTAGGTTTCTTTTTCAAGATATCGACAGTTTTTCTTCCTGTTCACTTACTCAGAGTGAAATCTACAATTGCCCCCAAAATTTGCTTTTCAATCTGTCTGCTGATCATCCAGAATGCCTCTGGTGACATCAAGCAGCTCCTGCTTCATCCTCATTAAACTGGAGTATAAAACCACTATAACTGAGGCTTTATTTTCCTAAATATCTTCAAGCAGGAAGTGTTTTCTCATCTCTGTCCACTGCCAGTGATCCCTGAAAAAGCAGGATAAAAGCATGCATGAGGGTTGTGGGAATTTTACATAAATTTGTATCAAATTCTTAAGGAATGCTCAGAAATTCTGGACTGAAGGGAGTGGCCAAACCAAGAGCTGAGCATCCATAATTCCCCCTCCTTCTGCTCCCCTATGGAAAAAGCTTTAACTGGGTGAATGTATTAAAGAAAATTCAGTGTTAATGATGCACATCATGATGGGTGGCACCAAAACTGGGCTTTAACCTGTGAGAAATGGATTTAAATTAAGATTTAGAGCTCTAGAAAACAGAAAGGGACATAAACTAGGAGTGTCCTAATGGGCAAGAGCTTCATCTGCACCTGCCCCTGTGAAATGGGGGTGACACTAGAGCTTCAGTGTGAGCTGGAATTTTAAATAGCAGGTAAAAAATTAATTAATTTTTGGAGTCATCTGCAATATCTGCATGGAAGGAGGTGCAGAGATATTATAAAGCAAACATCTGCTGAGGACTGAGCTCGTTGTGAGGGAGGAGCAGCTGCTCCTTCAGGATGTCAAATCCAGCAGAATTACAGAGGCCCCCGGGAGAATGGAGCAGAAGCCACAAATTTACAAAAGGTTTTAAAACCTGCACCTGGTGCTTTAGGGGCAGAGAAAGAAAAATCAGCAGCCTTTGGTTTGCAGGCTGCTGGAGATCCCTCAAAGAAAGAAATAACTTGAATATACCTGGAGGATGAAAGGAAAACCTGAAAGATTTTTTTTTTATTGGGGTCTTATTCCTTTTAAAACTTGTGTCCTGAGGATAACATTTCTACTGGATTGGGATGGGAACAGCTAATGTCCTTCACAGGGGCTGGATTGGGATGGGAATAGTTAATGTCATTCACAGGAGCTGAAGTGGGATTTGTGTGGAAAACCAGGATTTGTGCTGAAACCACTCTGGGATGTTTTGTTATTGCTGAGCAGCGACCCCACAGAGTCCAGGGGGGAAAATGGGAGGCACAAGGATTTGGGGACACACAGCTGGGACAGCTGAGCCCAGGGATATTCCAGGCAGAGTGACAACATCTGTCTGTCCCAGTTCTGTTCCATGAAGGGAGCTTTGCTGTCCTGGGGATGGCAACACCTGGGATGGGAAATGTGGAATTAATTCCTTTCTCTGTCTCCACGGCTTTTTCTTTCCCAAATAAACTGAATTTATCCCAGTCCATGATTGCTCTGCTGTTTTCTCACCCCACCAGGGTGACAGGACAGGTACCTGGGGCTGAGCTGTGGGCCAGGATTAAACCAAACACCCTTGATTTGCAACGAGCTCCCAAAGCTTTGATAAATTTACTGGAATTTGGCAGCTGAGAAATATTGACTTTGTATAATTGCTCAGCAGGTCTTTTGTTCAGGCCTGGTTATAGACTTGCAAATATTTGCAAAGGGGAAGAAAAAAGAAGAAACTTATATGGTAATGATTTTTTAAATCGAGTTTCCATCATTTTTTTCCCTTCTGAAAAACAGTTTCCAAATGAGTTCAGTTGAAGCAAATAGCACCAAAGGCAGAGCGAGGAGCTGTTTATGCAGATGGAATTCAGGGTGGATAAATCTCTATAATTTCCTCTTCCAAAGCTGGAGATCTGTCTGCTCTCATTATTTTAATCATGACTCCTCCAGCATCACCCTGGGAGAGCAGAGCAGACCTGTGGCATTCCATAAAGTTTGACAGAAGAGTCTGTGGCTGCTCTCAGTGTGGTTTTCCCTGAATTTGTGAGATGCTGGTGTTGCTACCAGAGCTCTGTGCTTACCCTGCCATGATTTGACTTTATATTAGTAAAAAAATTCCAGGAAAGTTGACCCTTGGTGACCATTGAAGGGCAGCCAGGCTGTTTCTTTGGGTTTTGCTCTCACTTCAGTGTTTAAAATCTTTAAATTTTGAATTTTTAAACTATTTTTTTTAATAAGATCCTTATTTTTGAGTTTTAGTAGTGCTTTTCATGTTGGGTAGGAAGAGAGAAATCCCAGTTACAATCTTCAGGCACTTCTGTGCCACCAGAGGTTAAAAATCCTCGTGATCAGGGATATGCAGGAAGCAGGAACAGAACTTTACTCTCCAAACTATATTTAATGTGGTTCATTTTTTGTTTTCTGGGTCCTCATGGATCTGAGATGGGTGTGCATAACTGATGTGAGCAGGACCAGTCCCAAATCCATAGTTTTCTATGATTGTTTCAGAAAAGTGCCCTTGGTAGGAGGTCAGGAAGGATTTAGGAGCCTGTCCATGTGTTTCAGCAGCACCTTGGCTGCTGAGGGTTGATGCACACACAGCTCTGGGATCCACTGGCAATTCCACCTGGAACTGGCCCATTCCTGCTCAGGGCTCTCCCTGACCCTTCAGAGTCTCCCTCTCCAGTGCTGTGCACTGAGAGGAGACCCAGGACAGTCAAGAAAGTTTGTGAGGGTAAAAAACCCTTGTCTTGGTTTGAAGGACAGGTGTCTGCTAAGGAAGGCAGGAGCCTCTCCTGAAACGGAGAATGTAAACCCCCTCCCTCCAAATTATTATAATTTTGAAGTTAAGGGGCTCTCAGACAAAGATATGGGAATAGGAATAACAGTTCTTTACTAGGAAAATT
>JAOTBB010000771.1:2348283-2358824 GCA_025629985.1 Chamaetylas fuelleborni
CTCCTGGAGGGAGGATGGGCTGTGGGAAAGATAAAGATGATTGCCCCAGCTGGTTTAAAGCTGGCCCATTAGCAGAGGATATCTCCCACACAGATAAGGGTCACTGCCCCACCTGGTTTAACAGAGGGTGATAGAATTCATACTTTTGGTCACATCCTGCATTGCAACCCAAGACAACCCTCTTGACCAAACCTTGCCTTTCTCACCTCAACTTGTGCCAAACCTGGGGCTCCTTGCAGGAAAATCTGCCCTAAATTAAAATTCTTATGTTCTTGCGGTACATCAGTGGCAGCCACCCCCACCCAGCCCCTGGGGAGCTCTGCTGGTTGTTATTCCATGATTTATTCCTGGATTTCTCTTGCTTTTGTGCCCCAGGACGAGGAGGAGATGGAGGAAGCCACCAACCAGAAGCTGGCCCTGCAGAAGGCCAAGGAAGTGGCTGAAGTGAGCCCCATGTCAGCAGCCAACATCTCCATAGCTGCGTAAGCACCTTTGATTCCTTGGGAGAAAATTCCCCTTTTCCAGTGTCCCTGTGTGTCTGTCCAGCTGGAGCATCCCCTGGGGTCTGGGAGCCCTCCTGCACCATCTCTGGCACTCAAATATGTCAGTGCTGCGCACTTAATTAGGAGTTTAATTAAGGATTTCTTTCAGTTTGGTTCTCATTGTAATGCCTCACCTTTGAATAATTATATTTTAGGAGGATTTTTTTTATAAGCTGTCCCAGGATAGATTTCACCAGGTGAAGTGTTAACATCCCACTTTGGATTTTTAATGAGGAGTGTGTGTGCACAGAAATAACTATTTTAAAATTATCTTGATAATTCAATGCAGAGGCATCCTCTTAAATAGCTGAAAAATGTGCTTGAATTTCCTTTTCTTGCTGTTTGAAAGAGCTGGGTGCAATAAAATGAACTGGTTTGGAGGCAGGAACATCCATCTGGAATTCTCAGATGCCTGGATGAGGACAAGCACAAGCTCTGTGATACCAAAACCCTTGGAAAGCTTTGCCTTGGGCCCAACTTTTCCTGGATCCCAGAGATGCAAAAATGAGGTGTAGGTGGAAATATTTGTCCAGGTTCCTGTGTTTGAGACATCCCTGGAAATATCCAAGTGTTGGATGGACTTGGAGCAGCCTGGGCTAGTGGAGGGTGTCCCTGCAGAGGTTGGAATGGGGTGGGATTTAAGGTCCTTCCAACCCCAGCCATTCCATGATTCTGTTCTGGGGCACCTCGCAAGGATTTCCTGAAAAGGTTCCTTGAACTCTTCTGGAATTTCAGCATCAGCACCAAAAAGTTTGGTCCTGCATTTTACTGGGAGCTGCTGATGTTTTCCAGACTTCTTTTACAGGGAGACCTCCAAGGGCTGAAGAAGCTCAAGCATGAAAAAATTAAAAAAAGAAATTTCCTGCTCAATTTTATTGGAAAAAAAAAAAAACTGAACTGCAGCCGGATTCCTTCGGTGGAAATCTCTTTTTACTGGGAGTTTGATCCACTTTAGCAAAGACAAAAGGCCAAGTGGAGCCAGTTTGTTACATGTGAAGGAAAAGAATATTATTAATTTGCCTATTTTATTCTTCTTACCATTTTATTTTGTCATTACTGCTGTAATCAGTTCCTATTTATGCTCTGGCTGTTTGATAGTTTTAAATACCATTTTTTCCTTACAATTATTTTCTGGCCAGCCTTGAAAAGAAGTCAAATGAGGATAATTGCTCCTGCTCTTTGATGAATTTCTTGGTTCTGGTATTTTAAAATGCAAGATGATGATGGTGCTTATTTCCTTCTGTTTTAATCAAAGCATTTTACATGGGAAGATTTCTTAGAAATCAGCAGAAAAAAACCAACACACTTCGATGGAGCTAAGGCTGAAATTGCTTAAAATCACCTTTTCCCGTGGTTTTTCACCAGGTTTTCAAAAGCATAAGGAGAGTTTTGTGACAACTATTCACAGTGACGACAAAACTGTGGATTTTTGCTTATTTTGCCTCAAATTTTTATTTTGCCCCTGGATCAGGGGGTGATTTGCAGCCCCTAAATCCTGGATTGGGGTGGTTTGCAGCCCCCATCTCTTGGATATCTCTCTCCAATGCAGCAGGGCTGATTTAGGGACCTTTTGGCACCCAAATCCACCCCAACACTTCATTTCTCCTGCTCTTAATCCCCACGGTGCTCTGAGGGTGGAGCAGATGCCATGGCGAGTCCTGACAGATCAGATCCAGAGCTGGACATGCCAAAAGTGCTGGATGTTCTTAAAAATGGGGTTTTTTGGCAAATGGAAATATCAGCAGAAACCAGACCCTGTAAAACTCAGGCACAAAGAACTGAGAATCCAACCCCTGTAGGATTCAGTGAGCAAAGCCAAGGAAAACTGGGATTGAGCTCCTGCACAGGTGGCTCTACCCAATCAATTTATATTTGTACTTTCCTCTCAGGAATATTTTTTTTTTAGTTTTATAGTTTAATGTTCTTTTCTGAACATGTGAAAATGAATTTCTGTAACAGCAGCTGGCATGGGTGGCACAGATCAATATTCTGAAAACATTGATATTTTCCCTGCCTGCATCAGTCCAAACAGGGTGGTGGCAGAGAACACCACAATGTGCATTTCCTTAATCACAATGTTCGTGTTCCCAGGGTTTGGCCATCTCCCCCAGAGGTGACAAAGCTGTCCCTGGGCTGAGCCTGGTGAAAAGTCACGTTTTTTGTGCTGCCTCAGGGCTGAGGTGCTGTTTTCTTCCCTTCCCTTGTCAGTCCTGCTCTGAGCACTGAGTGTGGCTCCCCCTAAACCTCCTTCAGCCCTCCCCACGCTGCTGGATCCTCCACCTCTGGCATTTTTCCTGTGCCAGTACAGGGTGAGCTGTGCCTGAAGAGGAATTGTTCTGCACTCTGTGACTTACAAGGTTTGGGGTTTTTTTCAATTCTGTGAGATAATGGATCACAGTTGCAGCCAGATCCAAAGGAATCATTTAATCACCAGTTCTCCTGCCCCAGCCTCCCCTCTTAACCAAGCTCCATAAAATTTGCACATTCAGTGCCTTGAAATTGTCCCCTTGTCCCCCCTCCTCTGCTCTGAGCTCCATTTATCGTGTTGGTGACTAAACATCATTTCCTAAGCATAAGGAGCTGGTTGTTCAGGGTTCCAGCCTGCTCAGAGGCTCTGAAGAGGCACCTTCACCTCCCCACCTGGAATTGGAAGCTGGAAAGAATTGGTTTGTGATTGATGGACCCCTTTAATAACAGCTCATTGCAGTGCTGGGGAGGCATCGTTTATCCTGATCTGCCTCTCAACATCCTGCACTTGGTTTGGAGCTCCCAGAAACCATCTCCTCCACCAAAGGGATTCACCTGAACAGATTTTTCTGACCACAGTTCCTTTTTCACCTGCTGAACTCTATCCTGGAAGGGCCTTTTTTATTCAGTGGCTTCTCAGGGTGAGTGGCTTCTCAGGTTCTGACCCTTGGTTTGGAGCTCCTGCTCCATCCAGCTTCACCACAGGGATTCACCTGAGCACGTTTGTCTGACCACAGTTCCTTTTCCACCTGGTGAACTCTGTCCTGAAGGATTTATTTGGTGGTTTCTCTGGATGAAAAGCAAGGCTGGTGCCTTGGTTTGGAGCTCCTTCTTCATCCAGCTCCCAGCATTTCTCTGCTCCACCACAGGGATTCACCTGAGCACATTTGTTTGACCACAGTTGTTTTTTCACCTGGTGAACTCTGTCCTGAAGGATTTATTTAGGATGATAGCGAGGGTGGTGCATTGGTTATGTCACTGTTTGCAATGTTTGCCTGAGAACAGGAGATGTGTTTGATTCGAGCCCGTTGTTTCATTCTTCTTTTTTTGTGATTTTTTTTTTTTTGTTTGTTTTCCATTTAGCATTTTCCTTGCTTTGTTGTTTCTGGAGGTGAGTTCTGGGTTTGTTCAGCCCCTCTGTGTCCTTTGCCCTGCTCAGCCTCAGCACCTGAGGGACTTCACAGAGCCAGGGGGTCTTTAGGGCAAACCATTGGTGCAGCTTCCTTGGCAGCCAGACCCCAGGACAGGGGACAAGGGGACAATTCCAAGGCACTTTTTGGTGCCACTGCCAGTGGGAGGAAGAGCCCTCAGCCTTGACCCTGTGGGTCACACAAAGACTCCAAAGCAAACACAGGGTTTTTTCCTGGTTTTGCCTGGCCTGATGACTGAATTTGGGTTCCTCCTCTGCCTTTCCCATCCCAGTCAGAGCTGCACCAATGGCCAGTACAAAAGGGGCTGCCACGAGCACGCCCTGCCCCAGGCAGGGCATGACCCACAGCATTCCCCAGAGCCTTCTCCTCACCTTTTCTTGGGAAAAGCCTTAAATTGTCACTGTAAGGCTAGGAAGTGGCAAAAGAACAGAGCAACACGACTCCTTCCAAGCAGCAAGAAGGAGCGATCTATCGAAAATCCATGGCATTTATATAGGATAGATGGGGAAGAACAAAGTAGAAAGGACTCATTGGTCAAAGAAGGCAACACCTCTTTGAAAACATGCTTTGTGCAAAATATCACAAGACACTCACACAGCTCAGTGCTCAACACCAGGTGTCTGTCTGTGTTGTTCTTTCTTCCTTCCCTTGTTTTGTCTCTGAGAAAGATCCCCAGCCTGGGAAAGATCCTGACTGGAGCTGAGAAAAGTCAACAACCTGGGAAAAATCCAGATTAGGTTTCTCCAGGAGCCTTCAGCAGTGTCCACATTAAATTAGCGATTTTTCAGCACCCCTAAATTTGTAGGAGCCCTCCAGGTAGTCAGCCACACTTTGAGGAACTTTTTGCACTCTGTGATTTATGAGGTTTGGGGTTTTTTGAATTCCATGAGGTAATGGATTACAGTTGGAGCCAGATCCAGGGAAATAATTTAATCACGGTGTGAGGTGAGAGTTTTGGGTGGGAGGAGAACTGGGTGGTGGATGAAACATTGTGGGCAGTGGCAGAGACAGCTCCTGGACGTGGACACCAGACCTAAGCACAGTTTGTCACATTGCCCAGGGCTGCTCAGGCTGATTTGGGCTTCCAGGACAACGTTCCAGCCTGCAAACACCTCCGTCTGTCTCCAGGGCTGGTTCCTGCTGGTCCCACCTGGGCTTGTTCCCAGAGTTGCTGCTGGAATTGCAGCCCCGGGGGGGACAGTGCCTGTCAGTGTGAGCGAGGCAGAAAAGCCACTGAGGTGGCACCTCAGCCTCTCCCCCTGACTGCTCTGGCCCTTTTGTACAGGGGTGCAGGGAGGGGGGAGCTGCTCTGTTTCTCCAGGGTTTCCATCTCAGAGGTTCCACGTTTTCCTTCTGTCTCAGGAGTGCCCTGGCTGATTTCCTCATCTCTGTTGGGCTGTGGGGACCCAACAGGACCCAGCAAGGAGCTGCCTGAACACCCAGCCCTGTGCCCTGTGCTGTGCTGGGGGATGTAGATTAGAAGAGGTGTTCTTTTGCTCTTGCTGGTTGTGATTTCTTCCCTCTCCTGCTCCCCTGGAGTGTGTCTGTGTGTGCGGTTCTGATTTTTCCCATGGGTTTTCCTTTCTGTCCTCGCTGTTGGTGTCACTCAGCTGCACCCAAAGCCACTCTCTGGGCTCTGTCCCTCCTTCCTGGTAAGTAGCATCTGGTGAAAATCAACTCCTGCTGTCATTTTGTTATGGAAAAGGAGGCTGTGCTGGCTCTGTGGTTTCACCACAAATTCATGGTTCCAAAAAGGCAGATCCAGCCACGGGAGCAGAGCAGTGACCCTGGAGTGCTGCAGGACATGTGTCACATTCCCTGCACAGGTGACAAGGACAGAGTGTGGCCTCCAGACAAGGCAGGGAGACACACAGAGGCTCATCCCACTGAGGGATGTTCATCTGCTCTCCACAATTCATCCCAAAACCTCCACACCTGTCGGGCTTGGTGCTGACCCCCAGGTAACTCAGGGCAGCCCTGTGCATTCTCCTCCATCCCAAAGGAATTTCTTGGTTTTGCCTGAGGATTTCCTGCAGTCAGGGGCTTGCTCTCTGCAGGATTTTGCTGCCAAAGAGTAAAAAGGTGCCCAGCTTGAGCAACCTGGAAATAATAATTTCCTTGGCAGGACATGCCACCCCCACTCTGCCTCTGCTCCTATTTCATTTGGCACCAGAAAAATACAGAAATCCTGAGGTTTAGGTTAAATGCTTCACCTGGCTGCTCAGCAGATTATTTGCTTCAAGCAAAACTTTAATGATGCCTTCCATAATTTTTCTTATATTCACTCCAGGTTTCTGAACCTCTGGATTTTGTGTTATATGCATCATCTGAGCCAACACTTCTATTCAGAACAATCCATTAATTTTAATAAATGTGTATTTAAAACTTTACTTCTGTGATACCCAAAGAACATTAGATTTTAACTGGGCTTTCTGGTTTGGCTAGAATTGATTGTTAACAGATTTAAACGCTCATGAAAGCAGGAGGAAAAATGCTGGAACTGAAAAGGGAAATCAGGAGGTGAAGAGATTTTATTTTCAGTCTTGGCGAAGGTTTTTGGAATGCTCTCGATTGATTAAAATGATCATTTAGAGCTAGGAAAAAATTAATGCCTCAAGCCATGATCAGGATATTTAGAATCCTGGTTTTCTGTGCATTCCCTGCTCTTTCTGTGGGATTTGTGATTTCCATATTAAGAACCCCCCATTTAAATGATGTGGAGGAGATGGAGGAGAATCTACAAAATTCCTTGAGCTGCAGGAAGCTCCTTTCACCCTGGGCCCTGCTGGAGCTGAGTTTTTAGGCCCCATGGCCCATTTTTGGGCAGTGTGAGCCCAGCCCAGGAGAGGTGGTGCCTCAAGAGCCAGCGAGGCAGGGACTGAGGAGGAGCTGCTGGCACCTGGGGCTGCTGCAGCTCAGGTGGATTTTGGAGCCCGAGACCCTCTCTCCAGCCCTTGCTGGGGGCTGAAGCTTCCTCCTGGTGCCCGGAGCAGGAGGTGGGGTCCTGCTGCCCTTGGGAAGGAGGATTTGCAGCACAATCCCCACGGGGCTCCAGCCTGACCTCCCCTGCAGGATTTTTGGTGTGAGCACCAGGGAGCCCCGAGATGGCCGTGTGCCTTGGGTCACCTTTGCCTTTTGGCTCCTTTTTGGTGCCATTTTGGACTCTCTGGTTGTGTGCCTGTTCTCCAGGGGGTGTCCATGGCTTCCACAACCCTGGAGCTTGCTCGGTCTCCTCCCTTCTGCATCCAACAGGACGCAGCCTGTACGAGTCTCCTCCCGACGTCTGTTACGGTTTCTCTGCTCGTTTGGTTTGGTTCGGTTTGTTTTTTTTTTTTTTTTTTTTCCTTTTGTTTTCCTTTGGGTTTTTTTTGGCTTTTTCTTTTCTCACGTTTTGTTTTCTTTGTTTGTTTTGTTTTTTTGCATGTGCAGTTTTGTAAAGCAAACTCGAGGTACTGTATCTCGCAGCTCGTCAGTCTCCAGCGTAAATTCACCGTGAGTTGCTCTCTGTTACGATATTCACTACGTGGATTCCTCATTCAGAGCTCTACTAACCTTCCCCTTCTCCCGGTGCCTTCGCTCCCCCTGTGGTTTTTTCCCCCCAAAAATCATTCCCATCATTGTGGAAAGCCTCCAGACCAACATCCAGGGGAAGGACTGGAAGGTGTCATTGTCATTTGATGCCTGTGACTTGTGAGCAACTCTTGTGTTTCATACATTGACTGTGACTTTTCCTCCTCTTCCTTCCTCCATTTTTCTCCCTTAATTCCTTTCCATCCTTTCTCCTGAACTACTGCGCTCTCTTCTCCTGTCTCCCCTCATTTGATGGTTTGTCTTGTTCTCACTTGTATTTCTTTCTGTTCTCTGTGTTTATTCTGTGCTGGGCTGTTGGCTTTGATGTTCCACCAGTGTTTGCACTCTGGGTTCAGTGGGAGAACCAGGAGAGCTCTCTTGGAGGGAAAAGTGGAGGAGGACTGCAAAAGAATTCTGGAAATGGTGTCCAAGTGAGACTAAATTGGAAAACTCCTGAAAAGCTGGTTATGTCTTTGCTCTCTGACCTTGTTGAGCTGGAGTTTAAAGCCACAGATTTTGTCCAAATGAGGCTCTTGACAATTCCTCTGGAGCTGGAGTTGAGCAAACACAGTGGCAAACTCTCTCCCACTCCATGTGCTTCCTCCCAATCCAATCCTGCTGCTGTGCTGTGAGTCAGGGTGTGCTTTGACACCGAGCAGGTTGGTAAAAACATCATTACTGCTGCTGACTAACCCCAAAATCTCCTCATCAGCTCCTGTCCCACCCCTGTGAGCGTCCTTTGGGTTCTCCTTTAACTGTGTGACTTTGTCTTTCTTCTTTAATGCTTTTGGAGACTCAAGTAAGTGCAATTCCAGCCTGGGGGTTTGTCCTGGCCCCACAGCAGGGACCAAGGTACTGTGAAGCCAAGGAGCTTTTCCAGCAGCTTTCCCTCCCTGATGTTTCCCTGGGTGTTTTGGGGCTCCTCGTGCTCTGGGTGGATCTTGGACAAGTTGGGATTTAAAATCTGTCAATGCTTTTTATGGGTTTAAAATCTGTCTGTTATATGGGTTTAACTTCTGGGACCAAGACTGAGCTCTTGTGACAAAGTAGGTGGGACCTGTCTGTGCCCAGGGAAATTAGGGGAAGAAATGACATTTAGTCATCTTTTGGATCATTTTTTCCAAAGCATTTCCTGGCTGCTGGGAGTTCTGACAGGCAGAAAGGTGCAGAGAGGGCTCAGCTGCACCTTGGGTGCCTCCCACCCTGACAGGGGGACAGATGGAGAAAGGGAGGTGCTGGGAGCTGCCCTCTCCCCAAAATTCCAATTTCCCCTGCAGAAGTTACCCCAAACTGCTCCCAGTCAATGTCTTCCCAACTAGGAACAAAGCCTTAAAAAAAAACAAAAAAAAAAAACCAAAACCACAAAAAAAACATCCAACAAAACTATTTTGTCCCCTTCTCCAAATTTCTACAGGCAGAGTTTCCCTTTATAAAAGGATGGAATCCAAGTGCAGGTACCAAAATCCTTTTGGAAGATTTGGCCACATTTTGAGGCATTTTTATGGGGGTTTATTGTTAATTCCCCACCAGAGCAGAGACCCTGGGGTTGAACTGCTGTGCCCAAGGTTGAGCTTTTGTGACAGCCCAAAGTTGGTGTGGCCTGTCTGTGCCCAGGTCTGATGGCTCATGGGTTGGGACAGTGAAAATTAGGGGAATAAATGAGATTTAGGCATCTTTTGGATCATTTTTTCCAATGTATTTCCTGGCTGCTGGGAGTTCTGACAGGCAGAAAGAGATGAGCTGAATGTGTTTTTTTTTCTCAGTGAGTATTAAGGAGCATTTCCCCAAAATCCTCCAGCAACCCCCCAGAAAAAAAAAAAAAAAAAAAAAATTCAATGAATGACTGAACCCCATAAGAACATGAAATATATAAAAGTACAACCACCCCAGAGCATCAATGCCATGGAGTGTGCAGGAAGCTGAAGGTTTTATTTACTCAGTGTAAATGTCATGGTTAGAAATGGGTTTAATTTTATACTTTTTAAATTTTAAATTCAAATCACGAAACTGGACCAACCCCTCTTAGGGCCAGGCTGGTGCTGAGGGTTCCATTCCCTGGGGAGTGTTGGGATAAGCTCAGGATGCCTCTGTGGGACAGTTTTGCTGTAATTACTCTGATAAATGGGCTAATTTTTGAGCACAGAACAAGAGTTTAACAAGAAAGGCTTCAAAATTTGCAAAAACCCCTGTGCCTTTTATTCCCTTCCTTGCTCAAACAGTGCCTTTGATATCAGTGAGAACCAGGATCCAGCTGTGACCATTTGCTCTGAAAGAACAAAACTCAGCCCAAAATCTTTTGAAATACAGAGAGTTGGGTTTTCCATGTGTTCTTTGATTATTTAAAAAAAAATCTAAATAAAAAAAATCTATAAATTTTTAAATAGTAAAAAGTCACTATTCTTCAAAAAATTAAAATAATCTCAAATTGAGTCATTTTCTTGTGGTAATTCCAGCCATTGGTGCTGTCATAAATCTGTTTCACATTCTAGCACGGGACAAAATGCATTTTTCATTCTCTGAGCAGAGGGAATTAAACACAGATCTGCTCTATTTCCATGAGTAGATTTATCTAAAATACACACTGAATTTGGCAATTAATTCATATGTACATAGGTGGTGACACACAGCCAAGGGAATAATTGTGCTGGATTTTTCCAATAGTTTTAAGAGTTGTGGGGTGTTGAATTTTCAGGTGAATCCTTAGATTGTGATGGGTGATGAAATCCAAATGAGTAACTTGAGGTTTTCTTTGTATTGCTGTTTATTGTTTATCTTTATTAGGATCCAGAGCTTCCAGTCCTTGCTTGGGTGTGACAAATTCCATGTTCTTAAGGCAAATTCTAGAGTGGAAAATAAAGGGGAAAACAGTTCCATAAAAAGGAAATGCTGAGTTCCTGCACCTGCCACTGATTTTTTTTTTCCAGATTAAAACTCAGTTTCATTTCCCAGCCCAGTTCCTTTTTCCTTTCCTTTCCTTTCCTTTCCTTTCCTTTCCTTTCCTTTCCTTTCCTTTCCTTTCCTTTCCTTTCCT
>JAOTBB010000771.1:2372134-2384955 GCA_025629985.1 Chamaetylas fuelleborni
ATTGAGCCTGGATACAGCAGAGAGCTAAAGAAATGTTAGCCAATTTATTCATTAATACTTCTAGACAAATCCCCCTGTCCCTGCAGAGGGGACACACAGACCCCTGTCCCTGCACACACAGACCCTGTCCCTGCACACACAGACCCCTGTCCCTGCAGAGGGGACACAAATCCCCCTGTCCCTGCAGAGGGGACACAAATCCCCCTGTCCCTGCACACACAGACCCTGTCCCTGCACACACAGACCCTGTCCCTGCAGAGGGGACACAAATCCCCCTGTCCCTGCACACACAAACCTCATCCCTGCCTCGCTTCCTTCACGCCTGATGGGTTCTCCAATACCCACCAATAAATTACTCCTAATGAGAAATTATTTAATAGACTGAGCACAATTTATGAGCGTGACCTGCTGAGGATAAATCCAGTAAATCCCAGTCCAGGCCCTTCCCAGCGACAGCACCCCTCAAATTTGGGACAATTTGGGACAAACCCTGGGCTCAGGAGGGGCTGCAAGAAGCTGTTCATAATTCAGGCACTCCAGCCCAAAGTATGGACTTGGTGCTGCAATTCCACCTGTTTAACATCAGTGTTCTATATAAAATTAATTACAAGTGAAGATTTCCCTTCATGGACAAGGGATGGGCTCAGGCTTCAGTTAGGACCAGAACACATTCAGAAGAAAAAAATATTCTGCCTTCATTTGCTTCAAAGATTTGTGGGGAAATCAGGAGATGTGCCACATGGTTATTCCCTTTAACAGTAATTTTCCAGCCAAAATATAAAAAATAGATTTAAAAGGTATTTCTCTTGTTCAAAGGCAAGAAGGACAAACCTGAGCCAGCCTGGCACAGAGAGAAAAAGACATTTCCATGTTCCTAATGCAAGTTTTCTGTTCTTTTCAACTTTTTTTATTAAAACAGGTCAAAATTTCAATGGAGATTTTTTTTTTAAAGAAAAAGCACATCTTTCACGTTAGAGCTGTTGTATAAGGTTGATCCCAAACCTCATCTAGAGAGCTCAGTGCCTGTTCCTGGTGTGCCTGGACACTCCCACATCTGGGAATGCCACAAACACAGGGAATAGCAAAGCACAGCACCCATGGCAGTGCAGAATGAGCAGCAGGTCCCTCCTGCCCACACCAATGTTTATTTAATTCCAGATGGGCAGGAGCAGGAGCAATGCCCCAGGCCAAGGCCTGACTGTGCTGGGACCTCATTTCCCTCTTTCCCTGATTACAAATAAATCCCTTTCTGAAAAGACTGGCGGATCTGGTTTTGCTCTTGGTTTTTAATCATCCTTTTAATCCCTCTGAGTGTCTCAGGGCCTCTTTGGTTCGGGGCTGGGGATGGACAGGGAGGCCACAAAGCCAAGGCTTAAGGCACGAGGGAGACAAATCCAGATGCTCCATGAGGAGCAGATTTACATCTGGATAAAGGACAGAGCCCCTGGATACAAACAACCCCAATTTTCCATTGGGTTTCCCCTGTGGAACCCCAAGGACTCAGCTGTGCCAGCCCTGGGGTGAGGGACAGGAAAGCCAGGCCTGGGGGAATTCCTGCCCTCAGCAGTGCTCTGTGAAAAACCAGCTTCACTTCCCTGGTGGATTTTAAAAGGTTTCATCAAAGACAACAAGAGACAAACAAGAAAGGAAAATGTTACAATGGCAGGTGCTTGGCATTCAGCACTCAGAGCACCCCTGGTGTTTTGGACACCCCTTAAATTCATCAGCCCGTTGCACATTCACAGACCCATCACACATTTTCCAACTTTTCTACCAATTATTTTCCATATTCCAGTGTGGGATTCTGGTGAACTCCAGGGAAAAAGCAGGCTGGGATTTTCTCAAGCTGCTCAAGGGAAACATGGGAGAAAGAATTACAACAATGACTAAGCAGCTGCTGGCTGCAGAGACGTGATGTTTTTGTCAAAGCTTGTTTACCAGGGCTGTCACCTCCTTGCACCAGTGAAATCACTTCTGTCCTTGCTTCCACCATCTAGTCCATAAAAGTGCAATTTGTTTCTTTAATAAAGGGCTTTTTATTGTTCCTCTGTTCCATGGGCAGGGACACTTTCCACTGTCCCAGGGTGTCCCAGCTCTGTCCAGAGCTTGGGCACTGCCAGGGATCCAGGGGCAGCTCTGGGCACCCTGTGCCAGCCCTGCCCACCCTGCCAGGGAACAATTCCTGCCCAAATCCCACCCAGCCCTGCCCTCTGGCAGTGGGAAGCCATTCCCTGCGTCCTATCTCTCCATCCCTTGTCCAAAGTTTGGCACCAATCACTACAGAAAGAGCAAAGGAGTCTGTTAAAAAAGAAACAAAATCAGAATTTCCCCTGAACACCTGTCCATGGGAGATGCCTGGGGCTGAGCAACCCAACAGATTTCCCTCCAAACAAAGTCCCCATGGGGCAGCTGGGCCAAGTGGATCTTTGCCCCTTTTTTATTTCCTTCTGATTAAAAGGAGAAATTTCCCCCATGGCAGCACATTGCAGTCCAGGTTAGCTCAGATGAAGGTTTTCAGGAGGAAACTGGGACAATTCCCCAATAAAACCCCTTGGGACTGGATGTGGAATCACCTGATGGATCATCAGCCACAGGACCCTGGGATGTCACCTGGGCTGTTGGGAAGGATCAGGGTGTGACAGGGAGGTCTCACAGGTGTGTGTGTATGACAGAAAGGTCTCTGAATGTAGAATCTGAAGAAGGAATAGAAATGACAACAAGTTTTGATACAGAAGAAAAGAATTGCTGAGTGAGTTTTACTGGGTGACTAAGAAGGCAAAGAGCAAGCGAGCTGGATGGGCTTTTATGGCTCTGAGCAAAGGATAAATCCACCTCAAACAGAAGATGTTTTTACCAAGCAAAAAGATTTTCACAGACAAACAAAAACACCATGTTGCAAGTAGAGAAAAGATCTCAGAATTTTCCACTGCAAGAAAACTGAAAAACAATTTCTAGCTTAAACTGTAACATACTAACATTTTGTGATTGGAAAATAGTAACCTGAGTATGGTAATGTCAGTAGTTCTGATAGGCTATATGTAGTAGTAAAGGTATTGATTGGTTGTCGTGTTTTAAGATGCTCTATAATGAAAAGTATACAATGCATTGTAACCAGCACTAAAGTTAACTACAGACGAACCCACAGCTGATGCTGAAAAAGCTGTGGGCAGGGCTCTTGTCACCCACGACACGTGAATTGCTGCATCATTTAAATACAATAAACAGCATTTTAAAGAGCCCCTCATTTCAGCTCTTAGAGTACACATGACTGTTCTAACTGTAGGTATGAGCAGAAGCATTAGTGTTAAAGTAAACAGATATTAAAATTACTGTGATCCCTCAGTAAGATCCCCAGTAAGATCCCCAGTAAGAACATCCCTGCTGCTCTCCAAGAAAAAAGAAAAAACCTTCTGTTTTCAAAGATAAAGTGAACTTCTGTTTAAATTATTACAATCCTTAAAGTGTGCCCATAAGTTGATATAGTCCTCAATAATAGTTCTAAAAAACCTGTTAGTTAAAGAATGTGGTTTTACATAGTAATCAAATTTCCTTTCTCCCAGGCAACTGATCACTATAACATCAAAGCCACAACAAAACTGTTTCTTGTAGAAAAATCTCCATAGACAAAAAAAAAAAAAAAAAAAGGAAGTCTCCTCTCCCAAGTAAATTAGTGAAAAAAATATTTTTAAAATGGTAAACTGACTAAATTGTTTTCTATATATTTTCAGTGTGGGAAAAAAAGTGTGTAAAGGAAAAACAGGTAGTCTAAAGTTTTATTCTAAATTTTTTTTTCTTATAATTTGTAGTAATAAATTCTCTTTGTACCATTTAAAGTTAAGCCTATTTTACCTTCCTCCTAATCCTACCTGACAACAAGAAAATTTAAAATTAGTAAACCAAAACCACTACACACATTGCAATTATTTTTGTTTCACTATCAAAAACGCTCCAATTCCTGTTCCTTTCTGCTGCTTCAGCCAATCTGAGTTTGAGAGTTTGGAGATCAGGGGTTGTGTGGCTGCTGTGGCTCTGCAAAGCTGGCACCCCATTCTGCAGTGGGAAAAGCTGCTGGATAAACTCCTGAGGAAAGGATGTTCAAACATTTCATTTTGAAATAGCCCTTTTGCCTCGGGAAACCTGCCAGAAGTGCAGGTGCAGTGTGGCAAGGACTGGGAAAATACTGCTTTAAATCAGATGATTCAGGTTTGTGCCTAAATTATCTGAAACCCAGCTGGTTTTTGTCCATCCCAGCAGACAGAGCATTGCTGGATTAGATATTTTACTCCTTGCTCATGTGCAGGTTGTTTCAGTGTGTGGCCTTCCCTAACACTCATTTCCCTTTCCCACCCAGGCTCTGAAATACCTGGATTATATATTTACAGGAGTCTTCACCTTTGAGATGGTGATCAAGGTAAGAACTTCTCCAAGCAGAGATTCACCTCCTCTGTCAGATTTATTTGTGAGAAGCTGGAGAAAGGGTGGGGCAGGACAGAGAGCTCTGACTTGGGAGCAGCTCTCACAATCAGAGGCAGCAGCTCTCCTGGCTTCCTTAATCTCATATTTTATGCAGGAAAATCAGGATATCTTTAGGAGCTGTGGCTGTGTAAGAGGATAAGAATTGGGAAGACAACAGGAGCTGCCAGACCTTCCTGAGACACTCCTGATTCTTCCCTTTTCCTTTGGCACTGAGCAGGAATATTAATAACAGCTGATTCTTGCTTTGGCACGTTTCAAAGAGCTGAGAATGATCTTTTTACATAGCAGGGTGACAGGTTTTGCCAGGACTGTGGGGCACTAACTTCCCAGAGAGCAATTCCATAAAGTCAGGATTCAGTGCTGGGGTAAGGCAGGAGTTGGGTTTTCCTGTCAGAGCAAGGTGCAAGAGATGCAGAATAAACCCAGGATTAATGCATGTGTGTGCCAAAAATCCTAGGGAGCAGTGAGAGCTCTCATTTCTTCAGCTGTTGGTTCTGGTTTATTGATTTGAGCTTCATTTCTGGGAGAGTTTTCCTGCCTGTTGGAGAGGAGCAGCTTGGCCTGTGTGAAGGGTCCTCTGACCCAGAACCTTCTCCTGCCCCTTGGCAGGGTGCATTTGGGCCACGTTTTATTAAAACTCTTCCTTTTCCTGGCTTTTCCCTGCAGATGATTGACTTGGGGCTGCTGCTCCACCCTGGCTCCTACTTCCGTGACCTGTGGAATATCCTGGACTTCATTGTGGTCAGTGGGGCCTTGGTGGCTTTTGCCTTCTCGTAAGTTCATTTTCCTTCTCCTCCCAAATCCCAGGGAATGAGTGAGAGGGGCAGGACCCTGGCACAGGGACAGTGGATGTGCAGTGGTTGTGGCTCCATTTCCCAGTGAAATGTTCAGTTCCTGCCCTTTTTCCTCTCGGGGTGGGGGTGGGAAGAAAAGAATAAACCCAAGGAAATTTGTGCTGTGGAATCTCGTGAAAATCCTCCCAGCTTTAGGCTGAGCCCATTCACTGCTCATTCAAATACACAGCCAAGATTTTTGTGACTCTCTGGCCAAGTTCTTTTCAGGAACTCCCTGAAACACTTTGTGGCACTCCAGTGTCTCCAGTCAGTGGTTGTGAGGATTGCTCTCATCTTGAAAAAACAGTTCAAGAAATCAGCTGATTACTCCGTGAACTCTTGGCAAACCCTTATTTCCAGAGTTGTGGATATTTCTGCTTCACAAACCTTTGCTATTTCTCTCCTTTTCCCTCCTCTCTCTGTATTTTCACTTTTAGTGCTCCCTGCCTCAAACCCAGCTCTGTATTTATGCCTTTAAATAATACCCACGATCTTCTTTCATGTAAAGGACGATTTTGAGCAACAAACAATAGAGAGAATAGAAGAAATAACTTTAAAAATTAAGATTAGCGTCTCATTTGAGCCTTTTTTCTTGGAGACAACCAGAGGAAGAGCAATGCAGGTCCTTCCAACCTTCAGGAGCCGAGCTGGAGAATGGAAAGAAATTTTCCACTGGGATTGTTGTTTGCAAATCCTTTCCTGAGAAACAATAGGAGGGACCTGGAAGCAGGCAGCGGGACATGACCGCTTTAATCTTCCGCTAAATTAGCCCCGAGCAATTAGGGGATGTTCAGCAGCCCCGGTTTGGAGAGGGGTGATTAGAGGAGAGGAAATTGTTTCACTTGCTAATGAGAATTAGCAGCGTTTCACTCGCTAATGAGAAAAGCATCCACCTTTGTCAGGGAGCCGCGGAGCGTGGCTGGGCTGCTTTAGAAATTTATGTAACACAGGTGAATCCCTACTCCTCCCTCAACTCTGCACCAAAAAAAAAAAAAAGTTGCCTTTCTAGGAAAAGCTGTCAAAATTCCTGTCACATCGAGGCTGGGAGATTTGTGTTTTAGATCTGCATTTCTTCAGTGCAAATGCTGGATGTAAATAAACCCTCTAAGTTAAATTGGACCAAAAAGTGGATGGGCAGGATTGATGTTTTAGGTGTGATTTTTGGGGATATTGAAATCTGGGCGGTGTCTGATCCTTCACCAGTTTAGTTAGGTCTTGGAGAAAATCATATTCAACATAAAGTTTTCAAAGGGATGCTGCCCTGCCCTCTCTAAACATTTTGTCCCTCATTAAAAATCAGATTTTTGGAGGAGCAGACTGCTCTGTCCTAAGCAAAATTGTCTTGGTGAATGTCCTGCTAACCTAAAATTTAATGTCCAAAACCAAGCTGCTTTTTAAGCTTGATTCGACATGTGTGGGGTTTTATTTCCCTGCACTTGAAATATATCTGTGGAACATCTTTCAAAATTAGATTGACTTAAGCCAGACTGAGTTAATAGAAAAATTAACTTTAAAAAGCCATGTAGCAACATTAGAATTTAACAAAGCTCCTCTGAATTGAAGAGAGGTAGAGAAGTAAAATAATCACAAAAAAACAACACAACCCGAAGTCTGGGGTTCCATGAGAATTTCCCTTTTCCATCAGGAATTCAAACTTTCAAGCCTGATGGGAGGAAGGGAATTTTGGGAGCCCTCCAGAGCAGCTCCCTGTGCTGTGAGAACAAACCTCAGACAGCCTTTAAAACATCTTCTCTCTGAACACGATTTTCTTTTGAGGGAGATTTTCCTTGCTTGATTTATGCATTAAAATGAATAATTTTTAATCTTTCCGAGCCCAGGTTTTCTTCTGTTGCTGATGTTGGGCCATGAATATCTAACAGCACCTCATCAGCCTTTAAATAAATTACTTTACATCCCCTGCCTGTGCTTTATAATAGGTGCCCCAAGCTGCTTTTATTTTCCACTGTGAGTGAGTCTTGAGCAGGGTTTTACAGCCAGGGACTGCATAAACCCTGCCTAGTTACTGTCTCCCAGATTAAAGTCAGACAAGCTGATTTGTGAGACTGGGGGAAATTTGAATTTCTTCTGTGATTTTTGTGCTTTCTGTAAGCCCTGCTTATCCCTGTTCCTGTGGGCAACATCCAAGCCAGGGAATGCCTGCAGCCTCCCTGGAAAATCAGTCATTCCTAGGAAATGACTTTTCCCTCTTCCAGTTCTGAATCCTGACAGGGCAGAGCCATGACTTAGGCCCAGCTCCTGGTTTGGTTAAACCAGATGGACACACAGAGCCAGCTGGATGTTGACAATCCCAAAAAGGAGCTTCTGGAGACTCTTTGTTGTTCCATCAGTTGGATTTTTCCAGCAAATCCTACAGCCCTGTCACCTTCCTCAGTGTCATTAAAAACGGGATTTAAGTGGCTGTCACCACTTTGTTTGCAAGAACCCAGCACTGTCACGTGCAAGGTGGAGTTTAATTCATGGGTTTGGCCTCCTTGCTGTCCACTGAAGGTGATGTGAACCAACTTATTGCTGAATTAACTCATCCCCAAAAACCTGGGAATAGCAGAGCTCCCTGAAACGCTCCCATCTGGAATATTGCAGCAGCCTGTGTTAATTTAAGCATTTGAGATGGTATCAGTCACTGGTACAAGACTGATAAAACCCAGCTCTCAAAGCAGCTATGGGTTTTCTTTCTGCCTGCAGCTCTTTAGAAGCAGCTCTGTGATTAGAAAAAATAAAACAATTTCAAACAACACCCCTGGAGTGATGCTGGGAACAATAATATGATGATAATAATAAACTAATGTTTTCCATTTAGCAAAGCATTTCAAAGAGAAATCCTTTTCTTTTTCTGGAGATAAACACGCCACAAACATCCAGACACGTTTGAGTCCTTAGGGAAATGGAAGCACACAAAAAACCCATGGAAACTTGTCACCAAAATCTCTCAGCCCCAGGTGCAAAATGTACTTGGGAGGAAGAGCTGAGGGACAGCAGCAAAGATTTGGCCTGGAAAAATTTGGAACAGAGGAAAGGTGGCTGAGTTGCCCAGAATTTTGGGAAAAAAGAAAACAAATAGTGGAGGTTATTTCTCCCAGAGTGGGGGAGAAGAGAGCTGTGGAGGTGATTTTGCAGTGGAAGGGCTGGTCCAGCAGGGAATGGGGATTTCTGTCCCTTCCCTCTGGTTCCTCTGGAGTTGGTGGGAGCGGGCCAGGGGCTGGGGGGGTCTCTCTGATGTTTCTGTTTGTCATTGACTCTGCTCTTTCTTTGTCTTCTCCTCGCTGGAATCTCTCTCTAGGAGTTTCATGGGGTAATATGTTCTTCCTGTCTCTTGCTGCTCTGTTTTGCCTGTCCAACTTGTGTCCACACACTTTGCCACTGTGGAGACAACCCAGCCATGTTCCACCCATCACATCGACCCCCCTGTCCCTTTACTGCTCATTATCCAGTGAAATGTATTATTTTTCCTCATCCATCCTGATTTTCCTTCAGCAGAGATAGGAACAGGCTGGAAATCCAAGACAGAGAGTCAAAAACCACATGGAGATAGATCTGTACCAAAAAAATTTGAGGGGCTGACTCAGTGGGCACTGATGGGTGAGGTATCATTCATGAAAATCTTAATAACCAGGTTTAAAGGAGCAGTTTGAGTCTCTTTTAGAGGATTTCACCTCTGAACAGCCAAGCTGGAAGCTCCAGGACTAATTCAGTGACCCAGCTGGGATCCAGGCTCTGATACTGGGGAAAGTCTCTGCCATGAAAACAGAGCTCAGGGAGCTTTTTGCAGGGGTGATCTGTGAAGAAAGAGTTCTAAAAGTTGTATTTAACCCTGTGCAAGAGGCAGTTTTGCTGTCAGTGCAGGGGCAGGGTGGGAGGCAGAGCTGTGTCCTGTGTCCCCACATCCCAGGAGCTCCAGGGGGATCCTCCACAGCAAGAAGGATGCCAAGAAAAGCCTTTGATGTGGTCCAGGAAATTTGGCACTTGGTTCTTTCTTCTCTCTAGGAAAGCAGAGGATTTAGGGCAGGAAGAGGGTGGTTTTGTGCTTGGGCAGGGTGGGGTGACCTCATTTACTCTTCCAGGAAGGATTCCAGGCAATCACAGAAGGCAGAGGCTCCACCTCACCCTGAATTTTTGATGCCCTGGCTCTGAGAGGTTCATGTCACCTGAAATCAGAGCTGCTGGCAGCAGCAACACGAACAAGCAGCTTCCATTTGAAAGAGCCACTAAATTTTTAAAGGTTCTTTTATTTATTAAAGGGAGAAAAGGCTTTGCAAAGCACTTTTAAAATATTCTAAATGTTTTAAATAAGCAGGCAGCAAACTGACACAGAAAACAACAACAAAACAGCACAGGCCTAATGCACCCAAAATTGATCTAATGCAATTTTTTTGGTGGTATTCTCTTGTTTTCCTTATTTTTTTTTTTCTTTTTTTTTTTTTTTTTCTGTCTGCCTTTGTCCTGTTCTCCTCTATAGCTCTTATTCAAGATTCAGCTCTCCTGGATGTTGCAGTTGTTATTCTGCAGTCAATTAAAACCTTGTCCTTCCATGGCAATGTGTTTTTGTCGTGAGGAATATCCAGGTCAGATGTGTGCTTGGATACACCTTTTCACTGAATCCCAGCTCCATCTGGATCTTTTATTTTCTTGGACATCTGGCTTTGTATGAAAGCAGCAATAAAACCCCAATATTGGCAGAGAGGGTTTTTAAAAACACCCAAACCTTACCCTTAGGGTTTTATTTGACAGAAGAGTTGCAGAGGATCCTTTTAATTAAAATGCAATTTGCATCACTCTGGGTCAGAGCACCAGCAAAAGCTTTTCCTATAGCAGGGACCTTACTGTGACAAGAAATGGGAGGTTTTTTATTTCCCCAGGATTCTCTATATGGCTCAGAGCATAAATCCCATTAAGATTTAATTGGCTCACGCTCTTTATTTGCTTAAGTGCCTGAATGGAAAGAAATCAGTCAGCTCTTCTTAGTGTCCTCTGCTGAGGCAGAAGCAATTCTGTGTGACTGCAGCTGTCTGCTCCACCTCTGAGCTCACTCATCCAGGGAAAAGCAGAGCGAGGCTTTGCTCTGCCCCACGTCTCTTTAACCTTCCTGGAAATATTAAATCTGCAGAAATTCTTGCTTCAGGTGTGGAGGGAGGGCAGGGCAAGGTCTCAGTTCTGGTTTGAGGCCTCGTTAGTGCAGTTGTTAATTGCCACAATGGTAGTTAGGGTCTCGTGGAGTGAGGAGAGGGGGAAGCACCAAGTGGGACTATCCTGGAGAGCAGAGCTGAGCCCTGCTGGGCTGGGGCTGAGGTGCACAGCAGAAGTGTGGCTGTGGCTGGGGGGAAGCAGAGCAGAGCTCTGGGCTCGGTGTCCCCATGTCCCACCCCCTTCCCTGTCCTGCTGCCACAACCATGGCCCAAAGTCTCCCTTCCCTCCTCCCTCAGCCCTCCTGAGCTGCCACATTCCCCTGGCTCTCCCTAGCAGTGCAGGGGATCTGCTGGGCCTGGCACAGCACAGAGATGCAGGGAGCAGAGGGGCCAGCCCAGGGGATGGGGTGGTCACCAGCCCTGGAACAGATGGGATCTGCTGTGGCATCTCCTGGGCCATGACCCATTTCCCCTTTTGCTTCCCTGCTGCCATTCCCACCCTCTGGAGAGGCTGGACAAACTGTTCTGCAGTCACACTGGGGAGCTCCAGCTCAGCTGCTGGCTCTGGTGACACCCAGGTGACCACAGCAGGGACACAGCTGAAAGCAAATCTGCAAAGCCACACCTAGGCCAGACCTTCAGCTCTGCTAAAACCTGACAAGAAAGGCAGTTAAAGCTCTGTTTCATCTAGAGCAGATCAAAGGTCACTAATCAGAATCAAATACTATTTTAAAAAATATTTAATAGTTATTTTGTGGCTTTATATTAGTCCTGTAGCTCTGGGAGTAAATCCAGTGCCTGGATTTGGAGCCATGTCAATGATCAGGGTCTGCTTGGGATGGATTAAAATGGCCCTAAAACAGCCCTGAAGGATGAGAGAGGGAGAGGTCAGGGACCTGTCTGTCCTGTTCCCCCTCTCCCCCACTTCCACTAAATCTTGTGGAAAGGAAATTTCTCCTCAAGTTATACATCCCTGGGATCCAACCCAGAGCCCTCTGAAAATTCCTGTGTCTGCCTCTTATGCATTCCCAGACAACTGCAATGCCTGGTGACAGGACAGAGGGGCTGGAGCTGAGGCAGGAATGTGGGTTTGGGGTGGAGATTCCTACCCAGCATTACTATTGAGAATTACAGGGTTAGGAGTGAATCCTTCATCCTTTGGAAGTGGATGGATTTCCTACAAGACCCTTTCCAGGGCTGGGTGGTTTTCTCCACTCCTGGTGCTCCTCCCTCAGCACAGGGTGTAGGGCAGGCTGGGGAAGCTTTGCAGTCCTTCACAAACCTCCAGGGATCTCTGGTACTTCCATTATTTCCCTCTTGGAGAAGAGGAATGCTCAGCAGCCTGGAGAGCACAGAATAGGTGTGTCAGCATCTGTCCCACACGTTCTTCATTCCCACCTCAGTCCCAGAGCCAAACCTCCAGCCATGGATAAAACTCTGTTCCAGATTTCCATCCATTTTCCACTCCATGTGAAACGAAGGGAATGTTGTTGTTTTGCTGTGGGGTTGGAAGAAGATGTACCTGTTGTCTTCTTTTGTTTCTTCATTTTGGAACTGCACGAGGAAAGGAACTCTGTATTCCCCTAAATCCCCTCTTGCTGTTAACAAGAGGAACATTCTCAAGCCTTGCACTCGGTTTTAACAAAACCTAAACCCAAATGTGACTGACAGCACCTGCATGCCTGAGGGGGGAGTTTGGCCCAGCACTGTTCCAGGCATGTAATAGATTGCCATATTACATGTTCCTGCATGGGATTGGTGGCATGTCCTCCAGGGGAGACTCAGGGATGAGGGAACAGCTCTGACCCCCAGGAGAGCTCTGTCCCTCAGCAGGAAGGCTCCAAAACCCTCTTGGCACAATGTTCCTGCCAGAGAAGTGCATGGAGAAACACCCCCTGCCTCATCCACAAACACCCAAACACCCCCTGCCTCATCCAGAAACAAACACCCCCTGCCTCATCCACAAACACCCCAACCTCATCCAGAAACAAACACACCCTGCCTCGTCCACAAACACCCCAACCTCATCCAGAAACAAACACCCCCTGCCTCATCCACAAACACCCAAACACCCCATGCCTGATCCAGAAACACCCCAACCTCATCCAGAAACAAACACCCAAACCTCATCCAGAAACAAACACCTCCTGCCTTATCCACAAACACCCCCTGCCTCATCCAGAAACAAACACCCCAACCTTATCCAGAAACACCCCCTGCTTCATCCAGAAACAAACACCCCCTGCCTCATCCAGAAACACCCAAACACCCCGTGCCTCATCCAGAAACAAACACCCAAACCTCATCCACAAACACCCAAACCTCATCCACAAACAAACACACCAACCTCCTCCACAAACACCCCCTGCCT
>JAOTBB010000771.1:2393887-2405134 GCA_025629985.1 Chamaetylas fuelleborni
GGGTGCCCAGAGCAGCTGTGGCTGCCCCTGGATCCCTGGCAGTGCCCAAGGCCAGGCTGGACACTGGGGCTGGAGCACCCTGGGACAGTGGGAGGGGTCCCTGCCATGGCAGGGGTGGAACAAGGTGAGTTTTATGGTCCCTTCCAACCCAAACTGTGCTGGGCTGCTCAGTAAATAAGAGCCCCTGTTCTGGGAGAAACCCAGCACCTGCAAGGCAACGTGCCCATGTGATGTTGGGAATGGGAACAACCTTTATCCTGCAGGAATCAGGCAGTGAAGGATCATCCCATCCTCAAACATCTGTCTGAGCTTCCACTGCAGCCCAGGGCATCCCTGAGCCTGTGCCTCGAGCTGTCCCCAGAACGTGGCCTGGATGGCACAGTCAGGGTGGCACAAGCAGGGATGGCACAGTCAGGCTGGCACACCCAGGGTGGCACAGGCAGGGATGGCACACCCAGGGTGGCACAGGCAGGGATGGCACAGGCAGAGTGGCACAGCCAGGCAGGGATGGCACAGTCAGGCTGGCACACCCAGGGTGGCACAGGCAGGGATGGCACAGGCAGAGTGGCACAGCCAGGCAGGGATGGCACAGGCAGGCTGGCACAGCCAGTGTGGGGTGGCACAGACAGGGTTTGGCACAGCCAGGCTGGCACAGCCAGTGTGGGGTGGCACAGGCAGGGATGGCACAGGCAGGCAGGGATGGCACAGTCAGGCTGGCACACCCAGGGTGGCACAGCCAGGCTCTGCAGAGTCCTAGTGTGGGATGTGAACCATGGACACATGTTTGTGATGGGGCCTCGTATGGGGAACACCTGGCACTGCTGTCTCCAGGGCTGGGAGCCCTCAGGAAGCCTGACAAACCCTGTAAAATTCCTGTGCTCATCCAAAACTTCCAGCTGGGGAAAGAAAGAGCTGTGTCCAGGAGAAGCTGAGGGGTTTTGTGCTGCAGGTGGAACCTGTTGGGGGCTGACATCACAGAGGCTCCCCTGGTGACTGCATTGAGCTGTCTCCTTCCCACCAGGAGCTGTAACATCATCATGGCAGGCTCCAAAGGAAACAGCATCTTCCCTCGAAACCCCTACTACATCCCGGGGTAAGTTCATCCAAAACATCCATTTCCAATGCCAATGGCTCTGGTTGGGGTCAGGCAGTATTTATGACTCAGGAATGTTTTGGGGGTCTTTTTAAAGACACTGTTCAATATCCCATGTAACCATGCTCTGAAGGAGACAGAGCTCCAGGAGAAACAGCACCTTACAGAAGGGTAGAGTTACAGACCATGCCATAGCACACAGAGAGCACAACCAAAATCGTGCTTTTTTTCCCCCTGTTCCTCCATTTCTTTTAAGCTGCCAAATGTTACCACAGCTACTGTGCAGGGTTTAGCTTCCAAACTGTCTTAATATTTGCATCAAGTCTCCTTTGGCTAAATGGTTGTACAGATGTGACACCCTCTGGTCACTGGGCTGGAGCCCTGATCTGCTGCTGGGTCAGGGACTGGGAAGTCTTGTGATCTACTCCATAAGTAGCTGGATTTTTTCCAAAGCTCTTTGTGCCACTCTCCTCTAAAGGCTCTGAAAGAAGAAACCCTGGATATGAGGCAATGAGTTACAGGGGAGAAGGTAAGATATGAATGGGAGGAGTAAAGGATTTGCTGTGAATGAAGATGTTGTGTGTGGGGTCCAGTGGTGGGACCTGGTCTGGGATGTGTAAAGGGGGTGGGAAGGGCTGGGTGTCCCCCAGGGGAAAAGCAGCTGCTGTGGGTAGAAATCCTCTGGATTAGCCCAGGCTGAGGTGAGGCAGGCTGTGGGACAGGGCACAGGGAATGCCAGCCACGTCCTGTGGGCAGGACAGGCCTGGGGAGGCAGATCCCCAGCACAGGGAGCACATTTCCTTAAGGCTGCTCCTGCAGGGATCAGCCCTTCCCCTCACAGTGACACACAGGATTTTCCATTTCAGATCTCTGTACCTTCCCACTTACATGAGCTCTGAGGCTGGGGGGTTTTAACTCATTTTTGCATTGCTGTGGCCATCTGATGTGATATTTTGTGTGTGCCACCAGTGCTGTGCTGGCAGCAGCTCGGGACAGATGAGGGACAGCAAGGAGGGAGCTGTGGCTGAAATAGGAGCCCCAAAACCTTCTCTTGATCCCCCCTGCCTGCCTGCAGCCCTGGGATGGACACAGCAGCTGGGGCTGCTCCTCCAGAGCTGCTTTGACTCTGGGGGCAGGAGGAGGAACAAATCCTGCTGCTGTTTGTGCTGGTGCTGTGCAGGCTCAGGGCACCCCCTGAGCCCCTGGGGGTGCTGAGGGTGCTGCTTTGCATCTGCTTTGGGTACTGAGGGTGAGGAGGAGCTGCCTGAAGGGCATCACCAGCAGAGCCCTGCACTGGGGTGTCACAGGAGGAGGGTTTGTGTCCAGGATGTCCCCAGGTGTCCCATGAGCTGCACCTGTGCCAGTGAACCTACAAACACCACGAGAGCACCAAAGCTCTGTTGTCAGTCAGGCCAGGCAGTGGTCACAGCAGGAGTTGAAAAGCCTAAAGCCAGTGAGTGGGAGAGCTTGGGGAGGTCTGGGTGGGCAGAGAATTCATGAATCCTGGGCACAGCCTGGCTCTGCAGAGCTGGGAAGGTTTGGAGACAGTGAGGATGGGCCCCAGGCCAAGGCCAGGGAGGCAGAGCAGGTTTGGTGGCAGCCTGGGAGTGGTGATGGAGGAGATAGGGCTGAGCAAGGGCAGGGTGAGATGGGCTCCCATCACAGGCTTTCACTGCTCACCAGCCTGAGCCCCCAGACTGGGATCCCCAAAATCCTTCATCAGCACCCCAGCAGAGGGGCACAGACAGCCCTGCTGAGGCTGAGCCCTTCCCCAGGTTTTACCAGCAGCATTTGTGACTCCCTCTGTGCCAGATCCCTTCTCGTGCACCCAGACTGACTCGCTCAGGTCACCTCGTGTCTAATTGCAGGGGAACAGGGCCCTTTCTCAGCCCAGCCATTATTCTGTCCATGATCAAAATCCCTCCAGCCGTCCTGTAATTACTTGGGCTGTGTCATTTGTGCCCTTGCTCAGTTTTGCCATCCATGTTGCAAGACTCATTGAGAATCCCTGGGGATGAGCCACTGAGCTGCTGGGGAGGAATCCTGCATGCAGAGTGGGGAAAGCTGCCAAGAGTAAATGCACAGCTCTGCTCGCTGTTGTTTCAACTATTTGGAAGGGAAAGGACTTACTCATCATCTTATGATCCTCGTGCATCATCTGGCTTTATCCCCGGATCCACGCTGGGCTCATTGATGGAATATTTCTGTCTGACCAGTGCAACTGGCAGCTCTACCTTTCTTAGTGCTGGAATAACACCAGCATTAGGAAATCTGAGACTGGAACAGCTCATGTTTCTGATGGTGACTCGGAGCAGAGCCAGAGCTCCAGCCCCTGCCCTGCCCTGGGCCATCAGCGAGTCACAGTGCCCATCCAGGGACTGGGCAGTGCAGAGACCCCAAAAATCCAGAGCTGTGTTTGTTCCTGGGACTGATCACCTTCCCTGTGCCCCTGTGCCAGGCAGTGCCTGGCTGGGCTCACTCCTCACTGTGAGCAGAGAGAGGAGGGTGCAAGTGAGGAATTATTCTGATTTTTGAGTTTCAATACTGAACAAGAGACACTGGGATTTTCTCAGTTACTCATTGTGTGTCAAAGAAGAGAGGCACTGCAAAGTTTAAACTGGGGCATGTTGAACTGGAATTTTACCTGGGGGATTGTGGATGTTGGTGCTGCCAAAGCCACTGCAGCCCAGGCTGTGCTGGGAGTTTTCCCATCCACAGGTACTGCTCCCTGACCTCATCCTGTGTTTCTCCAAGAGCCAAAGGCCTGTGCCTGTACATGCCTGTGAATTGATGAGCCAGTTTTCATGCTGCCAGAGGAGAACACACATGTGAAGCACAGACACTCCCTCCTGGCCTCCTGTGTAACCACATGTGTGGTCTCAGTTCTCCCCCCGTGCTGCTGCTCCACCTGGGCTCATCCCATCCCTCCCCTTCCCTGGGCTCCTGGACAGGGTACAAACACCCTGCAGCAGATTTGCACTGCCAGAGGGCAGGGCTGGATGGGATATTGGGCAGGAATTGTTCCCTGGGAGGGTGGGCAGCCCTGGCACAGGGTGCCCAGAGCAGCTGTGGCTGCCCCTGGATCCCTGGCAGTGCCCAAGGCCAGGCTGGACACTGGGGCTGGGAGCAGCCTGGGGCAGTGGGAGGTGTCCCTACAATGGCAGGGGAGGAGCTGGATGAGCTTTAAGGTCCCTTCCAACCAAAGCCATTCTATGATTCTGTGAAATTACTCAACTTTGGAACAGCACCAGGCTCCTGGGATGTGATCCAGAGTGGGGGAAGAGACACAGGTGGGTGATGTCCCCACCTATCCCTTGCCTATCTTTGAGTTTTTTCACAGTCAGGGGGTCCCTATATTCTCAGTGGAAGAAACACAATTCTGCACTTGTCCTCTGGGTTGAAAATGCCCTTCCTCCCTCCTGGTCCATGCTGTGCTTACAGGGGGATATCCCTCAGCAACAGCCTCCACTTCTGGGGATATTCCAGCTGCCCCCTCAGTATAGGATGGAGCAAAAGAGACAGGAATGACTGTGTTTAACCCCAAATCCCACTTAAAGTGGGCACAGAATCCTGACTAAAATGAGCAGGAATCAGCTGGGAAAGGTTTTACCCTGTCAGTGATCTGTGATCAGTGTCAGTAAGAGCCTTTCTTCCGTCCCGCTTTAGTTCTATGATGCTCCAGAAGCATATGAAGAAATGCTGAAATGCCTGAATATTGTGTTTACATCCATGTTTTCCATGGAATGTGTGCTGAAGATCATTGCCTTTGGTGTGCTGGTAGGTGCCTTCCTCGTTCTCTTGCACCTCTTTCCTCTCTCTACGAAATGCTCGCATTTTGTGACGCGCATTTAAAAACAAGCGAACAAAAAACCCCCCGACCTGTGCTGGCAAAAAGAAAATAACCCCTGGATCCCTCTATTCCCCTTGTGTTCTCATTTGGCAGAATTATTTCCGAGATGCCTGGAATGTCTTTGATTTTGTAACAGTGTTGGGAAGTATTACTGATATTTTAGTAACAGAGATTGCGGTAAGTACAGTTTGCTCGATTTATTTCGTTTATAAATAAAGTTGTGCCCTGTCAAGACACTGAACCTTCTCCCTACCAGCCTTATTCCCTGGAGCTGCCTCTGGGAGTCATGATGGCCTTGGCTGACCCTGTTCCATGAGCTCTGCTTTTCCCTGGAGCTGAGCACAGCTGTCTGCCCCAAGGAGGGAAAGCTGTGATGAGAACCACGGTGCTCATGACTCTGCCAGGAAGCAGCTCCTTGTTTCCTGCAGCAAACCACTCTATCCCCAGGCCTTTTCTGCCTATTCATGGAAAAATCCTACTGAATTTAGAGAGGGAAAAGACCAAAGGGATTCTGCTGTGTAAATGTGGGAGGTTTTTTGCTGGGCACGTCTGACCCTTGGGGTTCCTGTCCAGTCTGAGTCATGGGGCAGGGTGAGGGTGAAGGGAAGTGACAGGGACACAGGGACAGTGGGAAGGGAAGAGGTGAAGAGTCTGGACTGGGGGAATGCTCTTGTCACAACAGCTCTGTGGAGCAATGAATAAACAAACAGCTTTCCCATAGGATTTCTACAGGGAACATAGAATTTCAGCCCCACAAGGGCTGCTGTCTCCCTGCCAACCAGTCTTGTACATCTCACACAGTGGACAGACTCATCATTAAATTCTGAAGGATTTTTCCAGAAGGGCAGCCAATGTCTGTCTCAATCCCTGACAATCTGATATTCTCCCATGTATAAATTGCTCCTCTCCTCTCCCAGTGCATGCTGTAGCTGATGATGTATCAGTGTGTGATGAATTTGAAATTGACCATAACTTTTTTCCTCAGTCCCAGGGGTTTGCCTGTAGATCTGTTTTGTGTGTGCTCAGAACTGTGCTCCCCACGTTCCTTTACAGGTGCTGGTGAAGACCATGTGACTGTTTCTAACAAAATGCATTTTTATTTAACCTCATGGGAACAAAATAATGCATAACCCCCCAAGTTTTCCTCCCCATACAAATGATGTTCATTTATCTGCTGGTGAATCCTATGTTGTAGGCTTTGGATTTGATTTTCAGTGCAGCCAGGCTGAAGTTACTCACTCAGCCTCTCTGAGTTCTGTGGGATGGCACAGGGTGCTTCTCCCCACTCCCTTTGCCATGGGATGTGTTTTCTTGCCAAGGGCACCCAAACTTTTGCCATGGTTTGAAAATTAGTGAAAATATTTGCAAATCAGCCTCAAACAGACTGAAGCTTTTCCATCCCCACTTTGGCCACTTTTCCTGGGAGGAAGCAGCACTGACAGCTCATACAAGGTAAGGGAGCCTCTGGTTGCTCCCAGATTGGTGTCTTCTCCTTCAGGAAGGTTTCTACTTCTCCACACCAAGCCACATGCTGCTAAAATCCTCATATTTGGAGCTAATTTGCAGGCAGGGAGCAGCCACAGTGTTGCCCTTCCCTGCTCAGTTAATGGAACACTGCTTCTCCCCCAGCTCCCACAGGATGCCCCAGGCAGGGAATTGGATCAGGTTGGGCTATGAGACATTTCCAGCATCAAAACCTTTGCAAAGCCGTGGGAATTACCCCTAAAACCCCAACAGGGCTATGCTCCCAGGGACCCATGTGCCTTTCCCTTCTCCTCCCAGGTGGGGAAGAAGAGGTTTTTTGGTTTATGAGGAACTGGATCCATTCAGTCCTTAGAGAGGATTTTCTAAAGAGGGTCACCAAATTCCCCTGGCAGTGTCCAGCATGGAGCTGATCACAAACATCTCTCATATAAAATCCAGATGTCCCCAGGACCACTCCAGCCCTGAGCTCTTGGTCCTTTGTGTTTCTGCTCTCTCCAAATATTCCCCTTCTGCATCACCCATGTGGGGATTGATCTCTTCTCCCAAGTAAGAAGCAGCAAGGCAAGAGGAAACAGCCTCAGGTGGCTCCAGAGGAAGTTTTGAGTGGATATTAGGAATAATTGCTTCATGGAAGGGGTGGTCAGGCACTGGAACAGGTGGAGTTCCCATCCCTGGAGGGCTCTGAAATCTGTGTGGATGTGGCACTTGGGGACAGTGTTTAATGGTGGCCTTGGCAGTGCTGGGGGAATGGTTGGACTCGATGATCTCGGAGATCTTTTCCAACTTGAACAATCCTCTGATTTCTGTGTAGCCACCAGTTCCCCTTCCCTGCTTTTCCCTCCAAACAGAGATGGCCCAGGGCTCATCCCTTGCCACTTTTCTCTCTAAACGTGGTTTTCAACACTTCTGTGATGCAGCTCCTGCCTGATCTCTCTCCAGCAGCACTCCATCCCCAGGGGACAGCCACCAGCACACGCTCCCTAAAGCCACACACATCCATGGCAGCCTCCCACGGGGACAGTGGATCAGAGGGATCATGCACAGTGCCCTGAGCAGCTCAGTCTGCTCACAGGGGACAGTGCTGCCCAGGCCTGAACATCCCTGCTTAGTTCTGAGTGTTGCAGTGGTGCCCTGAAGATCACACTGATAATGAGATTGATAACAGGATTGGTAATGGCAGCTGGCAGGATGCCCCTCATGGAATTCATTCCACTTCAGCCAGTGGAATGTGGTGAATGTGGTACCAGGCTCTCCACTGCCACTAGAACCATCCTGCCCTCAAAGCCAGGCTGGACAGGGCTTGGAGCAACCTGGGACTGTGGAAGGTCCCTGCCCATGGCAGGGGTGGAAGATGAGCTTTAAGGTCCCTTCCAACCCAAACCATTCCATGATTTTATGATTCTCCCCTTCCAGTGCTGAGGATGGAAAAGCAGCAGAAGGATGCAGCCCTCTGTTCCTGCCCCATGTGGCCAGCTTTGGGATATTTTGTTAAACTGCAATTTCACCTAACTTAAATACTTCTGGTATTGAGAAATAATGTAGAAAAATGAACCAATAGAACCAGTTTGATCCAATTTTGAACCAACAGTTCCAAAATAGAACCAATTTTAAAAATATAGGAAAAAAAAAAGGCTGAAAGAGCTGATGCAGCAATGTGAAGGCTCAGGGATGGAGGTGAGGAGCATGAGGTGCCTCATTCATAGAGCACAGCCCAGCTGTGGCCTCTGCCCAAACCCTTTCCCTTTGGAATTCCAGGTAGGGCAGAGCAGGAAATAAAGGCTGGGGATGAGCATCCACTGAGCTGCTGCTGAACCAACCCCACCTCACCTTCCTCAGGGAATAAGCGGGGTACAGGAACTGTCCTGGAGCAGGGGATTACCAGAGAGAAGAACAGGAGATCAGCACTCCCAGAGCTGTGTTCCAGCAGGGAATGGTCCTTTCTCCATGTGCCCTCCTCAGCCTCCCCTCCTCTGCTGGGCACCCCCTGTGCCAAAGGGGACACTGCCACTTGCTTTATTTCCATGGGAAATAGGAGGAGATGGCGAGGGAAGGATGTTCTGCACCTGCAAATGTTGGGGTTTGGAGGTGGTGGTACCACCTTTAGTCCCTCCAGCCCTCCTGGCAGCCATTCCCATGGAGTTTCCTCAGCTGGGAAGTCCAGGTGACAGCCACAAGGTGACCTTGACTGCCAGCCTGCAGCTGTCTCTGTCCCACCACCCTCCAGGTCCCCATGGAGATGTTTTCTAGGTGTGACACAGAGCTCAGCTCACAAATTGTTGCCAGAGCACCGTTTTCCTCTGTATTTTCCAGCTAGAAGTGTTCTCCACAGGTAAATAATCCTCACCTTGAGAGACTTGGCTTCCACCAGCCTTGCTTGGTACCTTTAACCCTCTGAGAAGTAAAGACAAAAGGAAAAGAAATGTGTGGATTAATTGCTTTGTTTTAATTTTCCTGGTCATGTCACATGTAATTTACTTTGTGATTATAGTGGAATATCTATTTTTTTATTTCCTCAGGCAAAAGCATGAATGTCAGTTTTTTTCCCCTCAGTAGTTGAGGGAAAAGAGGTGGGATTAAGGAAAAGGTGTCCTTGTGGACACAGCTGGCCTTGGGAGGCCTAGTGGGTGTTTGGCAAACTGACATCTATTTCTATGCCTGGAAATATAAAAAAACATCCTGAGAAGTGTTTGTGAATTGTCTCCAAATTTGCATTCATTACAAACTGAAATGCAAATAACAACTGCACTGTCTGTGTTACCTCAAGGATCTCCGAATCTGTTTTGGTTTAAAGCATTTTTTATTTCTGGAGTTCCCATAAAATAACACCTCCCCCGATAGCCAAACGGTTTTTTTCCAGTGAAATTTTTCAGAGTTTCCTTTTTGCTTGTCCTGATTACTCATTTTCTCTTTTGTTTCCTGTTTTTGTTCCTTATTTTCCTTATCTACCTGCTGAATCACGCCATCCAATCAACATACAATGCGAAAACCATGTCTCCGTCTGTATGTTGTGCACCTGCTGCTCAAAAAAATATAAAACTTTGTAAATAATCTTGCAAATATCCATCCATGACAACATCACATATAGGACACGGTTGGTTTCATTGAATTTAAACAATTCTTTAAATTCTCTGCTTTGATTTTCTCTCGTTTTTCTTTGATTTGATCCGTTTTTGGTTTTGTTTGGTTTTTTTTTTTATTTTATGAAAGTTCTGATTGCACTGGTGGAAAAGCCTCACTGCAGCGTGCCCCAAAGTGGCTTCTGCCCTGCACCTCCCTCCCTGGGCTCATTGGTGACCTGAGCAGTTGCCAATAGCCCGTCCCTGCTCCCTGTGCCACTCCCTGTGCCAAAGGGGACACTGCCACTTGCTTTATTTCCGTGGGAAATGGGAGGAGATGGCGAGGGAAGGATGTTCTGCACCTGCAAACGCTGGGGTTTGGAGGTGGTGGTACCAAATTCAGCTCTCTGTCAGTGGGTTTGGCTTCCTTTAGGATGAGAGGATGGAGCTTTCTGCTGAAGGAAGCACCTGACAGCCTTACAGGTGTTTTAACCTATGTATTGTAAGGCAAAAATATTATTGGGATGATGGCAGACTTGCTTCCCTCAAATCAAAAGTGATGGGAAAGAAGGATCTTAAATTTGAAAATTCTCTCTGACACCAACCCATTTTGCCACCACAGCGGACACGGTCACTGGATGCAACCCCAAAATCCCAAGTAAAATGAATAAATCATGTTATGAACAGAGCTGAAAAGTACCAGCAACCAGATCCCACTGGGAATTCAGTGCCAAAGTGCAAATTCATTCCCAAAATGCTTTTGGAAATATTGACCTTTATCTTTGAAAATCACCAATTAAACAAAAGAGAATCCATAAAGAAAAATGCAATCAGAAATAGATATATTTTTCCATTCTTAATTATCTTGGCTACGGTTGATAACACAAACAAGACCAAAAGGTTCTCAAAAATCCTTGCTCAGCCATCTGACACCAGCTCTTGGATCTGTGACCATCCACGTTTCCTGTTGCACAGTTGCTGTCAAGAAAGGAATCGGGGTGAATTTTTATTTCCAGGCTGCATAGAAGATCAGTGAATGTTCATGGAGGGTCCTGGGGGAAATTTTCTGCTGGGATGCAGCAGAGAAAAAGACGATGTGTAAGTTCAAAGCTTGCTCATTGCAAGCCAAGAAGGGAATCCTCCATGGTGCTGGATCCCTTCCAGACGTGTGGGAACAGTCAGGATAAATTAGGAGATTTGTCTGCTGCACACCTGGCCCAGGCAGCACAGACAAGGGCTCTGGCATTAGCTGTGAACATAAAAATATATTGGGGAAAAATCCATTTGCTAAATTTTGGCTGCTGTCCCTGTTAGAGGTTAAAGATTGAAAAGCTCATCCTGCACTTTGTTAGGATTGGGCTCGTTGTTCCATTGTAATGGTTTTGAAATCAATACCAGTGAGAGACTCCAAGTTAGAAGTACAATTTAATAGGAAAAAAAGGGAAAAATAAAATACATGAAATAGTACAAAAGAAAAGCACTGTCAGAGTGAGAATAGAACCCAACACCCCGCTAGTTCGGGTGGTGGCAGCAGTCCAAATGAAGGGGTCTTGTTGAAGTAGTGATCCTGTAGAAAGGTCTGGTAGCTCTTGTCCTCTAGAAACCAGTGGAAAAAGGCTGCCTTGATGTTCCAAATCTCAGATTTTATCTAGGTAGGAAATGCTTGGCTCCTCCCCCTGGGTGGGCCATCTCCCAGTGGGATGATGTAATTTTATCAGTCATGCACTGGGACTCAATGGCCATTAACAGGAGATATCTCCTGG
>JAOTBB010000771.1:2427587-2441200 GCA_025629985.1 Chamaetylas fuelleborni
GATCTCCTCAATCCGGTTGGATTTCTGTGTCCTGGTGCTTTTGCCTCCATCCCTGTGGTCCCAGCGGGCGCATCAGTTACACAGACATGTATGAGATGCTGAGACACATGTCCCCACCTCTAGGCCTTGGGAAGAAATGCCCAGCTCGTGTTGCCTATAAGGTAGAAACTTCCCCAGGAGCTCCTGCCCACCCAGCAGCTTTTTGTGCCGTGGCTGAAGTGGGGTTTCTGTGGCATTGGTGTTGTTCTTTGGGACTTTTCTGGTGCTTTCTCTGCTTTCCAAGCAAGATTTTGGATCTTCTGAGTTTTTTTTTTTTTCTTTTTAATTTATATATATATAATTTTTCTGGGTAACATTTTTTCTGGTCTTTGAAACTCTGGCACATCAGTTTGTCTTTCTGAGTATGTCTCTGCTCTCTATCAGTGTTTCACTCTCTTTTCTCTCATTCTGCTTCCATTCAGGTTAATTTGGGGAGGGACCTTGCCAATGAGCAAATTACCCCCCATTAGATCCCCATTTTTCTTCCTGGGGCTCTTTGTCTCAGTAACCCTTCAACAGAATGTTGTTTTTTTCTCCTCTTAATTAGACTGGAGTAATTAGAGTAGGCAGTACTGTAGGAGTGAGCAAGCAATTAAACAGAGACAACACCAGAAGGGCTCCTTAAACACCCTTGTGAAGAAATGACTTTAAGAGAAAACATTTAGGACAGGGAGATGGAGAAATCACTCCAGCTTCTTGTTGATTTGGCAAAACTTTTTAATTGAGCCACCAGAATGAATTCTATCCCAAAGGCCTGGGTGGTAATTCAGATGGAAAGGGAGCAGACCCAGTTAAGGCCAAGCTGCCCTCCCAAAAACTCTCTGGGTGTTTGGAAACTTCCATTTCCAGGGTGATTCCTTGGAAGTTTCACCACTGCAGCTCACAGTTTAGAGGGAGAGGTTGCTCAGAACCATTTATCACTGGTGTGGTTGAGAATCCGTCAAACCCAAGAGGATTTCTTGACTGTCAGTGTCAGTCCAGCCCCCCCAAAACCCCAAAACTCAATCCAATGGTTCCACACCACAACTGCCCCTCCTGTACTGAGGGATTTTTCACTGAGACTAAATAAACCCAAGATTTTTGTGAAGAGGCTCAAGCTAGACCCAAACCCGGGTCTGATTCACTCAGGGCACGTAGCAGCACGAAGAATTCAGATAAATCTTCCTACAAGACCCTTCCTCAGTGTGCCAGGATTTAAAATAAAAGGAAAATGAAACACAACCTTAAATCTCTCCAGTTAGGTGGTTCTGCTGTATTTGATTTGTTTCTGGCCACCATAACTGAGCTTGAGGAACCCAACTAGGTCAAAATTCCAGGTCTCAGCTATTTTAGACACCAATTATCCACAGAAACCCAAGGATTTGCCACCTGTGAGTTTCCATTGGTTTAGGAGAGCTGTGTCCTGCTGAAAGGTGTTTGCAGGTGGGCAACCAGATCTGCTCTGGGGCTGTACCAGAAGGATAAAACTTTTTTTTCCCTAAATATCGTAGAATTCAAAAAGGAAGAAAACAAAAGGGGATGAAGAGATCAGGTGTTAAAATAAGCATTTTAAACAAGATTTTGGGCTGGTTTTCACAGCAGACTTTGTGCCCACAGGCATTTCTTCAGCCTGGCTTTTCCTTGAGAATTTCCTGATACCTCCTTTAATTTCTCTGTCGCTACAGAACAAACCCACAGAACCTGGGTATATAGGAATGGCTTCTTTTTATAACCCAGACTCCTGATTTTTTAAAGACATCATTAATTTTTCCCCATCTCTAGATGGTGTCTGTGTGCCACAAGCACAGGCAGAGATGGGCTCAAACAGCTCCAGTCTAGGTGAACATCAGATTTCTCTGAGCTTGGAGATGATCACAGTCATTTCCCCCTTATCAAAGAGCCCTGAACTACAAAGTACAGATTTAAGACAAGATCAGGATTTTCCCCATGGATTAAAGCTGCACTTTGGGCTGGTCTCTCACCCAGTTATTGCTGATGAAATTAAACTCCTGTGGGTTAGGACTGGTTTTTGCTCTTTCCCTCCTGCACTTCTCCCTGCAGCACATCCATGGATTGGTGCTGGGCATCTTCCCCCATGGCTGTGCTGGGATGTGGCACCCCTGCCCTGCTCCTGCCAGGTGTCCCCAGCGGTGTCACTCGTGTGACATCCACTGCCAAGTGATGAGAGACTCAGGGGGACACTGAAATCCCTCCCCAGAGCCTGGAGAGGGGCATCGAGCCCCTGCTCCTGCAGGTGTAGCTCAGTCAGTGCCAGCAGCAGCCAGGGCTTTGTCTCTGCCCTCTTTTCACCCTCTCCCTCTGATTTTTAAACCCCCTGACTGTTCTGTCCAGCAAAAGCTCTTTTGCCCCACATACCCCCCCTTTTTCTTTCCATGTCTACTTTCCCCAGTCCTCTTCAGAGGTTCTGTGTGTTTTCCCCACGTCTTTGTTGCCTTCTCAGTACGTGCACACTGGTTTTTGTTTGAGTTTCCCCCTCTTTGCAGCCTCCTTGGCTGCTGTCCTTCCTTTCTGCTGTTTTCTGGTTCCCCTTTCTCAGCTGTTCTCCTTGGGCAGCTCTGCAGTTCCGTGTGTGTGGCTCTGCTGCTTCCCCGCGGTGCATGGGACCCTGGGGATGTGCTGCTCGGGATCAGGGAGCTCTATCCTGCACTGGGCTGGGGGAGAGGCTGGAAAAACCCAAATTCTGGCTTCAGTTCTGGGCCACTCACAGTGAGAAGGGCTGGAGCATACCCAGGGAAGGGAATGGAGCCCCAGGAGAGGCTGAGGGAGCTGGAAAGGGGCTCAGCTGGAGAAAAGGAGGCTCAGGGGGAATTTCTGGCTCTGCACAACTCCCTGACAGGAAGGGACAGCCGGGGGGGTCGGGCTCTGGGAACAGGGACAGGAGGAGAGGGAACGGCCTCAGGGTGGCCAGGGGAGATCAGGGTGGACAGCAGCAGGAATTTCTGCACGGAAAGAGTTTTCATGCCCTGGAAGAGGCTGCCCAGGGCAGTGATGGAATCACCACTGCTGGAGGGATTTAAAACCCTACAGATGTGGATGTGGCACCTGGGGACGTGGGTCAGTGGTGGCCTTGCAGTGCTGGATCAGTGTTTGGACTCCTGGAGGTCTTCTCCATCCTAAATGATTCTGTGATTCCATGAATTTTAGTCTTTTCTATCCCATCAGATGAAAAGGGGGAAGAAAACCTCTTTGACTTCACTCTGATGTCTTAGGATTTGCTCACTGTCCTTGCCCGTGGTAGAGGGTGGAACTGGATGAGCTTTGAGGTCCCTTCCAATCCAAACCATCCTGGGATTCTGGGACTCCTGGGGAGGTCTCAGAGCTGGGCACAGTGAGAGGGATGAAGGCCATGCAGAGCCACTCTGAAACCAGCAGAATTAAATCTGAATAGAATCATTCCAACTAGGTCGGGGTGAATTATTCATAGCAAATAATTTATTCACCAAACTTGACCTCATTTCCCACAGCAGCGCTCCACTGTCCTTAATTTATTCCTGTCTGGGGATCATTCCCAGAGCAGTTCCTGTCCCAGAGGCTGATGGGGTGCTCTTAATAATTCAAATCCATCGGGGTGCCAGTAGTTTTCCAGGCACTGTGTGCTCCTCTTCCAGCTGCCTCTGGATAGAAGTGCCAGGGAAGAGGATTTAGGGTGCAGAGAGTTTTCCTGGATCAGGCTGGGGGCCAGCAACACAATGAATTTTGCCCCCTATTCCTCCAACACTTTCCCTGCCTTTTGGGCCATTGTCCAAGGAGTTCCTGAGCAAAGCTGAAAGTGAGTTTATTCCTGTCACAGAGATTCGGTTCCTCGTTAGCGCTGCCTGTGTTAATTGGCAATTAAAGCAGCGCCGGGGCCGCCCCCTGACCGCGCCCGGACCCCGCGCACCCACCGACCCCGCCTCTCATCAGCCCCTCATTATCAGCACAGCGCTAATTAGGAGGCTCGGGAGACCGCAGCGGCTCCTGCCTCTGGGGCCCTCTCCTGCAGAGTCATTAACGAGCTCCAAATCCGCCTAATTAAAACGGGGGGCTGCGGGAGAGCGGAGCGGGGACTCCGCCTGCTGCACCGACAGGGGCTGCGAGTCCTTTCCTGCCAGCTCGGGGCACCTGCGAACCATTCCCACCCCTTTTTTTTTTTTTTTTTTTTTTTGTTTCTCTCCCTGCTGCCCATCATTAATTCACCCGAGCGCCCCTGGGTTGCGGCGGGCGGTTCCCGAGTGATGCGCGTTCTTTATCAGCGCAGGGAAGGAGCAGCAGCCTCCTCAAATTTCCTTCTGGGCTCCACAAAGATGGCAAATTATCCAAATTAGAGTTGGGATTTTTTTCTGTTTCTTTTGGTTCTGTTACTTTTGTTGTAGCAGGGATTCTTTGGTTGGTTGTTGTTTTGTTTGGGTCTCTTTTCCCCCTTTCCCCTCATTTTCCCATTTTTCCCCATTTTTTTCAGCCTGTTTCAAACCATGAGCCACTGCTCTGACACAGCCTTGAAGCACAACTTCAGGCAGAAGAAACAGCAAAAATGGGAGAAAAATTAATTTTTTAAAAATTGAGTACACTCTAAACTACTGGTTCAATTTTACTTTTACCTATGTTCTTGTCCCTAAGTCTTGAGATTTTTTTCTTCTAGACAGGTTCAGGATGAAAATCGAAAGTTCTTGATTGAATTTTTCAAGGAGAAATTTTGGGTCAGGCAGAATATTTTGAGCTTGAAAAATGTTACCTATTTCAATTGGATTCCTTTGTAAATGGATCCTCTAGAAATAGGAATTAAATACATATAAAATTAGAAAGTAGCCTGGAAAGGCTTGAAATTTCACACTCTGCACAAGGAGATATTTTTACGTATAAGGTTATTTTGTAATACTGAAAGGAAAAAAAAATAATATCACTTTTTGTTTGCTGTTTCAGCCTTTTGGCTGCATTTCTGGCATTGGGAAAATGCACCAGACAATGTTCATGGATCAAATCCCTCCTGGCTGTGCCAGTGTCTGGCTGATTCCTCTGGGTGCCCATGGTGATTTGGGACATTGATTTGGGATTTGGGGTGAGCAATGTCTCACCCAAACCCTCCCTCACCACCCCAGCCATGGTGGCAAGGCTATTTTGGATCCAAGATGAATCAATTCTTTTTTCCCAACTGCTCCATCCCCAGATATTCATTTAAAGAACAGATTTTCTCAAGCCAGGGGCTTCCAAAAAAGGAATTTTCACTGCTTTTGGGAGGATCTGCAGGTTCTGAAGCATTTCTCTCTTATTTTATGGGTTTTTTTTGGCCAAGAAATGGGCAGCTGGAAGGTGCAACCTACAGCTCACCTTGGCAGGGCACAAAGTGCTGTCCAAAGGGAGGTGAATCCCACTTTGCCACCCTGAGGGGACACAGGGACTCATCCCATCACAGCTGCCCATCCCTGATGGAGGAGCAACACAAACCCCCTTTCTGCTCCTTGCTGGGTTCTCAGGTTGGGAATTCCAATGACCTGGAGGTGTCTGAGTTCCACCAGTTTGGATACTGGGATGGAGAAAATGGCAGCACAGAGGGAAATGCAGGGATGGGGTAGGGAGAGCCTCTTCCAGGTGCCTGTTTGCAGCAGAATGTGGGTTTTGCTCAGCCAGACTTCCAAAAGTGGGAATCCCCTTGGAAAATCTTCCCCTAGATCTTCTGTCCCTGGCTAAAATCGAGGAGGAAAGCACTGCCCTATACAGCTGTGGGTGGCCTGTGTTCTGCATCTGTATCCTTTGGGAAACTGAGATGTGCCAGTCCCAAAGTGGTTTTTGGTGGTGGCTTTTGTGAGGTTAGAGCTCTCCTGTGGGGAATTGTTCCTTGTTTGCCTGTTCTTCACTTCCATGCATCTTTCTCTCTGCATCCCTTAACAGTCTCCCACTCCAGTGGGATTCTGAGACCCTGTGATTGCTAACTGTGGGCTCTCATTGATGTTTTTGGTAGTTTTTTGTGTGCTGAGGGCAGAATCAGAATTAAATCCTGTTTCATTTGACTTGAGTGAACAGAAAAAACCCGGTGGTTTTGCCAGCACTTGACACTGTCTCTGAAAGGGGAGGAAAGGCTGGACTTTGATTTCCCTGTTCCTGAGGCTGGGCAGACACAGAATAACCTCTGGGCATGCTGTGAGGAGATGCAGGAGATCACAGTGGTTTGTCCCAGACTTTAGGTGACAGGGACATTGTTACAGTGATCTCTTGTCCCTGCAGGATGCAGTAAATAGGTAAACAAAGAGATTTCAACTCCTCTGGGCAGATTTTACACTGGACCAGCACTTTGTGCCCTTTGTCTGCTCATGCAAACACCAACAAGTGTCTCCCTGGGGGGAAATTGTCTCCTTGGCTGGCAGAAGGTGCCAGGGTTGGCCTCTCTGAGGGCATGGAAGTGTCCAGGGCCAGGCTGGATGGAGCTTGGGGCAGCCTGGGATAGGGCAAGGTGTCCCTGTCCCTGGCAGAGGGTGGAATGAGATGGGATTTAAGATATTTAACTTTTCCAGCTCAAACCAATCTGGGTTTCTGAGGCAGCTCAACCCATACATCTGGGAATTTGAAGTTGGAAGATCCTCTAAGCAGGGAGGTTATCCCAGAGATGGAAAACCTGGGCAAGTCTTCATTCCCAGCCAGAGCTTGGTTTGGGGAGAACACAGGAGCAGCAGTCAGGGCTCCACTGAGCCCCTGACCTTGCCTGAGGCTCCAGCAGGTCCCTGCTCCACATTCCCTTCACCAGCAGGAAATGCCCAGCAGCAGAGGAGTTTCTGCTGCAGATTTTCCCCAGGACAGCAAAGAGGCTGCAGCAAAATCTGCATTTCTGAAACCAGTGCCAGGCTGTGCATCTCTAACAGCATTCTGGAGCTGGTGTTAAACCAAGCAAGGTTTCTGGGCAGACAGAGGGATGTAAATAACAGCCCAGGCAGCTTTCAGATGAAATTCTCGCCCCAGCAAGGGGCCCAGGCCAAGCTGCCACTGGGTTTTTGAGGCTGTGCTCAGGCAGATCAACACCCAGGGACTTCCATGGGCTGCAAATCCCCCTGGAGAACAGAAACACTGAGGTTTGTCTGATTCAGGTCCTGACAGGGAGGTTTTCCAGTAGCTCCTGGAAGCTGAGGAATCATCAGGCTGCTGAAGGAGGAGAATTCCATCCTTTCAGTGTGTGCTGACGTTAGCAGCAAGGCTTGGAGCATGGACCTGTTCTGCTGCCAGCAGCTCAAAGCTTTCCAAAGCCATTTCAGGTGCTCCCTGCTTAGGGGAATGATGGGTTTGCCCTGCCACAGGTGATGGGGAATGAGTGTCTCCCAGCTCTGAAGATCCTGGAAAATACTGATGCTGAGGGATAGTTCCATGTTTGGATTGGAACAACAAAATGGGATTTACAGTCCTGCCCATGTTAATCCAGCCTCTCCTCTCTGTGGATGGAGCTCAGTGACTGGAAGGGAAGGAGCTAGGAGCCAGAATCCAGGTGTCCCCAGCAGGAAGGACATTGTCACCTTTACCTGTCACTCCATGCTGCCCTCAGTGCTTCAGGCTGGGACCAAAATCCACCATGCCAGCCTTCTCCAGGGACAGCACAGCTCCTGCACAGAGCCCTCACAGTGTCCTTGTCACTGGGAGTGCCTCCCTCACACCCTGCTGCCTGCAAGGCCACCTGAAAGAGGCATGGCCATATTCAGCCTCAGGTGGCAGATCAAACCTTCCATCATCTTACCCCAGTCAGTGGTGCCAGGCCCCATTTTGTCCTGGTTTAGGATTTGGGTGAAGGATTTAGTGAGGCCAAGTGGTGTAGGAAAGGGTGGAGGAGGTGGATTTCTGGTTTTTATCTCCTAAGCATGCTGCTTTGGCAGGTGGGACAGGTCTGGATGATGCAGACACCACTGGAGACAGTCAGGGGATGGGATGGGGATGGGGATGGGATGGGAGCTCCCATCAGCTCCAATGGGATCAGGATGGGAGCCTCCCACCTGGCTCCTTTTGGGAGAGCTCTGTAGGATTGCAGTGCAGTGCTGGCAAACCCCTCAGCTGGTTACACCACTGAAGTTCTACCCCAAACCCGCTCCTGGGCAGGAGCTGCCATCCATGTGCAGAAGAATCTCACCTCAGCACACAAAGAGCTCCTTCCTGTTTGCATTCTGGGTGCTCTGGGGGTTCAGAGAGGGGCAGGTGAGGGTGGGGGGAGGATGCTGGTCCCCCCTGACAGCCAGCCCTGTGTGTCCCCAGCGCCTGGTGAGGATGAACATGCCCATCTCTGCCGAGGATTTAACTGTGCACTTCACCTCCACGCTGATGGCCCTGATCCGAACAGCCCTGGAGATCAAACTGGCCTCAGGTGAGAGGGAGGGGCTGGGGGGGAGCTGGGTCACCTGGAGCATACAGCAAAGCCACCAAGGGCAGCTCAGCTCCTTGGAATCCTCTGTGACCATGGTCCCACAGGGATTGGGAAAGCTGGAATCTCCTCTAGGTGTGGATTTCATTATGCTGCAGGTTTCCTGTATGTGGAAAAAACCTCAAAACAGCAGCAGTAAGAGAGCAATGCCCTGTGTGGCCTCTCCCAGAGCTTTGTCAGCCTCCAACCTGTGCCTTGCAGGATGGGAGAGCAGCTTCTGCCATCTGAGCTCCAAAAAAACCAGGAGAAAATTGGAGTTTTCTGAGAGCACGTTGGCTCAAAGCCCAGTTCCTGCCCCCAAGATAGGTCAGAGCAAGGTGCCAGGAACACCAAGGGCACAGATTGATCCCTGATGGACCATTCACTGAAGAGTTTGACTTAATCCTTGTGGGTCCCATCCAGCTCAGAGTATTCAGTGAAGTCTGTGGGCTTGGTGTTCTCCCAAAACCACGGAAATTCTGCCCCAGGTGGGAATCCTGTCTCCCCACTGCCTTCCCATGGCAACACCAGAGGACAAGGGAGCTTGGGGAGAGGACAGAGGGGTCCTGAGCATCCCTGTGCCTTTGGGGTGCCAATGAAATCTGGGAAACTTCACCTATCCCAGCTGAGAACCCTGTGAGGAGAAGCCCAGGACATGTTCTCCTTGCTCTGAATCAGAAATGAGTTTCCACACCTCTGTCCTGAGCTATTCCAGCCCTTCCTCTCAATCCCTCTGTGCTGGCAGCAAGGCAGGAACTCCAAGTGCCCTGAAGCACATTCTGCCCTGAGATAAAATGGAATTACTGAGCTGGTTAATCAGGCGTTAACTGGCTCCCAATTAAACTTTGCAATGTAATAAAACGCAGCAGCCTTTTCTCTGGGTCGTTACCCCATTTCATCAGCCTGGCTGGGGTCACAGGCAAGCCAGGCCTGCCCAGAGCACTCTCACACCTCATTTCAAAGTTAACAGGAGGTAACAGCGCTCTCAGGAGCAGGAGCAAGGCAGGGTTAGGCTGCTGTGCTTTCCTCAGCAGTTTTAGGCCAGTGCAAACATCTGAGTTCATCTCCTCCCTCCTATGCTGCTTCAACTTTGCCTTGGATGCTTTGGGGAGGCATTGCTGGAAGAAGACAAAATTTTGAGGTGCCTTGGGGCTCTCCAAAGGACTGGGATCAAGACAAGGATCAGACACTCGTTTATTTCTATGGATGGTTTTAGGATGTCCTGTGACTTTAAGAGCCAGCACCTTATTTCAGGAATAACTCCTAGATAAGGATGCTGAGAGTTTAATTTTCAGCTTCTGGTTACCCGTTAGCCTTTTTCAACTGGAAAAGCTCCCCCCACCCCTTTGAAAACTGGAAGGGAGCCAGAGAGGAGAGCTCAGCTGATAGCCTGGATTATTTCTGTGGTTTAGCTCTGCTCTGGGGTGTGAGGTTCTGACCTGTTGTGTTGTTATGAGCTGCCTTTGAATAGGTTTCATGTGCTACATTTTATTGAGTCATTAGTGGGTTTTACAGGTCCTTAATAAACCTCCCTAATGAGTTCCCGTGTGGGAGTTCAAACCACGGTGTAACCGAGTACCCGGAGCCTCCTCCCCTCACTGCTCTTAGGAAAATAATCAGCGTCGTTCAGATGAACTCTTTAATTGCCTGCTGCGTGGGGAATTCGGCTGGAGCTGGCCTGGGGCTGCCCCAGCCTTTAATCACTGTCCACGTGTGCATTTAGGCCTGGCTTTGGGACAGAGCTATGGGTTTGGCTCTGCTCCGGTTCAGGGTGCAGCTGCTGGGGCAGAGCTCTGCACTCGTGTGCCATTGCCAGGGTTTTTGGGAGGAGCTGGTGGCTGAGGTTTGGGATCCATCAGGGCATTGTGAACCTGAGCATGGCACAGGGGGTTGGCTTAGAGGATCTTTAAGATCTTTTCCAGCCCAAACCAGTCTGTGATTGTGGGATTTTGTGATTCCTATCCGGGTCCTTTGCATCCCACCTGGGAGGTGCTGCTGCCTCCGTGGGCACTCCCCAAAGGAAGAGGCACCTGCAGTTATATGGAATAAATCTGAGCTCAAATTGAAGTCCCAGGTCACTGCTCAGGGTCCCCAGGGATGATCCTGCTGAGTTCCTGCACTTTGCCACGGAGAATTCCTGGATTCCCCGGGCAGGGAAGGGCTGTGCTGGCTCACAGGAACGGGAAGAGGGGGTGCAGGCAGTGGGGTGTGCTGCCAGGGCAGGGTTTCACTGCTCTCCTGCCCTCCCTGCTGCAGGAGGTGTGAAGCAGCACCAGTGTGATGCTGAGCTGAGGAAGGAGATCTCTCTGGTCTGGCCCAACCTGTCCCAGAAGACTCTGGATTTGCTGGTGCCTCCTCACAAACGTAAGTGCTTCAAGCACTGGGTCCATCCCAGACACCCAGCATCCTCACATGAGGTTTTTCCCTCCTTGCCTGCTCTGTCCTGTCAGGAAAATTTAATCCACAGACTACCAGAGGTTTATGTCCAAAAGGAGACAGAGAGAGGAGTCCTTTTTGCTTTATTCCAATAAAGGGAGAGGCCATGGGGCATTGCCCTGGGATCTCTCAGATTTTTGGAGGATGCAGCCTCCTTTTATCCCAATTTCCCTCTCTCTTTCCCCATGGGCTGAGGTCCTTGAGAGGCACAGACTTCCCAAACACCTGATACCTGAGATTCCTCTCTAATGTACAACCCTCCCTTTTAATTTTTAATTCTTACAGAATTCATAGTTTTCCCCCATTGCTTCTTTCATCTTTTAATATCCAGTTTCATTTATCAGCAAACCTGCAGTTTGTAGAGGCAAATATCTTTTTCCATTCCTCAATCAGTGGAATCCATCTCATTGTTTCTTTTATCTCTCAGTGCTGGTTTTATCTCCCAGCAGACCCACACCTTGTTTGTAAAGACAAATCTGACATTCCTCTTGTCCCAAGCCCCATCTGGGTCACCTGAAGGGTGCAGCTGAGCTCCCTGTGAGCCTCTGGGCTGCTCTGCCTCTGTCCCACAGGGTCTGGGGAAGCTGGGCTCACCTCTGGGCACCTCCTGTGCTGCAGGAAATGTCCTGGGCATGGAAAAACCCAAATCCCAAACAGTGCCCAGAAGAGACCAATGCCCTGTGGGGCGTCTCCCCAGCTCTGTCAGCCTCCAGCCTGTGCCCTGCAGGCTGGGAGAGCAATTTCTGCCATTTGAGCTCTGGAAAAACAGGGAGAAGAAAAGTTAAAGCTTGCTGAGAACTTAGAGAATCAGATGTTTGGGGCTTAAAGGCTGTTGTGTAACTTGGTGATGTCCTGGGCAAAAACGCAGAGAAAATGAGAAGTTTGCTATTATTTTGATTAGCTCTGGATTCCTGATTAATGAGAAGCAGTGTAGAGTAATAAAGGCATTGTTAATTAAGAAAAAGGCATTGTTAATTAAGAAAAAGCTGAGGAGGTGCAAATCAGTGGGTCCTGATTACTGAAGTTTTCCCTCCCCTCCTCTCTTGATTCCTATATTTCTGCTGCTCCAGTTCTTTTTTCCATGGTGAGTGCTGGGCAGGGAAGGGCTGTCCTGTGGCTCTGAGGGTGAAAAAAACCATCTGGAGAAATTAAATATTCCTTAAATATATATTAGCCCATTACAGCCCATTTACTGTAATTCAGTGAAGCAGGAGCAGGGCTGTGGGTCTGGGATGAATTTAGGAATTCTCTCAGCAATGCTGACAATGCCACTGAGGTTCCCTGCCTGGTTTTTTTCCTACACAATCCCTGTGTTTGCCACAGAGAGCTCCAAACCAAGGTAAGGCAGCAACAGGCAAAGAGTTGAAGATTCTGTTGTAACCTTTGTTTTTTTCCCCTTTCTTTTTCTTCTCATTATTCCCATGTTGCTTCCTGCCTCTCCCTGTTTTCCACACCCATTTGCTGTCATTTCTTATTCCTGTCTTCTCCTCACCCTTGGGATGTCTCTGCTGTGTTTTCCCCGTGCTCTGGCAGCTGATGAGATGACTGTGGGGAAGGTCTACGCAGCCCTGATGATATTTGACTTCTACAAGCAGAATAAGAACAGCAGGGAGCAAGTCCAGCCCCCTGGGGGCCTGTGCCAGGTACAAAAGGGTTTTTTTTCATCCTCCCTCTTGGGCAACTTTAGCAAAAATCACCAGCAGGATTCATCCAGAGGGTCTGGCTGCTCCTCCAGGCAGAGTTTAAAAATGCTGGCTCAAAAACGGAAATCTCTCCTGAAAGTCTCTCTCAAAAATATTTTTAAAAATCATTGTAGTTGCCTTTTCTGATAAAGAAAGATTTTTTCCAAAAAATGACAACTGTTCTTTGAAAGTGTAAATCCTGTGTTTAAAAATGGCCTAGGGCCTTGGGAACATGAAAATATTTCCTTGGGAGACCAAAGAACTATTGAAAGCTGCTGACAGTTTGGCTATAGAAGGCTTAAGTTATTTTTGAAAATAGGAATTATTCAAAGTAGTTTTGGCTCTAATTTGAAGGTTTTTTACAAATTGTAGAAAGTCTTTTCACACAACTGGCATTAAAAGCCCAGTTCTTTCCAGCAGAACAAACACCTGTTGTTTTTGGGATGAGCATCTAGCACGGGTTGGAGATCTGTCCCACGTGTGCATGGCTGCAACAGATCCATCCAGAGCCACTGGAATTGCTCAGCCCCTCTGGCCACATCCATGGGGGAATTCCCTGCATCCAGAGGGAAGGGGATTGCAGCAGGAGTTGGGGGAACATTCAGAGGGAAGGAAGGGGATTGCAGCAGGAGTTGGGGGAACATTCAAAGGAAAGGGGATTGCAGCAGGAATTGAGAGAACATTCAGAAGGAAGGGGATTGCAGCAGGAATTGGGGGAACATCCAGAGGGAAGGAAGGGGATTGCAGCAGGATTTGGGAGAGCATTCAGAGGGAAGGGCTGAAGCAGGACTGGTACCAGGTGTCCCTCAGAGCCTCTCCCAGCCGTGCCCAGGCTGGCTGGCATTTCTGCTGTCCCAGGGTGGCAAAGTGGACTTTTCATGGAGTAGGCAAAGCCCTGCAGCCCATGGCAGCTCTGACATCCTTTCCTTGTCCCTGGCAGCCTGGGCCAGTGTCCCTGTTCCACCCCCTGAAGGCCACCCTGGAGCAGAGCCAGCCCACAAGCTTCAGCAACGCCAAGGCTTTCCTGCGCCAGAAGAGCTCGGCCTCCCTCAACAACGGGGGAGCCCTGTGAGTATCCCTGCCCCCCCAGAGCCCCCACACCTGGGCTCACC
>JAOTBB010000771.1:2442598-2460478 GCA_025629985.1 Chamaetylas fuelleborni
ATTTGGAAGCTTTCTCCAAGGCCTCAGGTCAAAAGCAGTGTTCTCCAGGGGGTCAGTGCCAGAAAGCACAGAAAGCTCAGAAATCCCAGGTTTCTGGGATCCAACAGGCTCCCACTGCAGTTATCCCTGTGCTGTTGGCATTGGGATCTCAGTGTTTCCTTCATGAATCCTCACTGGGGAGCTTCCCAGTGTGGATTTGCTCACAGGAATTTGGGACTGTTGGAAAACAACCAAGCAAACCCCACTGAGCATCCCAGCAATGAGTTTTTGGGAGGCCAAAGATCCTTGGGAATAAATTAATCCCTGGAGCTTGTGGCACTGGGTGACAGCAAGTGCTTGCCACAACACAATTTGTCTTTTTGGGAAAATTATCCCTTCATGGAGAGCTTTCCAAGCACTCCTAGTGACAGTGATCCCTAATCAATTCTCCATTTCCTGCTCTCCAGGTCATTTTCCCTCTGGATCATGAGCACTGTGGATTTTTAGTGACAGACAGCTGAGGTTTAAACATCCCAAATAATCCTGATGGGGAACCAACACCAGCATGGTTGAGGTGTCTGACCAGTTTTCAGCTGGTCCTGCACACAGAATCAGCCAGAACTCCCAAATTCTTCATTGTCCATCAGGAATTAAGTGGCAGAAGTAGTTTTCCTTAATTACTGAAAAAAAAAAATCATGGTTGGTTTGATTTCCTTATTCTCATGGGATCTTCAAGATCTACAAGGGGAAAATCCCAGGGGACCTCAGAGCTTGACCAGCCACTGTCCCCACCCTACAACGGATTTTCACATGTGAAACCCCAAAGAATGCTCGAGTTTGGTTTGCCAGATGCAGCAAAATCTCTTTACAAAAGGATGAACCTTTTTCCCTCTTTTCCTTCGGCCAGGCCTCCCCCAGAGGGAGGGATCAAAGAGTCCAGTTCTTGGGGGACCCAGCGCACCCAGGACGTGTTTTATGAAACCAGGAGCCCAGCCTTTGAGCGAGGCCACTCCGAGGAGATCCCCATCGAGAGGGTGAGCAAAGGGGGGCAGGCTGGGAAGGGGGAGGTGCAGATTTTAGAGCAGTGGGAGAACACGAGAAATTCAAGAAAATGTTTAGAAAAAAGCAGGTGAAGACAGGGCGAGATGTAGGAGATTTTAGAGGTGTGGTAGAACTCCAGAAATTTAAGAAAATGTTTTAAAAAAGCAGGTGAAGGTGGCGTGAGATGCAGGAGATTTTAGAACTGTGGTAGAATTGAAGAAATTCTAGAAAATGCTTAGGAAAAGCAGGTCAACGCAGAGTGAGGTGCAGGAGATTTTAGAGCAGTGGGAGAACTTGAGAAATTTAAGAAAATGCTTTAAAAAAGCAGGTGAAGGTGGCGTGAGATGCAGGAAATTTTAGAACTGTGGTAGAATTGAAGAAATTTTAGAAAATACTTAGAAAGAAAAAAAAAGGTGAAGACAGGGTGAGGTCCAGGAGATTCTAGAGCCGTGGTGGAATTTCAGAAGTTTTAGAAAGTGTTTAGAAAACCAGGTGAAGATGGGGAATGTGCATTAGCAGGAAACCTGTCCTTGAGACAAGCATTGTTCTGTCTCTTGTTTGCTTGAGCATTGTGGAGAAACCCCAAACCTGGCAGCTCCCACAGCCTGGTCTGGCTTTTCCTGGAATTCTGTCTTGCTGCCATAGGCTACCTCAAGCTTTCTCTTCCCATTTCCCAATCCCATTGTCCCAGCTCAGATGAGGGGTTTCTGGTCAGAATGACCCAAGGTGTTTCCCAGGTGGAAGAGCTGGTGGAAGAGCTCATCCCACTGCCTGTGGGATGTCTGTGCTGGGGACAGGGTGACCTGGGCACTCCACAGCTCTTGAGTTGCTCTTTCTCACACCAGCATCTCTTCCCAGTCAAATCAAACTACAAGAAGCTGATGGTGGCTTCCAAGCTGATGCTCCTGTTCTTGCTACTGAAACCATTCCATGTTTTGATCAGGTGGTGGAAATGAAGGAGATCAGCCCCACAGTTGCCAACGGAGAGCCCCAGCCAGGCCTGGAGAGCCAGGGCCGGGCAGCCTCCATGCCTCGCCTGGCTGCAGAAACCCAGGTGAGAGATGGGCTTGGGGTGGGACACAGAGCAGGCCAAGGCCTCAGCATCTTCTCTCTGCTTGTCATGGCTTGGAAGTGGCTTAGGAATATATGTTTTTTAAAGATGTGGAGACAGGAATCCAGGCCTTGTGCTGGGATGGCCGGGTTCCCTGCCGGGCGTGGCCGGGGTTCCCCTCAGGGCGTGGCCATGATTCCCCTCAGGGCGTGGCCAGGGTTCCCCTCAGGGCGTGGCAGGGATTCCCCTCAGGGCGTGGCAGGGATTCCCCTCAGGGCGTGGCAGTGATTCCCCTCAAGGCGTGGCCGGGGTTCCCCTCAGGGCGTGGCCATGATTCCCCTCAGGGCGTGGCCGGGGTTCCCCTCAGGGCGTGGCAGTGATTCCCCTCAGGGCGTGGCAGTGATTCCCCTCAGGGCGTGGCCAGGGTTCCCCGCAGGGCGTGGCCAGGATTCCTCACAGGGCGTGGCCAGGGTTCCCTTCAAGGAATGGCAGTGTTTCCCTGCAGGGCGTGGCCAGGATTCCCTGCAGGGTGTGGCCAGGATTTCCTCAAGGCATGGCAGTGATTCCCTGCAGGGGTGGCAATGATTCCCTGCAAGCTGCGGCCAGGATTCCCTTTCCCTGCAGGGTGTGGCCGGGGTTCCCTGCAGGGTGTGGCAGTGATTCCCTGCAGGGGTGGCAGCCATCCTGTGCAGTCACAGCCCTGTCCCCACTTTTACTCCTCCCTGCCTGCAGCAAAGGCAGCCCAGGACGATCCCTCTGGCTGGGCCACCCAGGAGTGTCTGGGTCACTATTTGGGGACAAGGCTATTTGCAGGCTGTGTTCCTGGAAGGCACATTTCCCGTGGGTTGTGTGTTGTCTCTCCAGCCAGCCAAGCCACGTTCCTGTGCCCTGTCCTTACCGAAAGCTGGAGATGTGCTGTGACACTCAGGTGTCACAGCAGGCACAGGGAGCTCTGCCTGGAAGCTGCTCTGGGACACTGAGCTGTGTTTTCCTCTACTGTGACCTTGGCCAGTAATTTGGTGTTAGTTTCCCTTGTTTAATTTACTTTTTAAAGAAATCTCTTCACTGGAGTTGACTTTCACAGCTGCTTGTGGGCACTGCTTAGTGTGTAGGATGTCACAGATCATTTTTGGCCATTTCACACGTTCACTGCTGTTTGTCCCCAACGCTGCCCAGCCACCATCCTGCTTCCTGTGTCACAACATCTCACCACTGGTGTCCTGCCCCATTCCCAGGGCCTGATTCACACAGCCAGGAGGGAGCAGCCTGCCCTTGGGCTCTGTTTCTGTGGCTCTCTGTGGGGAGCAGAATGTGAAGATCTGCTGCACCCTGAAGTGAAACCCTGTGTCGTGCACACACAGCAGCAGCTCCAACAAATGGAATTGTTGTGCCAGCGTGCTGGAGCTGCCCCTGGCCAGCCAGAACATTTCCCACCTGTCTCCAGAAGCTGCAGCCTCTGTGAGAGCCCTGGGATTCTCAGAATTATCAGGAGCACTCCTCACCATAATAAAAGCAACAGCCCACAAAGCAAAGCCTTTCCCTTCCCAGAAACTGTCCTTTATCCTGGTAGCCTCTGTCCTTTATCCTGGTAGCCTCTGTCCTTCCTTGGCAGTGCAGCTGGCAGAGCCTTCCCTTGGGAAACTCCTCTCTCTCCCAGTCAGGTATTTGCAGGAGTGTCCCTGACAGAAGCATGGCTTGTGTCCCCAGGTGTCACTGCCCCTCGTGCCACACCTGGCTGTGGATCAGGCCCGGAATCTTCAGATCTAACCTCATTTAATAATACAATGTTCAGTGGTTGTAGCTTGGGTGAATAACTGATGTCCTTTCTGTGTGTGTCTCCCCCTCCATGCCCCCCACCCTCCCTCTCACTGCTGCTCTGCCCCTCCCCAAACTTTGAGTTCTTTCTAACTCTTATTTGCAACGCTTTCTGTTCCCGGACATCTCCCTTTCTGTTTGCCTCTCTCTTTTTATGTTCCACTTATTTAAAAAAAACCCTCCTCCTGTGTTTCCACCCTCCTCTTTGCTGTCCTGCCCTCATCACCTCCCTCCCTGGTCGTCATCATGTCTGCTGCACATCTGATGTCTGACACTGGCTGTACTGTGGGGCTGCTTCAATAATGTCCCTCACCTTGTCCGAATTGTTTGCAGAGGAGCAAAGCACGGTCACCTGGGAGTAACCTGGCAGTATGTAGTTTGCACTAAATCGTATCCTATTAAACTCATCTTAGCAATTAATGAACCTTCCTTCCTTTAACCCTTGACTTTTCTCCCCTCTCATTTGGAGTCCTGCCGGCACAGCCTCTCTCTATTCCCACTTTTCCCTCGGTCCATGGTTGCATGCTGCTCGCTCTGGTAGCAGGGGGTGGGTGGATGGTTTGTTGTTGTTTTTTTTTTTATTTGTTTATTTTCATGCCTCGTTGCTCAGGAATTTAGGCAGTGAAAACAGTCGGGTTGGTAATGAAGAGGCAATTAGGAGCTCTCTGCAGGGGTGCATGCAGTCTCCCGAGGCTTTTTGGGAGCCTGTGCCTCTCATAACAAGAGCCTTGCCAGGATTTATGGAAAAGGGATTGATTGCTTTGCCACTGATTCATGTCAGTGGGACTTCTGTCCCTGGAATAAGCGGGGAAGCAGGACCAAAAAGAAATGTTCCTTTCTTGTCAATCCACGTGTTTGTTTTTAGTTTGGCTGTTTGGCTTCGGTTTGTTTGTGTTTCTGTTTGTTTGTTTGTTTTTTGGGATTTTTCTGTTGCTTTCTTCCTGGCAGCCCCTGTATGGATTTTGAACATCTGGATGTGTTTTTAGTTGGAAATACTTTCACTTCCCATACTTTTGCCCATCAGGCTGTCCAGTTTACAGCCTCCCTGCCTTCCCCTAGCTGCAGGCTCAGCACTGAGCAAGGACAGCTACAAAGCTCCTAAGTATAGTTTCTTACCCATACAAGTGAGGTGACACAACAGCAGCACAACGTGGTCCTGCTGATGGAATTTGGGCCACACTACAGGCTGTGCTGGGCTCCCTCATCCCAGCCTTGTGCCTCTGATAAAACTTCAGCACCAGGATCCCAGCTGCCCTTCATTGGGAAGCACCATAATGTGGGTAACTTCCCAGATTGTGCCTTTACACCCAGGATAATCTGCCCTCAAGGGGAGGGAGAGTGGTTTTTCCACTCAAAATTATGAGTAGAGCTGTGAAACAATTGGCTTTGCTTTGGGTAAATATCACAGGGAAGCAGATATCTGGATTTCAGAATAAGCAAACAAAAGAGAACAGTCAGGAAAAATAATGCAGAGTTCTTAGGAAAGGTTACAGTGAGCAGAGTAAATGTTCCCTGAGAGCTGTTGTTGGAGGCACTTATTGGATTGGGAATTCGAACAAGTGTGAGGCTGAGGGAATGGGGAACATCCTGAATTTCACTGGTGAGCTGGAGTGCCCTGCTCTGAGATCTCTCCTCTGGCACATGGCTGGGATGCAGTGACAGACCCAGGGAAGCATCCAGAGGATGGACGAGGTGCTGTCTCCACACAGAGCCAACCAGAGAACTGCAGAGAAGGAGATGTGGGAATTGTCCCTGTTTTCTGGGCTTTATCCCTGGGCAGAGGGAGGGCAGAGGTTGTGAGAGGAGCTGTCCTGCAGGACACTTGTCTGGGGTTCTGCAGAACCTTTGTAAGGTTTTGTACCTAAAGGGAAGGGAGCAGGGTCTGGAGCTGCCACTGGCACAGGGAGGGGATGCAGCAATGCTGTTACAACTCTCAGTGCCCGGGTATTTGGGCACAAATGTTTTCAAAACAGCACTAGCAAACCCAGGTATGCCTTTCTGGAGTTGTCCTGGTGGGGCTGCAGGATGTACGCACTATCCTTGCCCCAGGCAAAGGGCCTCAGGGAGTGAGGCTGGGACAAGAGAGGTTTAAATGTTTAATGGGAGCTCTGTTCACTGCAGGGAGATAGAAGGCATTTCCTGGTGCCTTGGCCTGTACCTCGCCCTGATTCCTGATTTTTCTCCCCCTCCATGAGGTGCTATGCTACCTGCTTTCCCCTTTGGAGCTGCTTTGGGATGCAGGCACTGGAGAATTCCTCGTGTGAGGCGCTTGGCTGCTGCTCTGCCCCGTGTCCCTGCTGAGCTCCCTGCTGGCTGTGCCGTGCCGTGCCGTGCTGCCTGTGCCTCTGCTCCCATGGATTGGCACTCAGAGATCCCATTCACTCCCCAAATTTCACACTCAGTCCTCATCCCACACACCCTCCTGCCCGATCCGGTTGTCTCCAATGAGCCATTTCTGTCCTTGCCCTCCTCGCTGTCCCTCTCTCTCGCCATGTGGGCGCCAGGCAGCCAGGCGGGGCAGGGCTCACCCCTGACCCTGCCCTCCCTCCCTGTTCCCTGCAGCCCATCCCGGACACGAGCCCCATGAAGCGCTCGGTGTCCACGCTGGCCCCGCAGCGCCCTCACGCCATGCACCTCTACGAGTACTCCCTGGAGAGGATGCCTCCGGAGCAGGGCCACCACCACCACCACCACCGCTGCCACCGGCGCAAGGAGAAGAAGCAGAAGTCCTTGGATAGGGCCGCCCATCACTTGCCTGATGGACAAGCTGGTGAGTGCTTTGAGGATTTGTCACTGAGAGGTCAGGGAGGGGATGCTCTGTCGCTGCCTTGGGGTCTCTTTATGCCTGAGATCCCTCTCAGCAGGACACTTGGTGGTTTAGAGTCCGTGTTCTTCCCAGCCCCAGCGCTGAAGAAAATGCAGAAGCTGTTTTTCAGGGTTTTCCAAGGTTGTTTATTGTCTCTGATCTCAGGAATTCTTTCTCTGAGGTACAGAGATCTGTCTAGCACGCTGGTCAAGGCACACACTGCCTGCCAGAGGGCAGGTCTTATCTTTTATACCATAAATTACGTACTTAATGTTTACAATTACTTTCCAATATGTGACATTTACATTGCCCTGTCCAGTTCTCCCTCACACCAATCCAGAAGTGCCATCCTGGCTCAGAAAATGGATGACAAGAGGAAGAAAAGACATACCATGCCCAAAATCCTCCGTCTTAGCTTTAAACCCTCTAATATAAACATTTCTAAAAATTCACTTTTCTATCTTCTAACAATCTAATTTATACTCTACTTATTTTTTGTGACTTGTAATTCTTCCTGCAATTATGGTAATTTTTCCCAGGGGCTTAAATCCAGTCCACAGGGCTCCTGGGAACTGTGCCAAGGCCTCTGAGACCCCTGCCCAGGGGGTCCCGAGGCATCCAGGGAAGCCAGGGGAACACCCTGGACTCCCACAATGCACATCCCCTGTCCCCCTCCTTTCAGGTGGGCTTTGGGGTCCTGCCTGCGTGGAAGGACCTCCCCACCCCACACACGCTGGTGACCCCTACCCAACGTTCTCCCTCCAGTAGCCCAGTCTGGAGAGTCTTCTTCCAAGGACAAGAAGCAGGAGCGTGGCCGCTCCCAGGAGAGGAAGCAGCACTCCTCCTCCTCCTCTGAAAAGCAGCGCTTCTACTCCTGCGACCGCTACGGCAGCCGGGACCGTGCCCAGCCCAAATCTGCTGAGCAGAGCAGGCCCACCTCCCCCAACGGGGGCCCAGAGCACGGCCCACACAGACAGGTGAGGGGAGCCAGGGTGGGGACACAGCCCTGAGCTCTGCCAGCCCCTTCTGCAGCTTTTCTGTGTTTTGTTCCAATTAGAGGAGGTGGGAAGGGGAAGGAAGGTCAGGCAGTTGCAGATAAAGCCATGGAGGTCCTGCTTGGGGCCTCACACCAAGGCTGGAGAAATCCTCCAAGTCCAAGCTGTGCCCAGTCCCACCTTGTCACCACCCAGAGCACTCAGTGCCACATCCAGCCCTTCCTGGGACACCTCCAGGAATGGGCACTCCACACCTCCCTGGGCAGTTCCAATCCCTGACCACCCTTTCCATGGAGAAATTCCTGCTGATGTCCACCCTGACACAACTGGAGGCTGTTTCCTCTTGTCTTATTTCCTCTCACATGGGAGCAGAGCCAGAGCCCGACCTGGCTCCATGCTTTTGTCAGGGAGTTGTAGAAACCAAAAGGGTCCTCCCTGAGCCTCCTTCTCTCCAGGCTAAAATTTAATTCTCCTTCCTTTGGTAACTGTGAGGTGCTCAGGCCCTTGGGAGTAGCTGGGCAGCTTCCCCTGGATGCTGGAGTGTTGCTGGTCACTGTAGAGCCAGGCAGGGCAGAGCAGAACAAGCAGTGACCGGCAGCCTGACCAGCCTGATGGGGTGATCAGAAGGAAAAAATGCTCTTTAAACATTAAAGGTCTGGTCTCAAAATGTTAGGTTGGGGAAGGCTGAGGGGTTGTTCAATGCATTCATGTCCTGCCTTGAGAGAATGTAAACAGAAATGGGAAGACAGGGGCCCTTTCCTCTCACTCGTGGCATTTGTGTAAATTACTGCAGCTTAGTTCACTCTCACAAGGCGTTATTAGTAACCCAGGAAGCTGCAGACCTTTCTATGTGTAATATTAAAAGAGAGAATGGGAATGCATTTCTGTTAAAGGGACTTGTTAAAGCCTGTTCAAAAAGCTTTTGGTTGTTATTTTTCCAGAAATTGGCTATTGAATCCAAAGGCATTTCATTCCCAACCTGCTAAAAACAGTCACCCAGATCCTCCTTCCATGCAGAATCCTTAATAATAACAACCCATAAACCAGTTTTGGCAACAGAAATAGATTAATAGAATCCTAAAAGGATTTGATTTGGAGGGGACCTTAAAGCTCATTCCATTCCAAGCTCCTGCTGTGGGCAGGGACACCTCCCACAAACCCAGCACGCACAACTGCGGGGTGAAGTTCTGCACAGACCCACCCCGAAGCTAAACTGTAAAAAAGCAACAATAATTTGTAAAAAACCCCCAAAAACTCAGGTTTTTGAGCTGCTCCCAGGCCAGGTAAGGCGCATGTCGAGCCCTGTATGCTGTGGGTGCCTCCCCTGGGCAGTGTCCCCTCTGTTGGAGCCGTGTCCCAGTTTGCGTCCTACCGATGCTCTGCCCCTCTCTGTTCCTACTGCTCCCAGACTTGAACTCTCCACTCTCCACATCTCGTGTTAAATTATCTCTCGAGAGCCTCCCCCCCGACTGTGCTTGTCTAAACTCTCTTTTTTTTTTTTTTTTGGCTTTTCTTTCCTCTTGTGACTCGTCTCCGCCTTCTGTTGCTTCTCCTTCTGTTTGATACCCGCCTGCCTTTGTGTTTGTCCGGCGTTTCCCTTTTTTTATTTTTCGATTTGCTCTGTTCCAATTTTGATGTAGGGCAGTGGTTCAGTTAATGGGAGCCCCTTGCTGTCGACATCTGGTGCTAGTACCCCCTGCCGGGGTCGGAGGCAGCTCCCACAGACTCCACTGACCCCACGCCCCAGCATCACTTACAAGACCGCTAACTCCTCGCCCGTGCACTTCACCACTTTCCAAACCCCCACGTTCTCCCCGGGCCGCCTGAGCCGCGGGCTGTCCGAGCACAACGCGCTGCTGCGGGGGGAGCAGCAGCCGCCCCCGCCCGCCGTGGCCCGCATCGGCTCCGACCCCTACCTGGGCCACCGCGACGCCGCCGCCGCCAGCCCGCCGCGCGCCGCGCACGAGGACACGCTCACCTTCGAGGAGGCCGTGGCCACCAACTCGGGCCGCTCCTCGAGGACTTCCTACGTCTCCTCGCTGACCTCGCAGTCGCACCAAATCCGCCGCGTGCCCAACGGGTACCACTACACGCTGGGGCTCAGCGCGGGCCCCGGCGCCCGAGGACGCAGTTACTACCACGAAGCCGATGAGGATGACTGGTGCTAGCGGCTCGGCGGAACCCTGCGAGGTGTGCGTGCTTAATAAGGATGAGTTTTATCATCTGGAGGGCTGGGAGCTCCCACAGGGGCCCAGGGCCAGAGGTGGCCGGCGGGGCAGCCCCGAAAACTGCTCAGCGCCCGGGGCCGGAGATGCCCCTGCAGCCTCTCTCTCCTCTGTTGTTCTTTAGTTTTTTTCCTTTTTGGTTTGGTTTTTTTTTGCACTAGTCAGATGGAGGAAGAAGGCTCCCTCCTTCTGGGGAAGGCAGCGGGAGGAGCACATCCCTCTCTGCCCCCTCCTCACTGCCTTGTCTAGTCCCGAGACACGCACCAGGCGCCAACCCGGCCAGGGACGCGAGGAGCCGGGAGAAGAGCGATCCTCACCTTCCACGGTGGAAAAGCAGAACTGTGGGTCCTTCTCGAGATTGGCGCAGTTTTGTTGGGCTATTTCTTAATTAATTTCCCATCATAATTCCCCGCTGGCAGGGCGGGAGCCGGGGGTCGTAGAGAGACTCGCGCGAACAACGCTCGCCCCCCGCGTTTTGTCTCGTTGAGCGCTGAGAAGGAAGTGATGCACCCAAGAAACTGGGAGAGGAGTAACACAGCCCAGAACAAAGGACAGTCCTTTGGGACTTGATGTTCAGCCACTGCAATCCTTTAGGGCAGAGCTGGTGCCACCCCCCGAGCTGACCCTGCTGTGACACCGCTGCCCTGGGGTCTCTAATGTCACTCACCACATCGGGTCCTTCACACTGACACACGGTAAAGCCACAAGAGAGCTCCTTTGTAAGGACTGTTTCCTTGCTGCTGAGACTTTTCAATCCATCCCTCTCTCCTGTTGACTGCAACACGCCCTCACTGTTTTGTCTTGTTTACAATATAAGCTTGATTTAGCAAAAAATAACTTAAAAAAAAAAAGTCCACAAAAAAAAAAAAACCAACCCAGACAAAAAGAGGAAAAAAAAAAGCGTAGGGGTGAGAAGAAGAAATGTTATTGGTTTTATATCAAGCTATTAGATAGAACTTTAACTTTTCATTGTGTGCATTTTTGTAAATTGTACAGTAAAAAAAAAACCAAAAAAAAAAAAAAACCAGAAAAAAATTTCCTCTTTATGTAGAAAATTAGTCCAACTGTCATTCCAGGTCCCACTGTTTCTACCGAATGCTCCAGTTGTTCACTACTAAGTGCCTAACCTTTGAAATCTTTCACAGTGACGATGCAACCTCTTGCTTCGAGGCATCAGAGCTTGGGTGAGCGTGGGGAGGGCAGAGGGGCTGGGGCCGGAGCCTCGGAGGGGCCCTGGGGTCACCACGGCCCCAGCACTGCACCCCAGGCTGGGAGCTTCCAGTGGGGAAGGCAGAACATGCTTTGGGGTTGGTTTGGGTTTTGTTGGCCTTTTCTTTATTACTTTTAATTTTTATTTTTTTTTCTTTTTAGAATATATAAATATATATAGATATACTTTATGGGTGGGAGGGGAGTGATTGCAGCAAACAAAGCCGGCCTTGTCTCATTGCCCAGTGGAGGAAATGCAGGTGGGAAAGGGCAGCACCTGCAGGGATGCTCCTGCAGGGGAAGCAGCATCTCCCACAGGCCAGCTGAGAGAGCTCTGGCCATGCATCACTGATGTGGAGGGCAGTTGGAGTGAGTTGTTTTTATTGCCTGATAATAGAAAGTTTAAAAAAAAAGATGATAACAATAATAATCCAAACCTCTAACTCTGATTCTCAGGGATGAGATTTCTGCGTTCTTGCAACGACTCTTGTGTTGGCTGGTTTCTTTCTTTTGTGCCCGTGTGGATTCCTGCACTGTGAGCCTGGGAAAGGGGCAAAAGCACTGTGCTGGTGGGGAGGGAGGCTGGGGGCAAAGCTTGGCCAGGACCTCGTGCCCAGGGCTCTGCTGAGCCCTCGTAGGGCTGGTTCGGGGCACAGGGCAGCCAGAGGACATGGAGAGGTTAAAAGGTGAAAGGAGAAAGGGTGGGAGGTGCTGAGCACATTCCTAAAAACACCACTAGGAAAGAGGATAGGGTTGGAGGGGTGAATTTTTTCAGAGGATCTGCCAAGCCCCAGACCTGTGGAACTTCTCCAGGTGCAGCGGTCGCGTGGGGTGGGTGGAAATCCTGCTGGCCCTGGTGATCTGTTCTGTCCCTGGGCTGCTTGGAGGGGATCAGATGCCACCAAAACGCTCAGGAGGTGCTCTCAGCAAAGTCTGGCAGCCTCAGGCAGGAGCAGTCTGCTCTAGGGTGGTTCTTCACATCTCCTGTAGCTCTTCCCGTGAGGAAACTCAACCCGGTTTTGTTCCCTCCGGTGTTTTGTTTTAATTTCGTTCTGTTCAGTAGCAATCTCTGGCCGATCTCATCCCTGGATTCTGCTAAAGGATAATCCTGTCTGTATCTCTGTCTCTGTACTCGTGTGCACTCGGAATTAGGGCAGTGTGGTAGCCAGAGGTCAGGGCTGGCATTCCTGGCATTCCCAAAGGAGGGCTATGCAACCAGATGACACGTCCGGACACACCCCACGCCAGCACCACGCAAAGACCTTCATCCATCTCTAGCTTTAGCTGCTGGATTTTCCTGTTTCAGGCTTCAGCACGATTGTGACCAAATGTTTTATACATTTTCCTGAAATGAAGGCACAAACACTTTATTTGAAATTTTCCAAGGGAACGTTCCTATTTTACTCCAGGAAGTCGAGGGGAAGGGACAACACCATCTCTCTGCCCGTGCATGCAAACACTGAACCCACACTGGAAAGCAACAGAGATGCCTTTCTGTACGGAATAATTCTCTTTCCTCCCATTTTTCCATCCCCAACCCCCAGCCCTGCACTAACACAGCCTTGGGTCACCTCAGTTATTAGACAGAAGAATCTCAAGTTGTCCAAATCCTCCACCCGCCTCGTAGGGGTCGATGACAGTGACAGACAAGCCTGACCACAGTTATCCATAACCCTTTCCTGACGTTTTTTTACAGCCTCTCTGCTGTCTCTCCATCTTTCCAAGAATCCTCATAGTGAGTTGCCAAACTTGAATTGCACCGATCAGTTTTCTGCATCCAGAACCAGTCTCGTAGTGGCTGTACTTTGAATAAGTAATGTTTGCATGTAATATATATACATATATACATATCTATAAAAAGTATGTGCATGGAAAATGTTTATCTTCGTACTTTTTTGATACAATGTATTCATCAGTTGTTAATTTTTAATTATATTTGATATAAATTTGGGGGTTTGTTGCAAAACTTTATATTTAAAAAAACAGTGTGAAAAACGATCAAAGTTCCAACCATGCAACACAAGCGGAACTTTACCCAAAAAAAAAAAGGGGGAAAAAATTGAGAAAAAAAAAAGGTTCTGTGATTGCCTAGTTTGCTGCCTGAGTAATATTTATCAGCCAAACTTTGAATTCTGCAGTTGTTTCTACAATTCCATTTTGTATGAAGCAAAGTCCTTGAATTAAAATAAAAACTTAGCAAAAAAAAAAAAAAAAAGAACCAACGTGAGCAATTCCCAGACGGTGTGTGCGGTGTGCCTGTGACTGGGAGACGCCGAGGGCTGGCCCCGAGGGCCTGCCCACCTCCAGGAGGGACAAACTGCATCCCAAACTGGGACTTTGCCAGCAACTGGCTGCGTCTGTGGGTTTTTTTTTTCGTCCATAGAGGCTTCACAGATGCTTGGTTTGAGTAGGCAGCTGTTTGGAAATTTGTGGTGTGGATCCAGCACGGAGGTGGCAGTTCCTGGAGTCTAACAGGCAGCAGAACTGTAAAGGTGAGGGTTAAGCCCTCCAGCAGTGATTGAGTCCTGCCAGCTTTTTCACAGAGGGATGTTTCTCCTGTAAAACGCTGGCACAGGGTGCCCAGAGAAGCTGTGGATGCCCCATCCCTGGGAACATTCAATGCCAGGTTGGATGTGGCTCTGAACAAGCTGAAGGTGCCCCTGCTCATCCAGCAGGGTTGGACTGGAGGATCTTTAAGGGGACTAACCCTAAATCCAACCCAGATTATTTCATGTGCTGGGTGTGTGGCTTCCTGTGGCTCTAACCCTGAGCCCTAACCTCACTCCCAGCAGGTGTTCCTGCCTCCTCAGGCAGCCCTGGAATCAGCAGTGTGAGGGTTGGATTGGTGTCAGAGTCTGTCGTGTCCAGGCCCTGCTGTAGCACCTGGAGAAAACAGAATTAGTCATATCATATTTGTGGGATTAATTGGAAGTTGGTACTTCCAAGATTTGCACTGAGCAGAAAAGCCCAAGGGCTGTCAGGATAGAAGGAAAGAATTTCTCATTTCTCTGGATAACTGAAGAATTCCCCTCATTCCTTCCCAGGGGCAGAAATCCACTGTGTTCCTCCTTCATCGGGGTCTTCTGGGGTCACACAGCACCAAGGATTCTCCAAAAATTCTTGGATGCTGTACAGCACTTTTTAGAGCACAAGGTCTTGACTCTTCGTCTCTCTTGTTGCATCTTTTCTGTGATGAGACCACCCAAGGTCCCACCTGAGATTTCGTGTGGAATGAAAGGAAAAGGTCCTCAACTCTCTGATCTCCAGGTCAGGCTGGAGCTTGGGAAGGAGATGTTTTACTTGAGGTCACACAGTTCATGGTTAGAGTTTGGGGCAGGAGAACTTTCCTTGGCTTGCAGTGTGGTCTGTGTGGGGTTTGGGGTTCTTGGCTGGATGACACTGAAGAGCAGGATTTTTATTCAGTTTTTGAAATAGCCCAAATAAACATGAAATGGAGATTTCTGAGCAGGGTACAGGGGAAGGTTTGAAGTGGAGGATTTGGGAATCAGTGTGGATCAGTGTCCACCCCGACCACCGAGGGGACCCTGCAGGATTTGCTTCACAACAACCTCCTGGGGAGCTGGAATCTGCCTGGGGAGAGCTGGGCAGCCTCTCCACACCAGGACCACAGAGACCTCCAAACCCACTTTATAACCTCATAAGGGTTTTAAAATCCTAAAAGCCTTCTGGTGATTCTCTGCCCTTTTAAAGTTTTTTTTCTTTTCTTTCTTCTTATTCCAGTTGTGTTCTTTGTGTCCAAGGCAGCAAGAACCCAACAGCTTCTCCAGGGCTGAGGGAGCTGGAACAGGCAGGACCCCTGATCCCACACTCAAAGCTTCTCCCACATCCGAGATGCTGGAGCTGGAACCTCTGGGTTTGAGTTCAGCTGAATCCCAAAAATGGCTTTATTTTTGTTCCTCATCCCATTCCTGGTGGAAGATTTTGCTGTTGGGGGTGTTTGCACAAGGTCTCTTCCCCCCAGGAGCACATCTTTCTAGCAGAGACCACAATTTCCATTCCCTTTATTCCCTGTGGATAAAACCTGGATCAGCTTTTCCTAGGCCAGCACCCCACTCTCGGTTGTGCCATTAGGGGGTAGCATTTTCAGGCTTTTTCTACCTTCTAGGGAAAGAGGAAAAAAAGAAAAAAAAGCTGATTCAAAAGGCTTGAGAGTCATTCCCTGGAATATTTGTTTTAGGATGCAGAAAACTCAGGGTGAGAAGCTGAGCACACCAGAGTTCAAGGTGCTCAGGTAATTGGGCTTTTTTTATTCCCTGGAGCATGAAAAGCTGGGATCATCCTCTGATTCCTCATTCCAGCCACATTTCAGACAGCACCCACAGACTCCTACATCTCCTCCAAGGTGACAGATTACTCATCCCAGTGTATTCATCCCTCTTTATCAAGCCTAAGCAGATCTCCTGATATTTTCCAGGCTGTGAAAACACCGTTTTCAGAAAGTGCCTGATCGTGATAACAAACCTCAACTCAGTGCTGTCACTCAGCACATTCCAAAATATTTTGCAGAAGAGGTGAATTTTGCATTTTTATGGGATTAAAAAATAGTCACTTGAGACCCTTCAAAGGGACTAAATTGCCCAGGGTCACCCAGCAAGTGAGGACAAGGTTAAGGGTGCTCTGCTTCTTCCTTCATGTTTGAAGTCACTGATGTGTGCAGGATCTTTCTCACATCCACAGGTTTTCAGTAGGATCCCAGTGAGCAGCGGTCACTGGGAATTTGGCATCTCCCTAGGAGGGAATTCACTCAGGGAGAATTTAAAGGGAAGAGCAGTAAGAGAAGTCCTGGAAGGTTGGGGACTGAGCGACGGCAGTGACTGATGCACTGGGGGCTCTGATAAGGGTGTGCAGATATTCGGGGTGAAGTCTTGGGGTGGTGAGTCACCAGGAGAAGGAGATCTGAGCAAACCAACCCTGAGAGAAGGGATGGAAATCCAGAATGGAGCCCCTCCACCCAAGGAGGAAGGCAGGAACAAGCTGATGGAGCAGAGCTGTTAATTTGAAGCAAACAGTATCAGTAACCAGAGTTTATTCATTTTAGCTTCACCTCCACATTCTGTCGTTGTTCTGAAACAGAATATCCCAGCCCTGGCTTTGTCTGTGTCTGTTTTTATCATTTCTCATGTTCTGGCAGCCTTTTTTCTGCCCAGCACGGCACAGACAGAGGAGGAGGAGGAGGAAGCGTGGTCCTTGTCCAGCTACTCCTGCACCAAAGGCTGGCACACCTGCAGTGCTGCAAACCCGAATTGTGCTGAGATGGGGCGTGGATGTGGTTGTGACACTGGATACAGCAAATGAGAGGGTGGCTAAAAACAGGATGCTGAGCTGAGAGACAGGACTGTGGCACGGTAATCCTGGGAATTTGACAATTCCTCCCCGTGGATTGGAGAGATTGGCGAGACATGGCTCTGCAGGTGATCCACCTAAAAAGGATCTGGTTCTGCAGGTGATCCACCTAAACCAGACCTGGGATGTGCAAGGAGCAGAGGGCAGAGTCCCACGGGTGTCCCAGCAGGGATGGGCTGCAGGACATGCCAAGGGATGGGACACATGCTGCCAGGACAGACGGTCACATCCAAGGGAATCAATCAGTGAGAGTCCGAAAGGAAAGGCAAGCCCATGTCACATGTTCTTGACAAATAAAGTCCTCTACATGGCAAAGCAAAGGCTCCTGGAGTGTCTCTGACCTTAATTTCCTTGGCAAGCCGAGCCAGTGGGGCCGGGGAAGTGCCTGGGAAGGGGCAGAGAGAGGTGGGCACAGCACGTTTTGCACCGAGCTTGGCTCATACCTCAATCGGGATTTCAGGTGAGGATTCCAGAATCTCTTTTCCCAACGCCATGGTGTGGCATTCACCAGCCAAATGACAGCTGGGTGTCACTCCTGAGCATGTCCTGCTCCCTGGCAGGGATGTCCTGCTGGAGTTTGGCTGCCTGTCTCTTGCTGAAGGTTCCCAAGTATTTTGTGTCTCTGCATGATTGCTGCAGGGAAAATATTATCATGGATTGGGAATGAGCCAACCCTCCCCAGGGCGTCTGTGAGCACCCAGGGCTTTGTCAGATACTGGGGCACAGCTGCAGGGTCTGTGCCACTGGTGTCACTGGTGACCCTGAGCGGGCAGGGTCTGCCATGGGGCGGCACTCTGGCCTGGAGTGGGGACTGGGGTACTCACTTTTGGGGTGATTGTGCAAATCCCTCCCACTGGGATGGTGGCGTGGCGGGGGAGGACCTGCCTGGGTCAGATTTACCCCCTGTGATCTCAGTAGGGGGCTGGACTGACCCAGACCCTAAGGAAACAGGGGTGAAACCCAGTCCAGCTCATTGGAGAGCTGTGGTGCCTCACTCACCCCAAAACGCCAGGGCAGGGGCTGCTCTGCCCTCCCCCTGCAGGAGCAGGGCCGGGCACACCCGGGGGGAGCTGGGCACAGCTGGGGGGAGGGCGAAGCACCCCCAGAAACACTTGCAGCGAGTTTTTGGGGGCGGCAGATTGTGGGATGTCTCCTTTATCTATGGAGGGCAAACCAGCATGGGAGGGGGTGTCAGCAACCCGCTGAAACTCTGTGTGTGTGTGTGTCAGGGCTGTGTCTGTCTGTCCGTCTGCCACCCGCGGAGCCTGCACGGGGGGAAGGAGAACCCCCACCCCCAAACTGCTCATCCCGGGGGGCGCCGGCGGCGCGGCTGATTTTGGGGAGGGGGTGATGTGGGCCATGAGCCGCGGTGCGGGGCAGGGCGGGGGCCGGGGG
>JAOTBB010000771.1:2490771-2506856 GCA_025629985.1 Chamaetylas fuelleborni
GGGATGGGATGGGATGGTGGACAGTCACTATTGAAACCCGTTTGACTCCTGAGAGCACTAATGGGCCTTAATGACCCCAGCCAGCCTCAGCTGGGACCCCCAGCTCATCCCAGCCTCACCTGGGATCCCAGAGCTCAGCCCTGTGCCCTCAGCCCCGTCCTGAGCTCTGCTGGGGGATTTTTGCCTCCTGGATGGAATTTCTCTCCTTGTCCTTTTGCTCTCTGTCCCTTGGATGGACTTTACACCTCACTGCAGCCTGGTTTCCACACCAGCTCCTGCCTGAGCTTCCCTTTCCCACTGAGGGATCTGTACCTGATTCCTGATTGCCTGGGGTGCTCCCCCTTGGAATCTGTGCCTGTTAACAAAGCCCTGCCTGTCCTGGGGTACCCCAGCTCCCCACAGCTGCTGCTCCCTCCCCCATCTCCCTGGCACTGGGATGCCTGGGAAGATTCCTGTGCTGCTTTTGGGAGCAAGTTGGATTTGGCAGCTGCGGCTGAACTCCAGGAATGTCCTTTCCAGTGCAGGAATGGCCATTCTGGAGGTGTTTGGGCAGAGGTTGGACAGCAAAGGTGTGGGGTTGGGATGCTGGATGTGCTCTGTGGGAAGGACAAGGAGAGCCCAAGTGAGCACAGCTGGGCTGTGAGCTCTGTTTTTGGGGTCCAGGATGTTCAGGAGGGGTATAAAGGGTTTGTGAGCAGAGCTGCTCCCTGATGGCTCTGGAAGGAGAAGGGAAGCCTGGCTGTGAGGATAAAGCAGCTTAGCCCTGGGAATGCTGAAAACTCCACAGAAAGTGGGATTTTTGTAAAGGAAATCGGGAATTCATAGCAGATACACAGCCTGGCCTGTTCCTGCCTCTGGCTGCTGCAACAACTGCACTCAGCAGCCTCAGCATCCCCTGCCTGGGGTTAGTGTGCTCCCAGGAAGGTGTGACCTGCTCCCTGAGCTGGGGACAGCCCTACAGCTGGGAATCACTTCCCAGGTAATCCATGCCCTGTCTGCTCCCAGAGCTCACAGCAAAGGGACAAAAGAAACCTGCTTGGAAATGTGCAGCAAATCTGTGATGTTCTTGTAATAACCACAAATCCAGCTGTGCCAGGAGGGAGAGGTGGCCCTTGGTTAATGCTGGGGAGAGGCAGCAAGGAAAAGCTTTGGTGCTGAGCCCTAAATCCAGTGTTGTGAGCAACCTCACTGTGCAGCAGCTCCTGCCCCAAAACTGTGGGGCAATGAGCTGCAGAGAGTGCAGGAACCTGCTCTTGGAATCCTGTTATAGTTTGGGTCGGAAGGGACCTTAAAACCCATCCCATCCCACCCCTGCCATGGCAGGGACCCCTCCCACTGTCCCAGGCTGCTCCAGCCCCAGTGTCCAGCCTGGCCTTGGGCACTGCCAGGGATCCAGGGGCAGCCACAGCTGCTCTGGGCACCCTGTGCCAGTGTTTAACCAGCCTCATTGTAAAAAACTGCTTACCTCAAATCTAAACTGATCTTTTAGTTTAAAACCATTCCCCCTTTGCTCCCTGCCATCAGAGTATAAGCAGGGAATATTCCCTGTGTGTTAATTCCAGCTGCAGCAGATGTGGGAAGGCTCATCCCTGACAGGATCCAGTGAGTTCTCACTGCTGTGATCTCCAGCAAAGCTGGACCCTGGTGGGTCCAGGGAATTGTGGAATTGTGCAGGTCCTGGCAGGTCCACTGATGTCAGCAGTGAGGGAATCCCAGAAATGTTTGGGACTGAGAGGGACAAACATTCCTGATCTTGTCCCCTCTGTGAGCTGTTTGGTCTTGGATTGATTCCCATGCTGTGCTGATAAACTCTGCTGGCTCTGCCTTTTGGGGTTTTTGGCTGGTCAGGGCTCCCAGGGGCTCCACCCTGCACCCTCTGGCTTGGTCCCAGATTTTTGGTGTTCCTGCTGCCAAAAGCTGCTGCACCTTCATTCTGCAGAGCTTTAGGTTTGGAAACCAGTGGATGCTGTGCCCGTGTGGGGAGCTGGGGAAATCCCAGGTGAAATCCCAGCTCCCCACAAACAGCCAGCTCTCCTCCATTCCTTCCCCTCTTTCCCATCCAACATCTTGCAAGGAGATGGGTCAGGAGTGACACACGAGTGTCTGAAGCAGATCAAAGCTGCCTCCTGCTTGATTGATTTGTTATTTTCCCTGTCTGGGCTGTGGATATCTCCTGGCAGGTCACAGCATGCCCGGGGCTGTTTGTCTGCCCTCACATCAATCTCACACCTCATCCACAGTGGGAATTACAGCCAGTGAAGGGGCTGGATGCTTCCCAAGCCATGGCAGATGCTCGTGCAGATGGTGCTGGCACAATTCCCACTGACAAGTCATCGAGTGGGATTGTCCAGACCCTCCCAGGAAGGGGCTGTGGGGCCTGGGGTGATCCTGCAAGGCTGGACCAAGGGTGTTGATCTGACTCTGTCCCTTGTCCCCGCTCCTTGCTGGTGGCAGCATTGTTGCCACACTGGAGGGACCTGGTTTTAGATGTCTGAGGTCTGCAAATCTTTCTGCTAATGGAGAGGAAAAAGGAACCTTGAGGTTTTAAACAGTTTTTTCCTCAGGTATTCCTTTAGCTCAAAGATTCTTTAGTTAAAGATGAACTTGGAAGGAGAGTCTGTTCACTAAGGGAGTGAAAAGCTTCTCGTGGTGATGTCTGGGTGAGAGCCCAGGGCAGGGGCTCTCCCCTATTCAAACCACCTCAAAAGTTCACAAAACATTCTGAGAGTGGATCCTTTCCTTCCTGGGAATTCCCACTGGAATTCCTGACCCTGTGATAGGGCTGAACCCCACTTTGGGCAGAGAGGGGTATCCCCACCCTCTGGCCAGGACACGCTGAGGGACACAGAGAATTCTTCACTGTGCTTGGTCCAATTCTTTATCTACAGCATCAACAAGGAAGTTTGGGAAAGGATGAGCAGGATTCCTGCACCCTGCTGCCCCAGGACTTGTGGTTTGGGACATTTGTGTCCCAGGCTCTGCTTTACAGCCCTGAGCACCCCAACTCTGTGGTTGTGAAGGTACAACCACAGCTGGGGAAGGAATGACCCTTCCTGCCTTTGGGACAGCGGCCTCCAAACTCATGTTGGGGTTCAAAAATCTCACCTGGCTGTTTGTGAAGGTGTCTGAATGGATTTTATGGTCTGAGTCTGCTGAATTTGTGTAATGGATTTTGATTTTCCCGAATTACCATTCTTCTTCCTGCAGGTTTTGTCTGTTGTCCAATTTGTCTGTTTTTCTCTTGTTGGAGAATAGAGCAGAGCCTTGCAGTGGAGGTTTCTCAGCCTACTGAACATCTCTCTCTTCTCCCCCAACACAGATGAGGTGAACCTGCTGGACAAAATCACTCTCCATGCCCAGGACCTCAGCAATGTTTCCTTTGGCTACGACCACAGCAAGTGCAGGACCCTGGAGATCGGGCAGTACGCCACCCTCAACATCCCCACCAGGGAGGCCTTTGGGGACAGGTAACCTCCCTTCAGGGGCTGGGAATGGGCTCAAAAATCAGCTAAGGCGTGGCTGTTGGTTTGAGGAGCTCCTTGGAGAGCCCATGCCATGATGGCATGGAGATAACTCAGCCACTCTGTGCTCTGAGCTCAGGGCTTCCTTCAATTCTTACATTTTGGAGCAGTTTGTCCTGTCCCTGGCAGTGCCCAAGGCCAGGCTGGACAGGGCTTGGAGCAGCCTGGGGTAGTGGGAGGTGTCCCTGCCATGGCAGGGGGTGGCATGAGATGAACTTGAAGGTTTGCTCCAACTCCAATCATCCTGGGGTTCTTTGATGGTTCCTGGCTGGGTGCAGGAGGGACACCTTGGCACGGCCCCATCCCTGTATGAACAATGCTAATTTAGGCCTGGCTGCTTCTCTTTGAACCTCTCAGCTGGAACCATTGCTGGCTCTTTTTTCCTTTTATTTTCCCTTCTCTCTCTGTTCATTTGTGCCGTGACTCGAATTTATTTTATCCTGATGGTGGCACAGCAGCAGCAGCTGCACCACACCATGTGTCCCCTCTCCCTGGCAGGTTTGCAGACGAGCTGAGCGTGCTGCTGAAGCTCAGGTACTCCCTGAAGGAGGACACCAGCCTGGTGACCATCCTCAGCCACCGCAGCCACGTGCTCTTCCAGATCAGGGTCACCCCCCACGCCCTGGTCTTTGTCACCACCAGGAGGAGACACTATGAGTAAGTCCCAGCCCAGGTGCTTTTTCCTACCTTTCCATCCTTCCTTTTCCCCTCCCAAGGCCAAGGGTTAGGCTGTCCCTCTCTGGTGGGCTGTGGGCACCCCTCAGCTGAAGGAAGGTGATGTCCCTCAGACCTGGTGCAGGTTGTCACTGCCAAACTCCACTCTGCCAAAATGATGCAGCTCTGGGAAACAGAAAGAACAAAAAGGTTCAGATCCCTGGGGATAAATCAAGACAAAACCCAGTCATTCCTCAGGTGCCTCAAGTGGTAGCAGACATCCCCAAATCCATGGAAAACAAGTGATGGTGATGGAACAATCCTCGGGTTGTCCTTGGGTGTGCACTAGGGATGGATACATGAGGGGCCCTGGGAGCTGCCATGGGGTAAAGCCTGGTCCTGGGGATGGGGTGGGATGAAGTTTGCTGCTGTCTCCCCTTTCCCTCAGGTTCCCAGTGTCCTTCCTGGGCGATGGGCACTGGCACCAGGTGGCTCTCAGCATCTCCCTGGAGAGGCTGGAGCTGCACGTGGACTGTCGGCTGCTGGACAGAGTGAGCTGGTCCAACTACTTTGGGATGGGAGTGAACACCGAGGGGCTGATCATCATTGGGGGCCTCATCGAGTCCTTTGAGATCCCCTTTAAGGTGAGAGCTGGGCAGGGTCTGCTCTACCCAAGTGAAGGAGGTTGCAACTTCCCTCTGATGGAATCCATTCCATCACCTCTTCTCAAAACAACATTTATTTCTGTGCTTGGGCAGGATAAACTTAGCAAAGGCTTGGAATTATGCAGAGGGCTTGGGTTTGGGTCAGGGCAGCACAAGGGGCAGCAGTCAGGTCACCTCTGTGTTGGACTTCCACTCATCCTCTGGTGTTGGCATGACTTGGACCATGCAGAGAAGTCTCTGTGCAGTCAGCATGGAAAGATCTGCTTGGGGAAGTGTGTCCAATGGCTTCAAACTTCCAAAGGGCAGGGTTAGGTATTGGGAAGGAATTGTTCCCTGGGAGGGTGGGCAGGCCCTGGCACAGCTGTGGCTGCCCCTGGATCCCTGGCAGTGCCCAAGGCCAGGCTGGACACTGGGGCTGGAGCAGCCTGGGACAGTGGGAGGTGTCCCTGCCATGCAACTCTTGAAGCTGGAGAGGGAACGTTCATTGCCCAAACCATCCCATAAAGAAATCTCTGGCTGTGAGAAGCTGGAGATGATGACCTCCCCTGCAGGCCCTTCCAGACCTTTCCCTCTCCTCTGGAAGAAGCAGGAGCATAAACTCTGCTCTCTGTGTCTCCCCCAGGGCGCTCTCCAACAGCTGACCTTCGTGATGGGAGACCCTGCAGCAGCTGCTGAGCAGTGCCACGGCTACAACTCCACCTGCCCTGGCTCCTACAGCATCACCAGGGCCCCCTGGGAGCTCCCAGCAGCCTGGCTACAGGTGTGGCTGGGGCAGATGGCAGGTTTGGGGACTGCTGGGCAAAGCTTTTCCTTGGTGTCACACGATTCCAATGAAAGGCCCAACCCAGGGCGTTGCCTGGAATCGCTGGGATCTCCACTTTGGGATGGGGTATGAGGAGGTTGGGGTGGTTCTTTTTCATCCCTTCGAGTCACAGATGGGTTTGGTGCCAAGGAGAGTGAGTTAAAGGGAGAGTTTGGGATCCAGGGAAAGCCTGGGGGTGGCTATGGCTGGATGTGTGGCACAGGAAGGCTCTGAGTAATGCTGCAGCTGGAGCTGTGCTTCTGAGAGGAGGTGACAGCTGTCCTTGGGAATTGCACACCACTCTGCAACTCCTGCCCACTCCCAGCAGCATTGCACTCTTTGGTACATCATCCTTCCAGAAGCTGTCCCTCTGTTCTGCCAGCACTGCTGGAAAATGGAAATTTGGGGGACTTTGCTTTCGTTGCAGTGTTCAACGAATTTTCAATAAACATGTCTATGTCAAAAAGCTCAGATCACATCATAAATCCCCCAAAACATGAAGAACCCAGGCTTTCCTCAGGAGCTGGAGTTGGCCCAGGGAAGTTCCTCACATCTTAGGCCAGGGCCTGCTTCATAGGAGCTGGGAGAAGCTGGGGAGAGGCAAGAGCTGGATGTCAGACCTTGGCAGGACATCCTGTGTGTGACCCATTTCTGTGCTCTGGTGAGGAGCTGGCACAGCTGCTGGGGAAGGGCAGTGCCAGGAGAGGGAGCTGGGTGTGGGCTGGGGCACCTGGCTGTGCCCAGGGATCCCTTTGGGATGCTGGGATGCACATCCAGGCTGGGAATGGGGAGTGGGGACAGCTGGGACAGCCCTGCAGTGGCTGCTGCACTCCTGGATGGGCTGCCTTGCTTTGTGTTATGTGAGGAGGAGGGTTTTTGGGAAAGCCCTGATGATGAGGACCTGGGTTTGCTGGAGTGTGGAGCAGGCAGGGTGTAACACAGAGCTGGTCACACTGCTTCCCTCCAGATGAGTGGCCAAGTGCCCAGTGTAACCCCTGCTCATCCCAAAATCAAACCTGCAAATGAAACCTTGTCCTGAACTCTGCAGGCCTGGAGCTCACCCATTAAACAGAAAATGTCACTTTAAGTGTCAGTAAATATTAATTAAATTTTAAGCATCAGTGAATTGCCTCCAGGTGAATCCCCACGGGATAATTCTGCCCCACATCCCCCCAGCTCCCACCCCTGGCTGGCCCTCCTCAGGACTGAGGAGTTTCCAAATCAACAGAAACTGCAAAAACTCACCCAAACTCTTGAGAGGTTTGATCAGAGGCCGTTCCCTCACGTTGCAGTGAAGGATTGGCTCCCACTGTGCATTCCCTGGATGCTTCCTGGGCTGGCAGAGGCAGTTCCTCAGCCCTTGAGCCAGCAGTAAACACGTGCTGAGGTCACTGCTGCTCCTTGGGCACTGATATTTCTCCTCTTTTCTCTCTCCAACTCTCCAGGTGCCAAAGGAAACCAATGAAATCCAGGATTCATCTGCTCAGGTACGACTCCTGCACTGTCCTTCCTTGTGCCCCTGTGCCACTAATTCTGATTTTTTTGGCTGGTATTGTTATTTTCTTTACTACAACCTCTCTCTTTAATGGTTTGAACATACCTTGGTGTGTCCCAGACCTGGTGGAGGTCACAGTGAGTGCTCAGGTGATTTCCTGAGCGTTTGCATGGAGCCAGAGGGGTGGTGGTGGGGCAGGGAATGAGGTGCCCCAGAGGATTTGTGGATCTGCCTGGGAGCTGAGCCAAGCTGGATGAGCCTGGAGGGAAGGAGAGTGGCAGGATTTGGGATAAAGCAGGATGACCACTGCTCCTGCCACTGAGGAGCTGGGAAGGGCTGGAGCTCTCTGTGGGAGGGCTGGTTGTGGTTCTCTGTTGCATTTTGGCTATTGGAGAGTGGGGAAAAGGATAATTCAACACAGCTCCTTGTGCAATGAAGAAGCAAAACAGAGAGAGAGAGCTTTATTTAAACACTGCACTTATATAGGGTAGTTCGTGCAAAACAAATAGAAAAGGCTCATTGGTCCAAGAAGGCAGCACCTCTTTGAAAACATGCTTTCTGCAAAACAGCACCTCTCTCACACACCATGCAGGTGTTTAATCATTGTTATCATTTCTTGTCCTTGTGCAGCCTGAGAAAGGCAAGGCTTCAAGGCTGCTTTTCCCCTGGTTCCCAGCAGTATCCAAGGACAGTTCTGGGCTCTCCTTGGTGTGGTTTCCTGGGACTGGTGCTGGCAGAGGGGTGGCTGCTCCCCAAAACTGCTGCTGCTGGTGCTGAGCTCCTTGCTGGAGCTGCTGTCCCCCAGCTCCTGTGCATGTGCAGGGACATGAGGGACAGCTCTGAGTGAGGCTGGCTCTGTGCTCCTGCTGGATTTGGGGTTTTTAGCCAAGCTTTGGTGTTCCGGTCCACGCAGACACATCCTGAGGGGAGAACGACAGCAAATGCAAATTGAGATTTGTGTGTGCAGTGGAGTTCTTCACTCCCCTCACCCTCTGGCTCCTGTTAACTCTTTGGGGAGAGCCTCTCTTCTCTCAGCTGGCTTTCACTGCCTGGTTACACCTGGATAACTCCAAACTGGAGCTGCCAGGTGACCTTTGGCAGCCGGGTCCATCCCTCTGCTCTGGGCTCAGGGGGGATCGAGCTCCAGCTTTGCTGGGTGGGTTTGTAATGAACTGACGTGGCCAAATCACCTTTCCTGGGCACTTATGGAAGGTGGGCTCTGTCCTCCTGCTGGATCCTGTTTTGGGATGTGATTCCCACCTGCTGGTTCTTCCAGACCCTGGCAAGGCGTTGCCATAACAAGGAAAGTGGTGAAATTCATAGGTCTGCAGGGGAAAACAAACAATATTCTGGATTTGGGACAAGTTTCTTTTTCAAGCACTTAATAAGAAGCAGAGAGGCCTTGGAATCTTTGGCATTAAGGTTTATTAGGAATAAAAAAGGCACTGCAGTTTGGGAGTAATGAGGAGCAGCCCAGCTCTACTTTCCAGTTCCTTTGTTCCTTTAGAAGTAAATTAGTACATTGGTGGATTCCTTAATTGTTAATTAGTGCTAAATAATTATGGAGGCTCAGGGTGATGGCAGAGGAAGATGTAATGGGGGAAGGCAATAGATGAGGTTGTTACTGGCAGTGGTACCTGAATTGCAGCCCACTCCTTTTGGCAATTTTTTTTTTTCTTTTGAGGAATAAATGGACATTTCTGAGCAATCTTTGGGACATGGATGGTGCTGAGCCACTTCTCCTGCAAAAAAAAAAAAAACAAACCAATTTGTTTTCTCTGAGACTGCCTCTCCTAAATGTGAGCAGGAGGGCTGAGCTGGTTCCTGAACTGAATGGCTTTTCCAAGGCAGCTTAACCTGAGATCCTAAAGCCATTCTCCAAAAAATCCCACAGATTTCCAAAGAGACAAAACTTTAATTTTCTGTGCAGTTCAGACTAGTTGGGAAATTCCTTCTTGATTTAAAAATGCTGTGAAAGCTCTGTGCAAACACTTGTTTGGGTCGTGGCACCTCTCTTCTCTCGTGCTTGGGTTTGTCAGTGAGCAGAGCTGGTATGGGAATCACTCCTTCAGGTCACTCAATCCTAAATTCCATCCTTCCTGTCCCATCAGAGCAGTCTGGAGCTTGTGGAAATCGGGATTGCACAGACTGCTGGTGCTGGGCTTTAAAACCTGTCACAAAGGCTTGGGCTGGCCCATCCTGACTAACAAGGACAAGCCCTGGTGGAGGAACTGTCCCTCCTCCACCCCACAGCTTCCCTGGGGCTGCTGCTTCCTTGGATAACCTGGATAATACAAATATCCCTGTGGGGAATAATAAAACAGTGAAAATTGTTTAAAATTGTCTATCTTTGATCTTGAGTGGATCACGTTGTACCTTTGGCTGTTGGATGGAAGAGGCTTCTGTTAACAAAAAAATCTGTTTCCTAGGAGAAGACCCTGAACTTTGAACTCTGTTTTACCAGCCTGACCCAGCTGAAAATTAGGGCAGAATGTTATGCTGATTGTCTGGGCTGCTGAAAGCAGGGATGCTCCAAGCTGGGCTTTAACCCCTTTGCCATTTAGGAGTTTTTGGAGCGTGCTACCAGTTGAAAAGCCTCCAGAAGTCCAACAGCATTGTTATCTGTGTCAATGAAACACTCTGAGGCTCCTCAGGCAAGATCCCAAGTTAGAAACTCTTTCCAAAACCGTGGCATTAATTACATATCTGTGGTTTCTTTATTAATGAGCCCCATGTCAGTTGTTCTGTTATTTTGCTTGGGCTCAGCTTGAGGGAAGAGGCCTGTAATTACTCAAAGCTTCCTGTTTGCCTTTTTTTTTTTTTCTTTTTTTGCCTTTTTTTTTTTTTTTTTTTTTAAATTCCATATTGGCACAACACAAAGCCTTTTCCCAGTCAGTCCCTGGAGCTTCCCCAGCTCTCTGAGCCAAACTGAGAATTCAGTGCTCCTCTTGGGGAGAGCCTGATTTTAATGCTTTTGGGGTTGAGTTCTGGGGCTGGCATTGAGAAACCTCTGTTCCCTGTCTCCTCTGGAATGGGAAGTATTTCATTGTCTTTTGGTTATGTCATCTGGATTTTCTAAATGTGGTCACAGCTGGGGTTCTCCAGCTCTTCCCACGTCACTGCTGTGGTTCTGGACCCAAGATGTGGCTGGGGCAGAGAATTCTCCTGCCTTTATTTTCCTTCTTTAATCCAATTTTCTGCGAATCACAGACCCTGCCTTGCTTGTCACGTGCCAACTCCTTCTTTTTCCCCTTCTGTTTTATCATCCTCCATGGCTGCTTTCCATCTGGGCTCCTTCCCCACTTCCCAGCTGGAATTTCTGGGAGTTCCACCCCACATGCCTCACTCGACTCTCACGCTTTTGGACAACTTCAGAGCTGTTCCCAATTTGTCCCTCTCAGCTGGTTCTCCTCTAAATTCGGCCAGTTTGGAGGAGCAAGGATGGATTCTATTGATTTTGGCTGTTAGTTGTGTTTACACAAACCAATATAATTCAGCCTTGTGCCTCAGTAATTTTTCCTTAGAGACCCTTCTCCCCTGAGCCTTGCCAGATGGGAGTTTCCAGTGTGGACCTTTCCCATGTCAAGTGTTGGATTAAAAACCCTTTTTCTTCACTGTGTGGGAATTCTGGGCCCCCAGGCTGGCACATCCTGGGGCTGTTCTGCACCAGCATCATCCCTGGAGAGCCTGAACACTCCAGCTCCTGCCCCTGCAGCTCCTCACAGCCCATGGTTAACAGGATTTGGGAATCCTCACTGCACTTTTCCTCACCTGGTGGTTGAGTTGCATGGAAATCTGAGCAGCCTGGTCCATGGAAGGTCGGCAGGGATGGAATGAGATGAGTTTTTAAGGTTTTTTTCCAACCCAAACCCTTCCCTGACACCATCTGCCAGGTCCTGTGAGGAAGCAGTTTTAAAATTTTTGGCTGTTGATGTCCCTGGGGTTAATCCACCAGCCCCATGGAGCAGAGAGGTGCTGCTGTCTTCCATTCATTTTCCACTTCAAGGTCTACAGAATGAGGCCCCAAGTTGCTGTAGCTGAAACTTTCCAATCCTGGGGATTGCAAAATATGTTTTAAGGAAATGACCACTTTGGATTAAATCTAGGAAAAAAATGTTTGGAGGGAGAAATACGAATCAAGCTGGGAAGCTGAAGTACATTGATTTATATTTTTCTCCATTTAAGGTGCATTTCAAGACCTGCTTTTAATCAGAAACCCCCCAAAGCACCAGAAATGTAACATCAAAACTGTGCTGCTTCATGGTTTAATTTCTGAAAGAAAAATTCTTTATTTCAGCTCCACAAGAAATGGATGTGTATGGGATGAAATGGGATAAAATGTGGGGTTTATCCCTTCCAGGAACTGCTCTGAAGAGAACAGATATCCCCTGTGTTCCCCTGGAGGGAGCTGCTGTCCTGTGGGGACCCTGCTGTCCCTTGTCCCCCCCTCAGGAACGTGTCTGGGGTGTGGAAATGAGGAATGGGGCTCTTGAGGTGCAGAGGTCCCACCCCAGGCTGCACAGGGAGGATCTGCTGATGCTCCAGATTTTGGGCAAAGTTTCTTTCCAGCTCTGTGAGGCTGGGAAGGTCGAGCCCAGGTGGGTTTAGCTGCATCAGGGACCCAATTTTAGCATTTTTCCAGGTGATTTTGGCCAGCCACCATCTCTGGGGGGACACTGTGAGGGTGGGGGGCTGAAGGGAGGGTGTTTGGAATCCTCCCCTCTGCTTCTCTGTGTGGAGTGGTGCCTCTGATAATTTATTTTAATTGATCAATTGTGACCCTTGCAGCCTCTTTGCCTGATCATCAAGTGGCTTCTGATTTTTAGCATTTTAACAGGAAAATAATGAAAAAAAATAAAAATCCAAGTAACAACCCATTGATTTTAAGGGTTTTCTTGTTCCAGGCATTCCCACTGGCAGACACCAGTCTCCATGGCAGCAGCCAGGAATGCAGAGGAGAAAATATTCTGGAAAAGCTGGTGTGGGGTGCAGGGCACTGTGAACATCTGGACACTGCTGGAGGTGGATGTGTGGGGCTGGATGTGGGTGTGAGCAGGGATGTGGCATCAGCCAGGGCAGGGATGTGACATCAGCCAGAGCAGGGAGTGTGACATCAGCCAGGGCAGGGATGTGACATCAGCCAGAGGGGCAGTGTGACATCAGCCAGAGCAGGGATGTGACATCAGCCAGAGCAGGTATGTAACATCAGCCAGGGCAGGGATGTGACATCAGCCAGAGGGGCAGTGTGACATCAGCCAGGGCAGGTATGTGACATCAGCCAGAGCAGGGATGTGACATCATCAGCCAGGGTTTCCTCCTGCTGGAGCTCCTCGTGCCTTGCACTTGCCTGTCCTTGTCCTTTGTGTCCTGCTGAGTCCCTGCACAGGGGAAGCCTCGAGCTGCTCCTGCCCCTCTGCCCCTCCCCAGCTCCCTGAGCACGAGTCTGATCAGTGCCCAGATCCCCTTTCCTGGCTCTGCTGGTGTTTCTGTCTGTAATAATTTCATTATTAGCAAAGGAGGCAGCTCCAGGTGGGAGTGGTGCCATCATGAACCAATGGCTCTGCCTCAGTGCCAGGCTTTGGTGGTGCCTGCCTGGCTCCTCTGGGGCTGTGTGTCCCTCCTGGGGTTCACTCTACCCAGAAACACCTTCTGGACATGCCCCAGGAGCTGCATGCTGGGGAGGTGCAGAGCTGCAGCACCAAAGCACAAATGTTTGTGTTGTTCAGGGGATTTTGGATAGATCCCAGTGCTGCACTGGGCTGAGGAGGAATTCCAGATCCCCTCAGTTCCCCTTTGGCTCCTCCTGGGAAGGTGACCTTGCAGGGAATGTGGCTGCTCACAATTACCAGCTGAACCCATTTTCAGTTGGACAAGTGATGGAGTTGAGTTTTAGCCAGGATGCTTTTTCTGCAGCTCTCAATTTGATTTCTTGCCTGAAAGGACTTCATAAAATAAACAGTTAAAAATATATATATTAGCTTTAAAAGGATTTTAAAAGATGTTGTTTTAGAGTCTCTGTGTTGCAGCTCTCTCCTGCCCACCCCCAGCTCACAGCCATCCTGCTGAAACAGAAACAGAACCACAAACCAAGTTCATTAAAGTAATGACAGGGTGGCTCCTAATTGGGTTTGAAGTTTGGCTGTTACATTGCCTGAAGGATCCTCTGGAGGGTTTTCCCCTCGTGCAGCTGAATCCATTGATTCTGATGGATTTGGGAAGGCTGATTGAATTCAGGGTGACTCTTCCCTTAATCAGGTAAGCCCAGCCCATCCCTGGGTGATGGGTGGCTGTGCAGGGGCTCACCAGGATGAACTGGGCTGCTTTTAGTACAATAAAATTATTTAAGCTGGGAAGGTTATCTAAGATCATCAAGCCCAACCATAGAGAGACTTCAACCCCTATTCCAGCAATTTCTCCCTGTGCTGGGCACTGCTGACTTCTGGAAATCAAAGTCAATTAAAACAAAGTAAATTATAACAAATAGCAAAATTTGTATGTAACAACAAAAGACAAGACACCCCCAATATAAGTGCTCACAACTGAGCCCAAACCACTTCAGGTGTTTACAAAAGAATCTCTTCAAACCTAAAATTTGAAAAATTAGTGAGTTAAAATTTCATGTTTCTCCTGCACTTGGGATGGGAAGAGCTTGGAAATCTCTGATGTGATGGCAGCAGAGTCAAAACTCCACCTCCTGCTGCCTTTGGAGCCTCCCTGGTCATCCCAAATGGGGCTCTCACCTGAAGGATCACCTCTTCTGGCACGGAAATTGTTGTTTTTGCTGCTCCTGCACATCCCCCTTGGTGCTCCCGGGCCAATGGAGCAGGGCAGAACGGGAGCCAGGCGATGGGATGAGGGATGAGGGATGAAGGATGGGAAGGATTCTCCAGGTCTCCTCCCCAGCCCTGCAAGGCAAGCGTGGATCTGCATCTCCCTCTAGTGACTCCTCTCAGCTGCTTCCTCAGCTCCTCCAGGAGCCACCAGGCAGGGCTGGGGCCACCAGCTCCGGGTGCCATCAGCCCCGGGTGCCATCAGCCCTGGGTGCCACCAGCCCCGGGTGCCACCAGCCCTGGGTGCCACCAGCCCTGGATGCCACCAGCCCTGGGTGCCATCAGCCCTGGGTGCCACCAGCCCTGGGGCCACCAGCTCCAGGTGCAACCAGCCCTGGGTGCCACCAGCTCTGGGTGCCACCAGCCCTGGGTGCCACACACTGTCCCTCTCCCCATGGGGGCCAGGGGAGCTCAGGGCAGGCTGCAGGCAGGGCTGGTGGCCATGTGGGGCTGCTGGAAATGCTGCAGCTGCTCCAGGACCTCCACACCACCCACCAGCCCAGTCTGAGGTGTTTTCACTGGTGCTGGGTGGAAAAGTGGTGGGATTTTGAAATGCAGGGAACTCTGGAGTTTAATTCCCTTCCCACAGTCTGTCTGTGTGTTGAGTGTGGGTGTCTCTCCCAGCGTTGCAGTTTTCCCCCATCCAAGGGCAGTGCTGGGCTCTGCTGGACCTTGCAGGGCTGACAGAGCCCTTGAGAGCTGCAGGGACCATTCAAGGTGACAGCTGAGCACAGGGAGAGCCCTTTGCAAGTCACTGCCTTAAATGAAATTGCTGCAAGCCTCCAGGAGGCTCCTCCTGTCCTTGTGCCTGACTCCCCTTCCCAGCCCCTGGATGTTGGCTGCTGCTCCAGGGGGAAGCTGTGATGGGGGCTCTGAGCTCCCCTCTGACCTGCTGCCACCAGGAGAGCACCAGGAATGTGCAGGAACAGCAGAACCCAGAGGCTGGAGGGGCAGATCGATCCCTGGTGTCACTTTATACATTTGCTGTAACTCTTTTAGTGATTGCTCTCAAGAATGGATTTCTGTCATTAGGCTGTGGGCTCCAGGGAGAGCTCAGGGCCCCTTCCAGAGCCTAAAGGGGCTCCAGGAGAGCTGGAGAGGGACTGGGGACAAGGGATGGAGGGACAGGACACAGGGAATGGCTTCAGTCTGACAAAGAGTAGGATTAGATGGGATATTGGGAAGGAATTGTTCCCTGGGAGGGTGGGCAGGCCCTGGCACAGGGTGCCCAGAGCAGCCATGTCCCCTGTGGAAGTGAATTTTGGTTTGTAGGTGGGTGCAGTTTTGGTTTGTAGGTGGGTTCAGTGTCCTACTCACCCTGCATGAGCTGTCCCAGAATTTGAGGGCTCCTGCCTGGCTCTCACAAGCTGTGCCCTGCCTCGTTCCCCAGTAGCATTCCTGCTTGTGGGAAATGAGGAATTATAGCATCATTAGGGTTGGGAATGACTCCAAGCTCACTGAGTCCAACCTGTGACCGATCCCCACCTTCTCCCCAGCCCAGAGCACCAAGTGCCACCTCCAGGGATGGGGACTCCAAATCTCCCTGGGCAGTCCATTGAGCAGGAAAGGGGGAACAATAAGTGAACCCCTCAATCTTCATTTTCCCCCTTCTCCTGTTTCAGGACTCCAGACTCTCCAGTTCAGATCTGGCCCCGGGGCCACCTTGGCCATGGGAGGACACCCAGGGGACCCTCAGCCTCCAGCCTGATGGGAGTGCCCTGGCTTCCCTCTCTGCTCAGGAGATGCCAGCAGCTGAGGAGGAGGAGGAGGGCAGCCTTTCCATTGAGGATGAAGGCTTTGAGCTGCTGAACTCCACCTACAATAAAATCACTGGCCCTGGCAGGCCAGCTCTTAGGAGAAGCTCAGGTGAGTCCATGATTTTCCTCCTTTTCTCCATCGTGTCAAGAAAATTAATCCACAAACACCAGGGGTTTATGTCCAAAAAGGAGACAGAGGAGTCCTTTTTGCTTTATTCCAATAAAAGGAGAGGCCATGGGGCATTCCCCTGGAATCTCTCAGATTTTTGGAGGATGCAGCCTCCTTTTATCCCAATTTCCCTCTCTCTTTCCCCATGGGCTGAGGTACTTGAGAGGCACAGACTGCCCAAACACCTGATAC
>JAOTBB010000771.1:2523569-2541075 GCA_025629985.1 Chamaetylas fuelleborni
TGGCACAGGGTGGCCATGGGGTGACTGCAGAGGGCACAGGGTGACCATGGGGTGATGCAGAGGGTGGCACAGGGTGGCCATGGGGTGATGCAGAGGGCACAGGGTGGCCATGGGGTGATGCAGAGGGTGGCACAGGGTGGCCATGGGGTGACTGCAGAGGGCACAGGGTGACCATGGGGTGATGCAGAGGGTGGCACAGGGTGGGCAGTCACAGCTGCTCTGCCAGACCCACACAGACCCCACGGCTGCTGCTCCCCATCCTCCCTCCCCTCCCTTGTGCTGCTCCCCCCTCCCTGGCAAGGCTCTGACTGTTTCCTGCTGGAATTGCAGAGCCCATTAACTGCTCCCCCCTCCCTGGCATCTGCTGCTCCGAAATCCGAGTCCGTGTCTCACGTGGGATTTTGCCTTCCCTCTTTTTAAAAGGTTGGATGAAATAATATCCTGTCCTGAGTGAATCAGAGTTCACTGATTCCTGAGACAAGGCAAAAGCGTTGGCTGTGCTCCAGCCTCCTCCAGAAAGGTTTTGGGAGCGGATTTTGGGGGAAATGAGAACTGGCTGGACAGCAGGACATGGTCCTGGCAGGGGCTGCACCCGTTCACCCACAGAAATCGATTTGGGATCAGCTTGAAAGGAGCAGGGGTGCCACCCATCATCTGCCTCAGAGGGTGCTGCTCAGTGCTAGGGATATTTCCATCTGTTGGAAGCTCTGTGTTTATTTTCCTCCAGGAGTTGGCTTTTCCCCTCTCTCCCCACTGGAATTGGGGGTCAGATCCTTGGAGCAGGGGACAGGGGGGGTTTCCTGGCGCCCTTGAGGTTGAAACTGGGGAGCACAGGGAATCCTGCCCCTGCAGCTGCCTGGGGTTGGGATGGTGGATAAGGAAAGGGATTTCTTAGCCATTGATGTGAGGCAGGATTTGGAGGAGCTGCCTGGACCATAGGTCTGAGGTCTGGGGAGGAGGAGGAGGAAAGGTGGAGTTTGCCTCCCTGTGCTGCAGGTAGCTGGAGATGGACATTTGATTTCCTGGACACCTCCCAAAATCTGGGAAAACTTGGCTTGGAAGTGTGCAGAGAGAAGGCTGCACCAGGTGGTCTTAGGAGCTTTTTGCTGGTTTGGAAATAAAAAGGGATTAGCTGTGGTTGGATGGAATTAATCCACCCTGGGCCTTTCAGGAGGGTTTTTCCCTCTCTGTGGAGCCTCTGCTCTTTGGAAAAATTGGAAGTGCATCCAAGATTTGGCTGCTGAGAGCAGGAAGAGGAAAACTTACTGAGCATCTGCTCCTCTGGGTTTTCCAAAGGCTGGAGGAGATTCCTCACTGAGGGCAAAGTGCAGCTGATTTTATCTGACAGTCCTTTTGTTTCTGACCTTTCCATATTCCAAACATTTCTGGTGTTCCAGGCTGCAGGGCATCCATGGAGAAGCTGAATTTCACCAAACCCCAGGAAAAGTGGGCTCTCTGCCTAATTTGCTGCTGAAGCAGTTCCTTATTTCCCACGTTATCCTCAGATTGTCCTTCCTCCTTGGCTTGCATGCAGAGCATGAAATAAATAAAGGAATTAAAGGAGTGGTTCACTGATGCATCTTCCCAAGACAAAGTCCTTAAAGCCAGCAAAAAGGGATTTGAGATTGGTTTTGGTTTTTTTTAACATTTTGCTTTCCTCCCCTCATTTTTCTTTCAGCAATCATCATTTTACCAACTGCTGCACGCGGGCTGGCCGGTGAGTGCCTCTTCAGTCACTCTGTGTTTGGATTGTTCCTTGCTGGCAGCTGAGTTCTCCTTGCTCCAAGCACTTGATGGGTTTTACCAATGTTTTTCTTTTTAACCCAGAGAAAACCCGGAGCTCCTGGGCCCCCAGGACATCCTGGGAAAACAGGAGCACCTGTAAGTACAAAAGCCCTGCTGTCCCCTCGGTGGCCCTGCTGCCACCCTGGCTGCCCTGGGGACACTTTCAGGGTGGATGTCCCCAAGCACTCGGGCTGTGGCTGCTGCTGTGCTGTAATTAGGGGCTTTGGGATTGGGTTTCAAAGCAGCCTAATGGGTTTCTTGTCTGCTACCCACTGAAACCCGGGATGTTTGATATCCAACTCCCAGGCTTTTCCTGGCAGCCACAGCCCCTCCATCTCTGCTAGCTGGGCAGGACTGGCTTTGTTTCCTGGGGCATCAGGTTCCAGCCCTTGCTTTTGGGGAAGGGACCATGTGGGTCACAAAAACAAGGCAGGGAAGGGCTGGGGCAGGATTGGTGTGGGGCCAGCCTGTGCTGGGGGGGTCTCAGCCCCATGCCCACTACCCTGGCATTGCTGAGTGATGATTCCCCCCATCTGGACATAAGGCAAAGGAAAGGAAAACAAAACTCCCTGTCCTGACATCCCATCAGGAACCAAAGCAGTGGAAAAATGGATCCTGACTCCAAACCTGCCCTGGGCACAGACAGGGAGGTTGTGACAGGGTTGGGGACAGTTTGGGAATAGTGTGCCTGGTTTGGAGGCGATGGGATCGATGCCCTGGTCCCTCCCCATGGTGGGCAGGGTGGGAGTACCAGGGATGGGAATTCTCCCACTCTGCCCTTCCCAAGGCCCCCTCTGGGCATTGCTGCTTGTCCTCCCAGCCTGCCCAGGGCTCGGGGAAGGATGGGGGGACGCCCTGGGTGACTCAGTCCCTTCTGTGCCCAGGGACCCTGCGGAGCGCCGGGAGAGCCGGGGCAGAAAGGCCAGCGGGGGTACACGGTGAGTGGGGGCTCTGGGGACACCTGGGAAAGGCTCAGTGTGCCCCCAGGGCTGCCCTGGCACCCTCAGGAGCCCTGCCCCTCCTGGATCAGCCCCTGGCTGGGTGAGGGAGGGCTGGGGACAGTTTGGGGATGGTGTGCCTGGTTTGGAGGTGACAGGGTCAATGCCTTGGTCTCCTCCCAGCCGGTGCTGTGCCAGGCAGGGGTGGCTCTGCACAAAATCATCCTCCAGCTGCTCCTCTTGTGCTGTGCCTGCAGCACCAGGGATGGCTCAGTCACAGCTCAGCACAGCCCCTTTGGGCACTGCACACCTCCAGGTGATGCTCTCCCCGACAGGTGTCCCAAAAGAGCTGTCCCAGAGTCCTTCTGTCACCTCTAGGAACCCCCCAGCTCTGCCTGTGCCCCTCCTGGGATCCCATCTCCCTGGGATTGCCAGCTCAGCTCCCTGTGGGCACAAGGCAAGGAGAGCACTGTCCCACTCTCATAGATCACTGCAGCTCTGCTCCATTCTGCTCTCCAGCCTGCCTGAATTCAGCATTGCACTGAGCTCGGGGGTGAAGGAAAAACTGCCCTGAAGCTTGAGCTGGTGATGGATCCTCAGGTGGATCTGCTCTGGCTCCTGCATGTGGGAGAGGATCAGGAATGGCTGATTTGAGCCAGGAGCTGATGCAGGAGCTTTCACTCGACCTTCTCTCAGTGCATTTCTTCCTCCCTGCCCTCTGTGTTGTTTCCTGCTGCGCAACCCCTGGCTCCAGCCATCCCAGGGTTTTGTGGAGAACCTGGACAGATCCATGTGCCCACAACTTACAGCTCCTGGATGCACAGAGCTTTTCCCCAGCTCAGAGCCAGAGGCAGGCAGAGCTCCAGTGTTTCCTTTACTGCTTCCATAATGTGGATTTTTAAATTTTCTGTGCTCGGATTTCTCTCCCCAGGGGGAGCCAGGGCTCCAGGGCTTGCCAGGACGTGTGGGCTACCCCGGCTCCAATGGTTTCCCTGGCTTGGATGGCAAACCTGGGCCGTGGGGGCTGCCAGGGGAGCAGGTGAGCCATGGGCAGGGCCAGGGAAGGGTCAGGATCAGTGGAAACTGCAGCTCCAAAGCCCAGGCAGGAGCCAGGGAGCTCCTAAAGCTGTCCTTCCTTCTCTTGCCTCCTTTAGAATATTTCTCCTCAGCCCCCAAAGCAGGCAGGCCTGGATTAGTGCCTCGAGGTTATTTGGGTCTCCCAGGAATAAAAGGGTTATGGGGCATCCCAGATGTGCATGAAGGGGCTGGGATTAAGACCTGAAGCTCCTGGATGTGGTGGGTCTGAGCACGAGGGCTGGGCTGCTGCACCTGGACCTCCCTGTGGAAAATAACTGCAAATCATGGAATGGCTTGGGCTGGAAAGGACCTTAAAAATCACCTCATTCCACCCTGTGCCATGGGCAGGGACACCTCCCACTAGACCAGGGTGCTCACGCCCTTGAGGGCTCAAAATTTGGAGGGTGACCAGGAAATGAGAGCACTTCCAGAATGTCTGGGTAGTGTTCAATTCAGGAATCTGGTTCCTTTTCCAGACCTGGGGAATACAGACAATGCCCCTGGGCTTGGGAGCTTTCTCAGGGGGGGCTAAAGGACAGGGACTGGATGGTGCTGGAAAGTTTGGGGCTCCCAGCAGCTGCTGGGGAGCGGGGTGGGCACGGGTGGGAGGTGCTGGGCAGCCCCCCAGTGCCTGCTCTGCTCCTTCCTCCCTCTCCCCAGGGCCTCCAGGGCTTCCAGGGTGACCGAGGGCTGGCTGGGGACAAGGGAGAAGAGGTGAGTTGGCTCTGGCTTGCCCAGCCATGGGCACCATGAGGTGCCAGCCCCAGCCCCAGCTCCTGGTGCCAGACACCAACCCCTTTCCTCACTGGTTCCACTGGTACCAGCACTGGTCCTGCCCAGGCTCATCCAGGGCTTTGTCAGCCAGGATGGAAAATGTCCATAAAAAAGTGAATGCTGGTGATTTGCCACCATTTAATTTTTTAATTTCCCCATCATTTACTCTTCTTAAGGCCAAATTTTTTAGAGTTGCCCGGGAGATCTTTGGGCTCCTCAAAGGTCTCATCCTGGTGGGTTTGAGACATAATTTCTACTTTTTGAAGCAGCAGTCCCACATGGGTTATCAGATACCTGTTCTGGGCCACACTTTGTCCCTCCTGCCCGTGCCAAGCCCTGTGCCAGCCCTGTGTCCCTGCTGTGGGTGGCACGGTGCAACAGGAGCTGCAGGGAGGTGACACCGTGCTGGGTGGGGACCAGCAGCCAGGCTTTGCCCCATTTAGCACAACCTTGAGGGTCCCCATCCTCCTGTCCCACCCTGACTGTGTCCCCTGAGGCACAGCAGCCACATTTTAACTCCTGGTGGCCCAGCTGGGGCTCATCCTTGTTCCATTTCAGGGTTTCTTGGGAGCCCCTGGACCAGCTGGGGACAAAGGAGAGAAGGGAGTGAAGGTGAGGGTGGCTGTCCCTGCCCCTCACAGCCCTGCCAGGGTGGGCAGGGGTCTCTCCTTCCCCCCCACAGCCCCCCAGCCCCAGCTCCTGCTCTCCTCCATCACTCAGGCTGCTCTTGGATTTTCCAGGGGGTGAAGGGAGAGAATGGGCTGCCAGGTCCTGCTGGGCTCCAGGTGAGTTACCTGGGGAGTTGGAGGAGTCTCACACCCTTTTCCTGCCCCTTGTCCCTCTCTGCCATGTCCCCAAGCTCCAGCCCACAAAGCCCTGGTGGTCCCTGTGAGGGAGGGGACAAAGGCAGAGTCACCTGGGGGTGCTGACACCTCATTCCCACCTTGTTTCGTAGGGGATGGCAGGGCTGAAGGGGGTCATGGGCTTCCAGGGCCCTGCAGGGCCAGAGGTGAGTGCATTTACCTTCCCTGTGCCACCTGCCCTCCCCAGAGGGGTGCAGGAGCCAGGGATTCCCACTGGGAAGAGGGGTCTGAGCAGGGATTTCCATCCAGGCACATTGCATTTCCCATCCCTGTTCTGGCTGGGAATGAGGAGAAATGAAGGGAAATTAGTTTTTCCAGAGCACACTGGGATTTATTTTAGGTGGCCTCCTCCAGCTGAGATGAATCCCAGGCTGGCAGCACCTGGTTTTTCCAGGCTGCTCTCAGCATATGGATATCTCAGTGCTCCCACACAACTGGGGGACATCCTATCCAGGAAAGGGCTGGAAAAGGATTTTAAAGGAAAATTGAAGTGGTTTGGTGGTGAATGGATGCATTCTCCAACATGAGAGGGTGCTGGGGTTGGTCAGCAAATGTCCAAGGGGACATCAAGCAGCTGATGTGAAGAAATGTGAAAAATGATGTGAAGGAAAGGGGGGATTTGGGATGAAGGAGAGAATCAAAACAAAAAATGCCTTTTTTTTTTTCTCTCCTGCTGCAGGGAGAAGATGGCTCAGTGGGTCCCCCAGGCCCTGCTGGTTCCATGGTGAGTCTCAGGGGTTTGTTGCAGAGGGAAATTCAGGCAGCAGAGCTGCTGCTGCCCAGAGTGGCACCTCGTCCTTCCCAGTTCATCCCCTGGTCTAATTTACACCTACAAACGCTGCATTTGGTTAAACCCCTCCCTGGTAAAACTCACCAGTAAAGGGCTCCAGCAGCCCAGGGATGCTCAGAAGTGCCTGTCCCACCTCCCCTGTGGGTCTTGCCTTGCAGGGACAGCCCGGCCAGCCGGGACCCGTGGGATGCCGAGGCACCAATGGCTCCCAGGTGGGTGCGCGGTCCCCACCCTTCGTTATTCGGGATTTTGGGTCCCTGCGCTCACCCTGCCCCGCTCTCTCCGCAGGGGGAAATGGGTCCTGCTGGCATGCCCGGCCCCCGCGGCCCCAAGGTAGGTGTTATAAATAATAAAGAGATCAAGCCGAATTAAATACGATCAAAATAAGCGGTATTTATTTCGCGAGCGGAATACGATCCTCGATAGCCGCAATCAAAAAGGGACAGCGCCGAGCCCGGGATCGGCGCCGGGTGAACACGCTCTGATCCGAATTCTATCGCATCGGATCCCCCAGTGTTCACAAAACCGCCTTGGTCAGCCCCGTTTTTATACAGTTTTTCTAGCCTGGAGCAGAGGTCCTCCTTTTTTTTCGTAGTTTCGCATATTCATGTAGCTTTCTTTCTCTGCGTTGGGCTGGACAAAACCATTTCTGGGAAGCGATGAATTTTGGTGAATGCAGATTTTGGCTGACGGGAACCAGGCATTGAGATGAAGTTTTCTCTGACGATACTCGTCGGGTGTTCATCGCTTGGCTGTTCCCTGGACAGTTTCTGAAAGGGCCATCTCCGCCGGAGCCGTTTCTATTAACTTGCTAATTTAGGTTCTTCAGCTTTTGTTGGCAGCTGCAGTGTTGCAATGAAGCAACCTCTGTTCCTCCCTCTGCAGCTTTATGTTCCAAAGTTTCCTTATTATTTTCTTTATTTATACAAACATGATTTATTTCACATCAATTACAAACCAACGCGAATGGTTTTATAACATATATTACAGTAGGCGATCCCCGGTGGGGTGTCCTGGGATGGAGGCTCACCTAGCCTGGGGTGCTCTGCTCCTGCTGGGATGTGATCCCGACCCACCCCAAAAGCTGCAGAGGCTGGGTCAGGGCTGGGAATCCTTCCTGTACCCCTTAGTGTGCCATAAGCTGGGGGCTCCAGAGCCCCTCAGCAGCTGGGAATTCCCAGGAGAGGTTTTGATGCTAATGGCAGCTCGCTGTCCCCCCTCTGCAGGGACCCCAGGGCTTGCAGGGCAGGCGTGGCCCCCCCGGCCCCAGGGGCTCTCAGGTGAGTGGGGGCTGTCCTGGGTGGGTGCATCCCCCCAGTTCTCTTCCAGGAGCTGCTGGCATTTGTCCCCCATGTATTTGGGAAGTGGATGTGAAATCCTTGTCCTTGGGAGTCCTTGTGGCCCCCAGGAGTGGGTGGGCGGGAAGGGCTGTGGCCCCTGGGTGACCTGCTGGGGACATTGTCCCTGAGGTGTGAGGCAGCTCCTGGGGGCTGGGGTCTCATGCACACAGCAGGACAGGGAGCCACATCCCTCTTCTTCCCAAAATTCCCCTGCCTCTGCTTTCCCCAGGGTTCAGCAGGGCTGGAGGGATGCCCTGGTCCCAAAGGAGACACAGTAAGAGCATTTTTCTGCACCTTGGTGGGGATGAAGCCCAGGTTGGAGGGATTTCCCTTCAAGGACCTGACATATGGCGTTGAGGGGGTTCCTGTCCCTGTTTTTAGAGGGGAGAGGGGGCAGCACTTCCAGCTGAGCTCCAAAATGCCATCTGGAGGTCCCTGGTCACCCTGGGGTGGGGACATGAAGGGGCTGGGTGCTCTGATGAGAGCTCTTCACTCTGGGCCAGGGACAGGAGCCAGGGAACGGCTGGAGCTGGGCCAGGGCAGGCTCAGGCTGGAGCTCAGGGCAAGGTTCTTCCCTCCCCCAGAGGGTGCTGGCACTGCCCAGGCTCAGGCTGGAGCTCAGGGCAAGGTTCTTCCCTCCCCCAGAGGGTGCTGGCACTGCCCAGGCTCCCCAGGGAATGGGCACGGCCCCGAGGCTGCCAGAGCTCCAGGAGCGTTTGGACAGCGCTGCCAGGGATGGACAGGCTGGGATTGCTGGGGGGTCTGGGCAGGGACAGGGGCTGCACTGGGTGATCCTGCTGGGTCCCTCCAGCTCATGGTGTTCTATGATATCAGAAACTTTGTAGAATCACTTGGTAGGTCCAGCATCCCACAAATCTGCCTGACCAGACCTGGACTGTCCCTTTTTTGGGTTCTCTAGGAGAGAAAAGAGCTAAAATCCTACATAGAGGATCCCTATAAAACATTAATATCTCATTCCCTGCTCAGGGAGGCCAAGGCAGAGGAATATTTCTTTGCCTCAGGTGCCGTGTTCAGTGTTTGTGCTGCATTTTAAGCAAAGCAAGGAACAGGAGCAAGTTTGAATAAGAATAAGATGTACAGAAAACACTGACAGAGTCAAGGCAGAGCCATCAGGGACTGCCCTGCCTAGGAAAGATAAACGAGTTCCCCTCAGCCATCAACAAGGCAAAAGGGAACAAAACCCATTTTTTTCACTCTGGTCCTGGTTGATAGGACAAGGAATAACAAGGCTAATTTGATCCATGGGAGATTAAGTTGAAATATTAGGAGGACAAAAAAAATCTCCTCAGTCAGTCTCTTCAAGTAGTCCCTCACTGCAAATTAAAAGCAGCTTAGGCAGGTATGTCAGGGATAATGTGGGTAAAACACATCCTCCAAGCAGCAGAGTGAATTACACCACTTCTCGAGGTGCTGTGGTGCTCAGCTCTGGAATTGTCCCTCTCTGATTAACACCCAGGTTTGTTTTTCAGGGGACCAGGCATCAGCTTGTCCAACAGCTAAATAACAATAAATAACAAAGTGGTTCTCAGCAGCCACATCCCCAGTCCCAGCACTGCCTCTCTCCTGCTGGGAGCACCAGGGTAATGCTGGTTTGCAGCTCCTGGTCTCTGTGAAAACACAACATTTCTAAACATTTCGCTGCCCTAACTGCAAATTTTAGCCCAAGCTAAAGCTGCTTCTGCTACAGCAAGGAAAAAAAAAAAAAATTCAGGTACAGGAAAGTATCTAAATCCATAGATTAAATAGCAAGCAGGATCCTCAGCTGCTGCTGTCAGCACAGTGCCAGAGCTTCCCTCAAAGCTGCTCTGGCCCCTTCCTTGCTGAGGATGAAATCTAAAGAAAATATACTAAATAACAAAGCTAAAAAAAAAAAAAAAAAAAAAAAAAAAATAAAAAAAAAAAAAAAAAAAAAAAAAAAAAAGGAATAAAAAATGACCACAATGCCTTGGTTTAACAGGGATAACCTCCCCCACGTCTTTTCCTCATGAAGGCACGTGGCTGCAGCAGGAGTGGGGGATCTGCTTGGATTTGCCACGTGCTGATAGGGAAGTGCCCAAAGCCTGGCTCAGGGGCTGCAGGACAGGCCTGCAACAATTGGAACTAAATTACACTGTGATCCATGAATCAAAGCACTGGCAATTACCATCTCAAGGCAGGTGAAACAATAACAAATAATGAACAAAGAGGTGTTTCAAGCCCTTGCTGATGCACTCCCTGTGCTGCTGCCCACTGGACACATTTTACCCCGAGCCAAGGTGAGCCTGTGATAGCCCCGGTTAATCACAGCTGAGAAAATGAGGGTGTAATCTCCTGGACTGGAAAGCAGCGTTTCAAACCTCCTCCAGCGTGCACCCAATAAGGCTTTTATAGCCTCTGCTTAGATTTAAAATGGGAGAACAGCAAACAGGTATGAATTGGGCCAAATTGCAAGTTGGCTGAGAGGCAGCACAGCCTCTGAAACCCCTTGGCAGGAGTTAAAAACCCTCCTAGGCAGCATCAAAACACACATCTCAATTTATGTGGGTTTTTACCACGTAAGATGAAGCTCTCTGCATTGAAGACATGACATTTTTGACAAGATTTATATAAAAATTCATATTACAGACCTAAATCACTGAATTGTTTTTTTGTATTATTATTATCATTATTATTCCAGTTCCTCAAGCACAGCTTTCTCCCCCACAAGGCAGATCTCTGCATGCTGGTGACAGGTTCCTCTAAACATCTCTTAGCAACTCCTGAGAAGTGGCCACAAACCACAGGTTGAAAATCAGAGGTTTCAGTTATTTCCTGACCTGCTTTCCTTTGTCTCTCAATCCATCCAAGCTCTGGCCACAGCCCATCTCTCACAAATCAGCCACCACTCCAACTTTCTCTTAGCAGCTCAAAAGAGCCACAATTGGGAAGAAAAAAAAAAGAAATAGTGTTACCTACAGGCAGCACCACAGGATCATGGAGTCATTGAGGCTGGAAAAGACCTCCAAGATCAGAGTCCAGCCTTTGACCAGAAACCTCCATGCCCACAGAATCATATCCTAAAATGCCACATCCACTCATTTTTTTTTTACCATTTCCAGGGCTGGTGACTCCACCACTGCCCTGGGCAGCCCCTTCTAAAGTTTAACCACTCTTTCAATGAGTATTTCCCTAATATCCAACCCAAACCTCCCTGGCACAATCTGAGGCCGTTTCCCCTCATCTTATCACTGGTTCCCTGAAAAAAGGAGCCTTTCAGTATCAGCCAACCTTCAAACTAGGATCTAAACTCAACAGCAAAGGGACAGAGCAGTGCCCAGCTCCCTGGCAGATTGCATTTCTACCCTCAGACACAGAAAGGAACTGAAACACAGAAGAATGGAGGAAAAAATGAGCCTTACACCAAACTGGGGAGAAGGTTCCAAGATGTGAGTGGAGATACTGAGGGCTTCCAGCTGCCAAAATTTGCCCCTGTTTTTACTTCCATGTGCATTGCAAGGGTGGCTGCTTGCACAATTGATGCTTCCTGACCCCACACAGCAACTCCTGATGAGCAGTGCAGAGTATTTTGAAGGGGTGGAGATTCCAAATTCTGTTTTTTGTTGTTGGGCTGAACAGAAACAGCCCCAAGAGTGGGCTTTTGGCAGGGCAGGTACAGAAACCCAGGGAGTGTTACCCAACCCAGCTCAGCCTGCCAAATTCCCATCAACAGCACTGGAAGCCATGCAGGTAAACTGGGAACAAAGCTGAGGCTCTTGCAGAGGAGCTGATGGAACAGGAGTGCCTGCAGGAGAAGGGAAAGGGGAACCAGGCAAACCTCAGGGAGCCCATGGCTGGGCCATCCTGTCCTGCTCCTGGTCTCCTGGACCATTAAATTCACATGCACAGAGCTCAGGCTGCTCTGGAGCTGGGGACAGTGACTCCCCTCTGGCAGGGAGGGACTGGGGGGTCAGGACCCAGTGATGTCCCCCTGCAGCCCCCACCCAGCTCTTGGTTGCATGTCCAGCACCATTGCAGCCCCAGTTCTGCACTGGCAACGTGACTCCTGCTCCAAAGGCCACTTTCTCCTCCATTCCCTGAGCCCAGCAGGAGGGAAATGGGGGGAAAGGAGGAGCAGAGAGAAAGGGAGGCTGATTCTCACCACAGCTGCAAGCTCCAGCTCTAAACTGCTAACCCCTCTGCTCCTTGGAAAGCTGACTTCCAAATCCCTAGGTGTTTCATTATCTGTTCCACTCCCTCCCAGAGTTTCTCTCAGGTAATTGTTCCCACCATAGCATCTGCTTCAATTTGAGCCTGTTTCCTCCCTCACTCCAAGGTTTTTCAGCACGAGTGAGGTGATGGCTTTGCCTTGGCTCCCTCATTCCCTGCATAAGCAGAAAAAGGTCTGAAAGGCAAATAAATGAGTTTGTGCAGGGACAAAACTCCTGCCCAGGTAAGAGAGGGAATCACCAGCCCCTGGGGAAGCAATAACAGGTAACAGGCTAAGCACAGAATCAGAAATAACTTTATACCAGCCAGATAACCTCAGCAGACACTCATGGACTTGATCTTTAGACCCATCCTGCTCTCACTCCAGCTCCAGGAGGAACAAAGGAATTGTCATTCCCACATCACTGCTGATAAAGTGCTGGTTTTCAGACAAGTCACCATTCCTGCTATGAGCAGCAGTCAAAAGATGCTGCACAAGTTTGCATCTTCAGTCCTGGTTAGGTCATCATTACCCTCAGAAGAGAAGTGAGGAATCATGAGCTCATCCTTTGGCAGGAAGGGATTGACTGTAGTTTGCAATATCCAGAGTAATTTGTGTAATTTAATGCAGAGGGTGAAGTTCTCAGCCAGGGTAAATCAGAGCAATGTCAATTTTACACTATTGAAGCAGCTGGGTCAGCCTTTTAACAAAAAACTTCACTCTTCAAAAAATTCTTCTGTTCACCTTGAAGAAGCCTCCTTTAAAGCCATACACTGTTTTTAGGTTGCAGTAACTGTCAGCTAATTGCCACCTGGTCAGTGCTGCAACAGCCAAAGTGTTTCCATCACAGCTTTGATTGAACCTGGGTATCTGGAAAAAAGCAGAGAAAGCCCAGTGCAAAAGTATTTTAATCAATTAGGAGGTGCCTGGACAATCATGACTCCCATCAGGAAACTAATTACAGAGCTGATTCAATACCTGGATTTTTAAAGTGTAACAAAGTTCATTGGGACAAATTCAATATGCTGCAGATTCCTAGAAGCACCTCAGAGGCAGAGAGATGGTCTGACATCTCCAGCTTTTCCCACAAAGAGATTTAGGAGCAGGCAGGAAAAACTTATCTTGGTTTCTGCACTGAGCAAGAACTGTTGCTGGAGGGCACTGCCATGGAGAACCCAGAACACACCAGGATATCCACACTGTGTTCAAAACTCTGAGGTGAAGGAGAACCTGCTGCTTTGGGCTGGGACACAGCTGATTGTCCTCACAGCAGCTGGAACAGGGCTGGGCCGGGATTTGTGCTGGGAGCAGTGCTGGTAACTCAGGGATTTTTGGTTTTGCTCAGAAGTGCTCACACAGAGTTGAGGGCTCTCGAGGAGCCAGCAGGGCAGAGGCTGAAGAACAAGGAGCTGGGGGGACACAGCTGGGAGAGCTGATCCAAGGGATATCCCACAGCACAGGGCTTCATGCAGCGTGCACAGAGCCAGGGAAGGAGGAAGAGGAGGATGTGCAGAGGGAGGGGATTTGTCTTCCCGAGCCACCACTGCTCATGATGGAGCCCAGCTGTCCTGGGATGGCTGAGCTCCTGCCCATGGAGAGTCAGGAGAAAATTCCTTGGCTTGCTTTGCTTGCCCCAGTGGGTTTTGTTCTACCTATCAAAGTCTGCAGCTCAGCCCAGGAGTTCTCCTTTTCACTCTGATGCTCTCCCCTGTCCCGCTGGGGGAGAGTGAGCGATGCAGGGCTGAGCTGCCAGCTGGGGCTCAGCCATGGCAGAGCCTGAGCAATGCAGCATGTGCTGGGCCACAGACAAATCCTCCCTTCTGGCCATTCAGGCAGCATTTCTCCTGCCACAAGGCAACAAATCAAGCTCTGCTCCTGGGTGTGTACAAGTCCATGATGTTCCCTGAGTCTGGGCGCACATCACTGAATTTGGATTTGGGTCCCAGTTGTTTCCTTCCCCACCTCCCTGCTCAGACAGGCTCCTGTGGAAGCCAGAAGCGTTGTTTCCTGACATGCAGACATGAGGAAAGCTCTGTTTCCTCCTGGACTAGCTTATGGGAAGACCATACTCTGGGCCAGCTCTCTTGGAGCAGCTTTGGGATCACCTCCCACTGACATGATTCCTCCCACCCCTGCCATCAATCCAACACCAGCAGCACTCCAACCATGGCAAAATCACCTCCATTCCACACAAAAGGCTCAGCTCCAAAGGTTTTAGACCAAGCCCTATAGCCATGACCTACAGCCACCACCGTGCCTGGGAGCAATTTGCTTTGGGAGAAGCAGGATCTGCTTTCAAACCCAAGTCCAGCAGCCAAGTAGGTGGTCACTTAATATCTCCAGGTACTTTCAGGGAAGATTAGGTGAAAGTCCAAATCCAGGTTGACATTCCCCTCTCGGAGAAACAGGCCTGCAATAAATAAGGCTGTGTGCAAGTTGTTGTTCCTGCTAAACTGCTCCACTCAGCCACTTACAGCCAATATGTTCCTCATTAGCACTCGGGGAAGCTGCAGTGCACTGGGCTCTGTGTGCAGCCCCGCTCCCATTCTCCTCCCAAACACATGGAAACACTTTAAAAGTAAGAGCCCTGGGACCTGTGCAAGGGCGACAAGTGACGAGATGAGGAGAGGAGACCAGAGCCAGCCCCTGACAAATTTGAACCATCCAGGCTTTAATCCACAACAACCCCCAAAAAAATTGATGCTAAACAAGCCTTGCCTTTTCCAGCGAGGAGATTACATGTGTAATGGAAAAATTATGGGTATGGGGAGTCTAGCCTGCAAAAATTGGTTAATATTAAGAGCCTTCAGTTTTGCTTTCCATGATTAATGGAACTTCCCCTACAAGTAACTCAGTCAACATTTCCATCCCCCTCAGAGCCTATTGAGAGCCCCCTATTTTTTTTTTAATTTAAGGAAAATGGAATTTTAAGACTTTGTAGCATTTCCATAAGTTGCTGGGAGCAGGTGATTGGCCATTTCCCCTTTCAAATACCATCCCCATCACGAGGCAGAGCAAGGGAGCAGAGGGGCTCTGCCTTCACATCTCCTACCTGGGACAGCTTTTAGGGCTTTTCAGCCTCAGAGATTCCATGGTTTCCCTCGCTGTGGTGAGGGGCAGGAGCCCACAAAGCCAAGCAGAGCTGAACTGGCTCCCAGAGAAGCGGCCATCCCAGTGCTGCTGGAGCTGATGGATCATGGGGATGCCCAGCTCCTCTCCAGAAGTGAGGAGGCATCACACAAATGTCTAATGAAACACTTGAACCCCAGCACTGGACAAAGCAGAAATTTTGGCCATTAATGCCAAACCCACAGGACTTTAAAAGTCAAAGCTGCTGGAAGAAATGTTTGTGCATGTTGCTCTCATGCCAGTGGAAATATAAGAAAAAGCTGAAACTCTCTGGACTGGCATAGCAGGTTCAGCTTTGATCTCTCAGGAGGTTCATTTCCTTCATTAGGCTTTTCTTAAAATCCACTTTTATGAACCCTTTTAATTTCCCCCCTGCATCTCACCCCCATAAAAGCCTTTTTAGATTCATTTGACAAAAGGGCAGGGTGGGGGAGGAGAATCTCTAATTGCCACTAAACATTACCTGGAGATGCTGGTTCTGTATGGGGATGCTGGAGCTGTTCATTGTGAGAGTCACACACACTGGAGGAGGGAAAAAACCCACTAAGGCAATAATAATTCATTAAAAGCAACACAGAGAGGAGAGAGGGGAGCAGATCCTCAAAGCACCAACACAAGGAGAGGTACAGGATCAAGAACAGCAGGGACATGGCCAGCAGAGTGTGGCTGGTCACTGCTGCAAAACATCCCCCACCGTCCCTGTTTGATCTCTGGATCCCTGGGCAAACCAGAACCTGGCCACAGGTCTGGTGTCCACTCTGCAAATATGTCCAGTGGCACAGCCTCTTCCTCACAGTGGGGCTGCAAGGCTTAAAAATTCCAGATTAAAGGAGTTTCAAGGGGGTTCAGCATCCCACTACTCAAATTCCAGCACCAAGCTGATCCCAGCATTTGAGCAGGGGGTGTAGGGCTGCTGTTCCTATGAGGAGAAGTGTGGGATCACAGTCTGGGCTCAGCCTCCTCCCCACCCTGCTCCTTCCCCTCTTTGTGACGGTGAAATGCTGCACTGGGAGCTGCAATTCCCACAAATTTGACCAAGTTTGGAGCTGTCTCCATGCCCTGGGACCTCCTGGAGTGTGTCAGCCCTGTCTCCTTTGCCCATTCTGGTATCTCTTGGCGCCCTGCCCTCGACAGGAGGAAGCTGCAGCCTCTGATGTAACCCCAGGCCCTCCTCCCCAAGGCTTGAGACCAAGTTAAACAAAACCAGACTGCAAATCTCGGAAACATGAGCTCAGACACAAAGGAACAGCTTTGGAACTGCCACTCCTGTCCCCACAGGCAGTGGAGCCAGCTCCAGGTCCCTGGACCAGGATGGAGCTGCCCAGAGCAGCTGCACCATCTCCACAAGTCTCTTCCAAGGTGAATTATGCCCTGGAAATGTCTCTGAAACACCTCCTGCCACTGCACAAAGACACCTGCAATGTCCCAGCAGCATGAAAGGGGATTTTTTAGCAGCCCAGCTCTTCCAGAGACCAGCAGGAACTACACCAGTAACACCAGTTAGTGCTGCTGGAACACTGTCACCCCTGCCCACCAAGAGCCTCAACCAGAAAAATTCAAAATCTGGACCATTAAATGACAAAACCCACAAATATGACATTTAAGCTCTGCCTCCTATAGCTGTGCTTGGGATAAACACCAAGGCACAGCATTTTTCCAGCTTCAGTTCCATTTTGGGACACTTTTTCACAACCAGCACTCAAGAAAAGGTGATAGAGTGGTCAGTGAGTGTGGGATCATGCAGGGAAAAACCTCGCTGTGATCTGGCCCAGAGGATCTGTGGCTGCTCCATCCCTGGCAGTGCCCAAGGCCAGGCTGGATGGGCTTGGAGCAGCCTGGGACAGTGGGAAGTGTCCCTGCCATGGCAGGGGGTGGATGAGATGAGCTTTAAGGTCCCTTCCACCCCAAACCAGTCTGTAATTCCATGATTTTGTGGTCTGCTGTCCTACAGAGAACAGGCCAAAGGGGATTTCCGGCTTAATTCCTACTTTAAGACCAACAGTTGTGGCTGAATTTGGAAAAAGATCTTTCCCTTCAGGAGAAACATCTCATCTGGATTTAAAGCCTTGCCAGCTGCTGAAACCACCACAACCCAGCCTTGGGGCAGGCCAGGAGCAAATGAAATAATAAATACATGAAACATGTGGGCTGTTAGAGCTGACGTGGGAGTCACAATTAAAACCAGCAGAGCTGGGGGAGAAAATTAACAGCACTTTTAGTGCAGAAGGTGGAGGGTTTGTAGGATTCCCCAAAGCCTCCTCAGATGGAGAGGAAAACCTCAAGTGAGGCGTTACAGGATGAATTATTGTGGATTCAGAGCTCTGTGTGCCCCAGGCAGCAGCCTGAGCTCTGCTTTAGGAAGAAAACTGAGGAAGGGAGAGCTCAGAGCCTTTTTACAGCTGAAAGGTGAAAACCTGATAAAGAGGGAACCATCAGGCCTCTCGTGGTCACCTGGTCACCAGCCAGGCCAAGGGGTGGCACCAGGGACACCCTGTCCTGTCTCCTGACATGAATCCCACCCCACCTTTCATTTGCCATCCTCGGAACTGAAACATCCACAAAGCTCCAGGAATGCAAAAAAAAAAAAAAAAAAAAAAAAAAAAAAAAAAAAAAAAAGAAAAAAA
>JAOTBB010000771.1:2580088-2590557 GCA_025629985.1 Chamaetylas fuelleborni
CCCAGTCGGGGTGCTGTGAGCCCGGCCGGGGTGCTGTGAGCCTGGCCTGGGTGCTGTGAGCCCAGTCTGGGTGCTGTGAGCCCGGCCTGGGTGCTGTGAGCCCGGCCTGGGTGCTGTGATCACAGCCTGGGTGCTGTGAGCCCAGCCCGGGTGCTGTGATCCTGGCCTGGGTGCTGTGAGCCCGGCCTGGGTGCTGTGAGCCCAGCCTGGGTGCTGTGATCCCGGCCTGGGTGCTGTGAGCCCAGCCTGGGTGCTGTGATCCCAGCCTAGGTGCTCTAAGCCCGGCCTGGGCAGCAGCAACTCACACCTGTCCCAGCACTCTTCCCCTCGGCAGTGGCTCCAGCCCCCCAGCCTTGCTGTCCCTGTCATGTCCCTGTTTGCCATCACCCCCTGCAGCCCCCGCTCCACGGGCAGGGCCCCAGGGACTCCCTGGCTGGGTGGCAGGGGGCAGGTCCCAGGAACCCCCCCAGACTGGGGCAGGGGGCAGGTCCCGGGAACCCCCCCAGACTGGGGCAGGGACACCCCCAGGGGCAGCCAGGAGCATCCTGCACACCCACCCTCAGCAGGGCTAGTGCCAGCCCCCCCCAGCAGCCCCAGGCACTGGCGCGGGGGGCAGATAAAGCTCTTCAGTAAAGCATCTCCTCAGTAGAAAAGAAAGTAAGGCAGAAGAAGGACAGAGCAGAGCGCAGGGGATGCCCCATGGCAGACTGGGGCCACCCCCAGTCTGACCCAGCGGGGGCTGTGGCTGTGGGACCCCCCCAGGCAGTCAGGTCTCGGTGTCCCCATCCCCTCCCTCTCCCGTGTGCTGCTCTCCATCCCGGGGGTCCTGGCCCCCTCCCCAGCCCCAGTGTCAGTGGGGCCAGTCCATGGCAGGGGCTGGGGCTAGAACTCAGTCTGCACCCCCTCACCGCTCTCCGTGCTGGCCCTGGCCTGCGGGGGGCTGCGCTCCCCGGGCTCGCCCGTCTCCTTGTCACCGCGCTGGTGACACGCTGGTGACGGGCTCTGGGCTCCGGGTGGCGCTGCTGTGACAAGGGACACCTCGGCCTCTGCTGGGACACCGGCTCGGGGGCTGGCTGCTGCTGCTGCTGGGGCATGTGGCACGCTGGGCACTGACGGGGGCTCAGCTCCGGGCACGGGGGACGCTGGCACGGACGATCTTGGTGTGGCGTGTGGCACCTCAGCCTCTGATGGGACACCAGCTCTGGGCACAGGTGATGCCAGCACAGGTGATCTTGGTGTGGCATGTGGCACCTCTGATGGGACACCAGCTCTGGGCACAGGTGATGCCAGCACAGGTGATCTTGGTGTGGCGTGTGGCACCTCAGCCCTTGATGGGACATCAGCTCCAGATACGGGGGAAGCTGGCATGGATGATCTTGGTGTGGCATGTGGCACCTCAGCCTCTGATGGGACACCAGCTCTGGGCACAGGTGATGCTGGTCCAGGACGTTGTCCCCCAGTCCCTGATGGGACCTCAGCTCCAGGGACAGGTGACAATGCTGGTGTGGTACACTGCCCCCCTGATGACACCTCAGCTCCAGGCACAGGTGGTGCTGGTGCAGCCCGGCGTGTCCCAGCTCCTGACGGGACCTTGGCTCCAGGGACAGGTGACAGTGCTGGTGTGACACGTTCTCCTCCAGTTCCTGATGGGATCTCAGCTGCAGGGACAGGTGACAGTGCTGGTGTGACATGCTCTCCCCCAGTCCCTGATGAGATCTCAGCTGCAGGTGCTGGTGGTGCCACACCGTGCACCCCGTCCCCATCCCGGGCTGGGCTGTGCTGTGTGCCCTCCCCTTGGGCAGCCCCTGCCAGCAGCACGCCCTCCTCGCTGGCCCCGCCGCCGTCGGTGCCGTTCATCAGCCGCTGCTCCGCCCCAGCGCCGTCCCCGAGGCTCTGCTGTGCCAGCGCCTCCCGGATCTCCCTCAGCGCATCCCCGGGGCCGGGAGGAGCCCCCTGCGCCTCGGGGGAGCCGGGCTGCAGCAGCGCCTCGGCCCCGTAGGGCAGCGCCCCCTCGTCGTCCTGGATGACCGACACCACCTGCTTGGCCCTGCGGCGGCGCTCGGCCGCGGGCTCGGCCTCGGGCTGCCCGCTGTACTCCTCGCTCCAGTCGATGGGCAGCCCCTCCCCCAGCAGGTGCAGGTTGGGATCGCTGTTGTGCATCACCATGCTGTCCCTGTACAGGTTGTGCTTCCGCTGCACGGCCGCCTCCTTCACAGCTGGGGACAGGGAGGCACGGGTCACAGGGCTGGGGGGGCTGGGGCAGCTTGCCCGTCCTCCCCGTGGGTGATGGGAGAGGTGGCTGGAGCTGGGGGAGGGATCAGCATCCCCGCCTCTGCTCAGCCCTGCCAGTGGGGAGGCCAGGTGGGAAAGCTGCTTCTGGGGCAGACCCAGCACCCTGCACGGGGTCACCCCTCCTTATAGAGCCCCCAGCACCCTGCATGGGGTCATCCCCCCTTGTACAGCCCCCAGCTGATCCCCTGAATGGGATCACCCCTCCTCAGAGACCCCCCAGAACCCTACATGGGGTCACCCCCTCCTCACACAGCCCCCAGCACCCTACATAGCGTCACCTCCTCCTCACACAGCCCCCAGCACCCTGCAGAGGGTCACCCCCTCCTCACACAGGTGCCACAGCACCCTACCTTGCATGATGTCTTTCATCACTGACTGCAGCACCACCTCCTCGTAGGTGTTCTCCACCAGGATGAAGCTGGCAAAGTCCTCAAAGATCAGCTCCTGAAACTTGGCTAATTCCTGCCAGGGAGAGGTGGCTCAGTCCAGCAGGCTGGGGGGAATGGATGCTCCAGCCCCTCCATGGGGTGGACAGTCCTTCCCCACCTTCCCCAGACTCCAGACTTCCCCTCTTACCCCCTTGCAGGTGGGTGCCAGCTTTTTCAGCAGGAAGGGGATGGTGATCTGCAGCAGGGCCTCCCTGAAGAACTTCTTCCTCACGGTGCTGCTGTCATAGTCAAATTTCTGCAGGGTGAGAGGGGGCCCCAGTCACTGAGGGCTGTGGGCTGCCCACAGGCACAAATCCCTGAGATTTGCCCCCCAATCCATCTGCACAGGCATGAACAGACCCCTCTGGCCTCACATCCCTCTCTCCAGCTGTTTCCCAGTGTTTCTGAGCTGGGTAGGAGCCAGCTCTTCCACTGCTGGCTGCAGGAGGGTTTGGGGGCCAGTCTGAACCCTGGGGGGCTTTTACAGATGTGATCAGAGGGGACCTGGCTCCTCCAGCTGATTTCCCACTTGCCTCCCCCCAGCAAAATCCATGAAAACCTCTATATAGAGAAGTATTTCCCCAGAAGGCTTTTGTTGAAATAGGTAACATCACTCCTGGCCCAGAACAAGGCCACCCAAGGCTCTGACCCTGCCTCACCTTGAGCACCCTCTCGAGGATGCGCTGGATGGACTTGCACAGGTCGTCCTTGCCCTGCAGCTTCCCCAGCTCCTGGTGCAGCAGAGTCTCGAAGGTGTACACAGCATCGTCCATTTGCTGCGACCAGAGGCACGTGGTCAGCGTGGGGGGCACCCAAAGGTGGGCAGGGGGCTCTTGGGGCACACTGAGATGAGACTTAGAACACAGCCTCACTCTGGTTTGGGGTGGAAGGGACCCTAAAATCATCCAGTGCCACCCCCTGCAATGGTCAGGGACACCTCCCACTGTCCCAGGCTGCTCCAGCCCCAGTGTCCAGCCTGGCCTCGGGCACTGCCAGGGATCCAGGGGCAGCCACAGCTGCTCTGGGCATCCTGTGCCAGGGCTGCCCACCCTCCCAGGGAACAATTCCTGCCCAATATCCAACAGGCAAACAAAGAGCCTTCACTCTGGAGAAATCCCTGACATCCCAGCATGGCATCCACAGCCCTCACCCCAGGATCAAGGGTGTTGGGAGAGGAGGGTGCTGAAAGCTGGTCTTGCACCCCCCCATCCTCCTACATCCCACTCCAGGTTATGCTGGAACCCCAGAATCAGCTAACTGGCCCTGCTGGTGCCACTGGGCTCGGTGGCAAAGGGGCAGCTGTGCCAGGATGCCCAAGTCCACCATGGGCTCCAGACCAAAGGGGCTCCATCATCCACCCTTCGAGACAGCACAGACATCCCAGCCTGGGCTGGACCAGCCTGGGCTCCCCAAACCTCTGTTCCCAGCCCAGGGGGACAGGAGAGGACCCTGGTCCCCATCCCACCTGTCTCATGTGGATCTGGGCCCTCTGCTTGAAGACAGATGTGCTGGAGACATCGAATCGCTGCTGCAGACCCTCCAGCTTCAGCTGGTCCATCTTCTCATAGCATGACTGCATCTTCACGGGGTGGAAGGCCAGGTGGGACAGCTTCTCCATGTACTGGGGACAAAGCCAAGCTCAGCCTCTACATGCACTCAGGGCAGGGACATTCCGCCCCACATGGGCAGAGTGTTCTCAGCCTGGGGTCTCCCAGTGCTGCCCACACAGCGGGTGACAGCAGGACTGGCCCTGTCACCCCCAGGTCTCACCTCCACCAGCTTCTCCAGGCCGCCCTCGTTGACGACGTTCATGTTGATGTCGGTGACCTCCTTGAAGAACACCTCGCGCACCTCGGCGAAGCCCTGGCTCGTGGGGGTCATCAGGGCCTCCAGGATGGAGGGGATGTAGGGCTGCACGTGGTTACGGACACACACCTCTGCCTTGGGCAGCACAAAGGCTGCCAAAGAGCAGGGGGAAGGATGGTGAGGCTCCTCCATCCTTCCAGCCCTTCACATCACATCCTAAACCCACCCCAGGGAGGAGGAGCTGCCCCTGATCCCAAGCCCCTCCTGGAGGAGTCTCCTCCTTTCAGGACAACACAAGGAATTCCTGCAGAGTGCCCCTGGTCTGTGCTGAACCCATTCCTGCTCCACTGCCATGCCTGAGGGGTGACTGCCCACCTTGTCCCCGACCTCCTGGGACAATGCCAGTGAGGACATGCACCACCCAAGGGTGCCAAAGGCTGTGCTGCACCCCAGGAACAGCCCCCCCGGAGCCATGGGCACACCCACACATCCCTGTGCACCCCTGCAGGGCTGTACTTCGGATCTTGCTGGCCAGGTGCTCCTTGGAGGTGATGATCTGGTCCATGTCCGTGCGGATGGTGCTCTCCAGCTGCGGCCGCTCCTGCTCACACCTGGCCACTGCTGCGTCGTACTGCGCCTTGGCCAGCTCATAGACCATCCTATAGACAGCATCTGACACCTGGGGGCACGGGGGGGAGTCAGAGACCCCCATACCTCCAGCTGCACCCCCAACGATCGCCTCCAGCACCGGCTGGCTGCAGGATCTGCTGAGCCATCCCCTGTGCCCTGACAGGACCCTTCCCCACAGCCTGGCCGGGGTTTCCACACCAGGGACCCCCCAGCTGGGTGAGATGGAGCTCCTGCAGTGCAGAAACTGCTTCCAAGTGGTGCTGGAGGGGCAGAGAGGTGAGCACTGCCTCCATCAGGCAACAGCCCCAGGCAGGGCTGGGGGTGCTGATGGTTCAGGGATACTGCATGTCCAGGAATGCTGCATGTCTGGAGATACTGAAAATCTGGGGATGCTGCAGGTCTGGGGATGCTGCATGTCTGGAAATGCTGCACATCTGGGGATGCCGCAGATCTGGGGATGCTGCATGTCCAGGAGTGCTGCAGATCTGGGGATGCTGCATGTCTGGGGATACTGGTGGTCCAGGGATATTGGTGGTCCAAGCAGGAGAGCCTCAGACCACCCTGAAATCTGTACCCTACCCTGTTCACCCTCCCTGGGGTCCCAGAGCCAACCTCCTGAGCAGGATGGAACCGCTCGCCGAGGCTTCACGCTCACTCTGCTGCCAAAGGCTGCGATTCTGGGGCTGTTGGGACTGGCAGGATGCAGAGCCCTCCCTCCCCTCCCTCCCCCGGGCTTCCCGGTGACCACAGCCGCTGGAAAAGCAGCGTTTGTGTGTTTTCAGGCCGCTCAAGTGGCCCATTAGGAGCCTGGTGGTAATTATCGGGCTTTAAGGTTTTTAACAGGCAGTTCTGAAGAGCCCTCAGTCTTTCGCAAGGGTTTGGGCTGGATTTAGCCCGTGCTGCTCTAAAAATGGCTGGCTAAATTTAGCCGGGACGGGTTTCGCTCCGGGGCTGGGCTTCCTCTTGTTTGCTGGGCAGGGCAGGGGCACCGGAGGAGCTTTAAAAAAGGAGAAAGGAGGGATTCTTTGGAAGGGGCCGGGAGCAGGGGGCACGGAGCCCAGCAGGAAGGAGGTTCCCAGCCCCACACCTGGATCCAGGTCCGCTGGCGCTCCGGGGCTTTGCCCTTCAGCCGGGGGCCGATGGTGCTCCGCAGCTCGGGCAGCAGCTCCTCCATCACCAGGTTGCTCAGCACCTGCGGAGGCAGGAGGATTTTGGGGAGCCTGCTCAGCCCCCCGCAGCCCTCCCAGCGCAGTCTGGGGTGCGGGCGCTCACCTGGGTCTCGCTGCCGCACAGCATGTCCCAGGTGCCGTACTGCTCCTTGGACTGCCGGTACATGCGGATGGCGGCCGTGAAGGCTGGAGCCTCCACCTTGGAGTCCTCGGAGATCCCTGCCCAGGGGAGACGTGTGAGCAGCCTGGAATTGGGAATGAGGGGCGGCCCAGCACCCCCAGCCCGCCTCTGTGTGCTGCCCCCACACCCTCGGGCCCGTGCGAGCCCCCAGGGCTGTCCTCGGGATTGGGGGACTCTGTCCCAAGTCACTGTCCCACCTGACAGGCTGGGGGGCAGCAGAGGTTGGGGGACTCCTGCTACATCCAGAGTGATCCCCTCCAGAGCCACCCCGAGGGCAGGGAGGCACCAGGAGCAGGGGCTGGGTAGGATGGGGGCTCGGTGACCCCTAATGGTGCACGGGGATCTGGGGACTGAGTGACCCCCAAATGGTGCACGGGGACCTGGGGGCTGAGTGACCCCAAATGGTGCACAGGGACCTGGGGACTCAGTGAGCTCCGAAGGCACAGCAGGAGCAGAGGCTCACCAGGATGGGGGTTCAGTGCCCCCCAACACCACACAGCACCCAGTGAGCCCCCAGCACTGTGGGGGGATGGAGGAAGAGTGGCTGGGAAGGAAGAGGAGAGTGGCCAAGAGGCTCAGGAGTGACCAGGGTTGGGCTGTCCCCAGTGAGTCACTGCAGCACGAGGGGGGCTCAGGTGTCACCCCCACCCTGCCACAGCACCCTCAGGAGGAGGGGCAGGGCTGGGAGCCTCCCCGGCCAGGAGGAGAAGGGGACAGTGGGCAGGACAGCCCAGAGCTGTCCCACATGTCCCATGCCTGTCCCTGCCTTGTCCCAGCCTGCCTGGGCTGTGGAGGTCCCTCCCAGACAGGGAAACACGCCTGGGAGAGAACCCTCCCCCCTAGCTCCCCTCCCCATGCCCGGAGGAGGGAATCAGGATGGGATCTGAGCCAGGTGAGCCTGCTGGGAGGCTCCAGGGGATCATCCCTGCACTGCTGACACGTCCCACAGCACCTGGCAGAGCTGGGGACACGGCCAGGTGTCCCCAAGGGACAGCCCCGGGCAGTGAGCAGATCTCTCCCACTGCAAACAGACTTTTCTAAGGTGATTACAATTAACTCCAAGCCTAAGCAGCTTTTGCTAAGGGGCAGCTTTATAATCTGGGGGAAAAAAACACTGAGAAAGTAAAATCTGTTCTTTTCTCAGTCTTTGCTGGGAGCCAGAGGTTCCAGGGGTTGGTGCTGCTCCATCCACAGCTCCTGGGAGCTCAGATCTCCTCCCAGGTAGGACAGCTTCTCACCTTCTGTCCCTACAGGGCCTGGGGCAGGAATTGCCCCTGAACAACCTTCCCAAGGTCGCTCACTCCAGGCTGAGCCTGAGGACACCCCTGAGTCTGTCCTGTCCTGGCAGGGCTGCTGTGAGAAGCCCCTGTGCCACTCCTCAGGGCAAATTTCATGAATTTCCTTCATCAACGTGTGGTTTAGGGTCTGGAGGGACAGGACACAGGGAATGGCTTTTCCAGGATTAGATGGGATATTGGGCAGGAATTGTTCCCTGGGAGGGTGGGCAGGCCCTGGCACAGGGTGCCCAGAGCAGCTGTGGCTGCCCCTGGATCCCTGGCAGTGCCCAAGGCCAGGCTGGACACTGGGGCTAGGAGCACCTGGGACAGTGGGAGGGGTCCCTGCCATGGCAGGGTGGCACTGGATGGGTTTTAATGTCCCTTTTAACTCAAACCATCCTGCAACCAGGGGCAAGAGCCCTCAGGGTGGGCACTGCTCAGCCCCAGGTGACACCAGACTGGACAAGGGACAGTTTTGGGGCAGCCAGGGGCACCAGGGACACCACAGACCCCATCTGTGTGAGGAACAGAGCTGCACATCCCAGTCCTTACACAAGAGCTGCTGTTACACAAACACAGTCTGAGAAAGGGAGATGAAAATTCCCACACGAATCACAACAGAGGCAGAAACAGAGCCTCTAATTTAAGCAGGAAAAAAACAACCTAAAGTGCTTTACAACAACAAAAGAGCCTTCATGGAATATGAAACAGGATCCTGGAGCTCCCAGGAGCAGAGAGGGGCAGGAAGAACAATGTCACAGAGAAATCCGGGCTGGAGGAATGCAGAAGCCCCGGCACTGAGCCCTCCTTGGCACTGTCCCTTGGGAAGGCTTTCCCATCACATGCTGAGGAGGAGGAGGAGAGGCAGGAGAGGATTTTTGGCATGACTGTGGCTGGCAGAGGGGGTGGTGGAGGGGCTCATACCTCCCCTGTGTCCCACAGCAGCACCCAGCAGGTGGGAGGGGAATTAGAGATAAAAACTGGGATTTGTTAGCAGGAGATGCAGTCCTCTTTTATCCACAGCTGGTCCAGCCAGCACAGGGGGTTCTGGGGTGCTGAGCTCATCCAGAAATGATCCCCAGGGGGATGAGGGGTCACAGCCCCCAGCCCCACAAAAAAACCCAGGCCTGGCTGGATGGAGGGGGCACATTCAGCCCAACAAGCTCAGAGACCTCCAGCACAAAATAAGGAAGAAATAAAGAAAAAAAAAAAGGAAAAGAGCAGTTCTACAGGAGATATAATCCAACAGGAGAGGATGGAAACCCTCAGTGAAACCCATGCTCCAGAGCCTACCCCATTACAGCAGCTCTGGCAAAACTGAGGCTACCCAGAATTCCTAGGAATGAAAGAAGCATTTAGAAACTGGGCACTGTCTAGAACTCCCACTAAAACACTCGATTTTTGAGCAGGTTTCAGCTCTGGCACCGCCTTCCTCAGGAAATTTCTCACCATCCCAAGCACGGCCAGGAGCTGGGGCTCAGCCCAGGAGTGCCCAGGCCACAGCCAAGCAGGAAAATCGTGTTTTCCTGCCAGAGTATCACTGACGTGGGAGGCAGTCCTGCCTCTGCTGGCTGCACAGCCCTGCACCCCCTGCCCACAGCCCCAGTGCCTCTCAGGAGGGGTTTGGGGTTTGATGAATTTCATTAACAAATATTTTCTCCCTCAAGGTGGGAAATAGGCATCAGGGCAGCTCTAGAGCCAGGCTTGGTGTTGGCATCCTCAGGGCAGAGGATGGAGCAGGGCACAGGGATGCTCCAGGCAGCTGGGGGTGATGCTGGCACTGATCAATCATGGAATCCCAGACTGGTCTGGGTTGGAAGAGACCTTAAAACCATCCAGTGCCACCCCTGCCATGGCAGGGACCCCTCCCACTGTCCCAGGCTGCTCCAAGTCCCAGTGTCCAGCCTGGCCTTGGGCACTGCCAGGGATCCAGGGGCAGCCACAGCTGCCAGGGAACAATTCCTTCCCAATATCCCATCTAATCCTGGAAAAGCCATTCCCTGTGTCCTGTCCCTCCATCCCTTGTCCCAAATCCCTCTCCAGCTCTCCTGGAGGCCCTGCAAGGATCTCCCAAATCCTTCCCTTCTCCAGAATTACCCAACAACTCCCACCCAACTCCTCCTCATGAGCTCCAAACCATCCCCACTACCCAACCCCCCGAGCAGGGTCCCTGAGCAGGGCAGGAGGGCAGTGCAGTGTCCCCAGGTGTCACCCCAGGTGTCCCTCACCGTTGTTGCAGTGCCGCACGCAGTCCTGGAACACCGCCCGCCACCTCTCCTGCTCCTTGCCCGTCATCACACAGAAATAGTAGTGCCGGGCGTAGGGGTGCCACAGCAGCAGCGGGAAATCCGTGGGGCACTTCACGATGGGGGAGTGCCCAGATTTCGGGGTCACACCTGCAGAAAAGCAGGGATGGATTGAGGGGAGATGGGGCCAGACAGGGATGGGGAAGCTGCAGGGTTCAGACCCTTCAGCTCCTTCCCAGGGCTGGGAGCTGTTCCAAAAGAAAATAAAATAATTGCAAAAAGAGCCTCATTTTTCCAAAAAGGAGATCAGAATGAAAATTGAAAGTAATTAAAAATCATGTGGTTCTCACGGAGCCATGGACACATTTTCCTTCCTTCCTTCCTTCCTTCCTTCCTTCCTTCCTTCCTTCCTTCCTTCCTTCCTTCCTTCCTTCCTTCCT
>JAOTBB010000771.1:2620018-2631332 GCA_025629985.1 Chamaetylas fuelleborni
GGGGGGCACATAGGGGTGCAGCCCCCCCAAACCCTCCCGCAGCGCAGTGCCAGGCTGGGCCCTCCCGCTTTGTCTGCAGCAAATCCCGCTCAAACGCTGGGCTTTATTTCATTATTATTGTCATTCCCAGCACTATTATTATCATTTTCCCGGCTGTGCCCTCTCTCCCCCAGCCCGGGGGTGCCCTGTGTGTGTCCCCCCTGCCCGGGCATGCCGTGCCTGCGGGGGTCGCGCTGTTCCCGGCCGGAATATTCCGGGAGCCGCGGGCGGGGGCACGGCGCGATCGTCCCCGGCTCCGCTTCCTCCTTCCCGGCTGTTGCAAGGCGATATTTTCCCGTGGGGGGAACGGGGGGGGTTGTTCTCCAAAAAACACCCGAGGCACAGGAGAGGCGCTTCTTTCCCCGGGGCGAAATTAAGGCGAAAAAACTCCGCATTAAAAAGAAAAAAAAAAGGAGAAAATGAAAGGGCAGGAACCGGTGGGAACTTCCCCCCGCAGCCATGAGCCTTCCTCCTCCTCCTCCTCCTCCTCCCCGCCTCTCGCAGGGTTTATTTCCGTGGCACCGTGGCTGGCCGCGGCCGGATCCGGGTGTTTTTTTGGGTTTTTGGCTGGTTTTTGGGGTGTTTTTGCCGTGCCATCCGTGCCCGTGGCCGTCCCCCCGCCCTCCCGCGCCCGCTGCAGATGGCGCGGCCGGGCTGGTGGTGTGATCGGGTGGGTGGTGATGGGCAGGGGGGAGAACGGGGGGATCCCCACGGCCCCATGGCCCTGCCACCCTGCCCGTGTCACCTGCGCCATCCCCCCGCCCAGCCCGGGCTGCTGCGGCGCGGACAGAGCCCAAAATGGACGGGGAAAGGCAGGGCAGTGTCCCGGGGTTGCTGTGCTGCAGGATGGGCGCTGGGGAGGGGGGGATGCCTCTGGGGCTGTGCTGGGTTGGTTTTGGGGGGCTGGGGGCTGCCCTAGCCCGGTGGGATGAGGGTGGGGGGATTGGAGCCGCTGCCCACGCAGCCCTGGCAGTGCCACATGCGGTGCCCTGGCCGAGAGGGGACAGAGAGCAGCGCCACTGCGTGTCCCTTATTGCCATTCATTGTCTCTGCGCCGGAAAAGGCAGGGGGAGAGCACAGACACACACACACGCACGCAGAGAGAGGTTCAAGGCAGCATCAGGGAAATCTGACTTAATCCTCCCCTTCAGGGTTTAGTGACAAACTGCTCCGTTCCTTCCCTGAAAAACATGATTCCAGACTGAAAATGGTAATGTGAGCCGGGCAGCCGGGCTGGCGGGGAGGCGTGGGTGGCTGCGAGGGGGGAGCGGGGTTTGTGCAGGCAGAATGCTGCAGAGGAGCGGGGCCGCACCGGGGAGCACCCTGGGGTCCCCCAGGCATCGGGGAGCTCCTGGGCTTGGTGCCTGCCTTGGGGGGCTGTTCCACCCCCCCGGAGCTGGGAGCACCCGCAGGGTCCCCAGATCCCTGTCCCTGGGCACCGGTGCGGCTGGCACAGGATTCCCTGGGCTGCGCCAGCCCCGCTCTCCCTGGAGGTTTGCCTGCAGGAGAGGTTTGTTCCTCAGGAGCAAGAGGGCCAAGCCTGGGGCTGACCCCGAGGCAGGACTTGTCCTGTGGGCTCCTTCTCCAGGAGGAAGGGAAGGATGGATGGAAGGATGGGGAGGATGCTGCCGCGTTGCCATGGCTCGCTCCGCCAGCCCCCCCTCCCGAGCTGCATTCTGCCCTGGCTTCCCTCCAGACCCGGATTATTCCTCTGACCAGCTGGTGCCATAACAGGACGGGGGTTGGAGGCCTCTGAAGAGCTGGGAGGTGGTGAGCAGGGGGAGAGGTGGGCCAGGGCTGCTGGAGGAGAAGGGCAGAAGCAGACTGCCACCCCCCAGAGCTGTGGGGTGTGTGTGGGGGTGTCTCTGCGCCTTCCCGAGGTGTCCAGCGATGAGGACTGCATCCTCTTGGGCCTGCTGCTGTCTGGATAGGCTGGAGCTGAGTGTGCTTGTCCCCAGAGGTGATACCTGAGAGCCAGGTCCTCCTGCTGTGTCTCTGTCCCCTCCCAGGGACAGCTGGCCCCTCTGCCCTGGTGCTGGTTGGGAAAATCTCAGCTGAGAGTGGCAGCTCTGAGGACACCCATCCCCAAATCTTCACCTGACCCCCAACTACAGGGACATCATCCCCAAATCATCACCTGACCCCCAACTGTATGGACATCATCCCTAAGTCTTCATCTGCCCCCCAGCTGCACAGACATCATCCCCAAATCATCACCTGCTCCCCAGCTGCAGGGACATCATCCCCAAATCTTCACCTGACCCCCAACTGCAGGAACATCATCCCCAAATCATCACCTGCCCCCCAGCTGCACAGACATCATCCCCAAATCATCACCTGCCCCCTAACTGCATAGACATCATCCCCAAATCATCACCTGCCCCCCAGCTGCACGGACATCCCTCCCATCCTCTTGTGCCCCTGGGATCTCAGGGCCACCTTCCCCGAGCTTGCCCTGCCCAGCCCGTGGTGGCTCTCCTGCAGCAGCCTGCAGTGAGGAGGAGGGGGAGGCTGAGGCTGGTTTTACCTCACTGGACTGTCAGCAGTGAGGAGAGACGGGCCCTGCTGCAGGGGTGACACCTGTGCAGCACCTGCCACCAGGCAGGTCACAGAGCTGGAGCACATGGGTGTGATTGCAGGCTGGACCAAGAACCCCTGCACCCCTTCAGCTCCCCAAAGGCTCCTTTTGTTCCCCTTGCTGTCATGGGCAGGTGGGAGCAGCACAGGAGCCCTGGGATAAGGAAGCACTTTGCAGAGACAGCAGAGAACACCTTTCCCCCAGGCCACCAGGTGATCCTCCCACCTGCAGCCTCACCTGCACAGCCTTCCCCAGAGCTGACCTGTGCCCGTGCCAAACCCTGCCTGGACACGGTCTGGCACTGCCCAGTGTCACTCTGTGTCCCCAGCTGTGCCTCTCCAGGGTGCAGCCCTGCCTGGGGATGACTCAGGGACGCAGGCTGGGGTTGTGCTGCACCTGCAGGGACAGGGAGGAGGCAGGGGCAGGGCTGGGGCTGCTGGGACCTGGCTCAGCCCAGCTCTTGGGGCACCTTGCAGCTGCCACCAGCTCCCTCCAGGGAGCCTTGGAGGGACAGATGCTGCTGGTGGAGGATGTTCTCAGTGCCCAGGGGACACGGCTGGGGTGCTGCCCATGCCAGGCACAGAGGAAGAGGAGGCAGCAAAGGGCACAGGGACCATTGGAGAGGTGCCCATGGCATCTTCTTGCCTGCACAGGGCACGGCTGTGACCTGAGCCTGCTGCAGGAGTGCATGGGTGAGGAGCAGAAGGTCTCTGCACCCTGCTCCCTGGGCAGCCCATCCTCCCAATTCCCACTTTCCAGGAGTCCCCATGGTGCCCCCAGCCTGGTGTGTGGGTACAGGAATGGGCAAAGCCTCTGCTGGGGCTGCAGCTCTGTCACCAGGCTGTGTCTCACCTCTGGTGTCGGCTCCAAGTTGGAAAAGCTTGAAAAAAATAGTAAAATTCAGCGTTCACCGTCACCTTGCAGAACAATTTCAATCTCCAGACCACAGCCTGCACCAGGGGCTGAGAAACTCCTGCCCATATGTGAGCATGGAAGGTGACCAAGAGTGACAAACCTCAGTTTGGCAGGGCTGCAGCCACTCACCAGTGCCTGCACGTGCAAGAAGGTTAAAAAAGCCACTAGCAGAGAGAATTTAGACTTTCTCTCTTAAAAAGAAAAGGAAATGTAAGGTCTGTGTCTGATTCCTCTGCACCTCTTGGAGAAAGTGTCCCAGGAGAGATTCCTCCCTTCTTCCCACAAAATCAACACCTTTCAGAGGAGGATCATCACCGTCACAAGGCTTGTGGTCTCACGCTGAGGAGCAGATGCTGCTCCCTCCAACTCACAGTGCAGAGAGGGAGCTTGGCTCTGGAGAGTGCAAAAATAGAGCAGGGCTGAAGGTGCTGGCATCTGTGGGCTCCCACATCCCCCAGGATGAGAGAGAGCCTGGGAGTGTGCTCACACCTGTGGGTCAGAGGGGCTTCTGTGGAGCCCATCAGGAGGTTTGGCCTTGGGTCAGGGAGCAGCAAGGAGCACCAACCACATGCCAGCTGCCCTCCAGCCTGCCTGGTGTTCCTGAGGCACAGGAGACCAGCCCAGCCTGGATTCCCACCAAAGAACCACAATTTATTGGTGTTATCCCCCGTTTGGCTTCAAGGCAGAGAAGAACCAGCTTGGAAAGTCATGGCCACACGTTGGAATGTGAGGGTCACCTCCCCCTGGGGACAGTGTGACACTGAGTGAGTGCTGCAGGACAGCTCTGGGCTCCTCTTGGCGCTGAAGCACCACCAGCACTGCCCACAGCCAGGGACAGCAGCTGCTGGGGATGGAAACATCTGGAGCAAGAGGACAAGTGCTGGTGAAGGGCTGTGGGTCACTGACTGTACCCAAACAGGAGAACTGCTCAACTCTCCACCCAGACCCTTGTGCAGACCCAAGGAGATTGTCTGGAATTACCACAGAATATCCTGAGCTGGAAGGGGCCCACAAGGATCTTCGAAGTTCAGCTTCTGTCCCTGCACAGGACACCCCAGCAATCACCCTGTGCCTCATCCTGCAGTGAAAGCCTCGTGAATTTTCCTCTGTTTCTCCAGGGCACTCAGAGGGTGTGATCATGCATTTCATTTCCCTTTTTCACTTCTGGCTGCTACTCAACTTCTGCAGAGTTCAAGAGCTCCAGGTCTCCATCCTCCTCCTCCTCCTCCCTAGGCTGTGCAGCTTTCCCAGGGCTTTGCCCAGCAGGGATAAACGTGGACATCTTTCATGAGAGCAGTGCAAACAGGAAAAGGAGGAATTAAACACAGCTTACCACCATGGCTGGGACTAACCCCTGGATTCCTGGGTGAGGAATGTGTCCTCCAGGAAGGCTGAGGGCTCAATAATCCAGTGGGAAAAATGGATGTTCAGGACTTGAGCTGCTGAAGGGGAGGTGTTTGAGACTTGTTTGGGTTCTGGGCACAGCAGTGTCCAGGCTCAGGTCATCCCTGGCTGAGGGACATCAGCTGGGTTTTGTCCCCTCAGTGATTTCCATGTGCTGGGTGGTGCTGGTGGCCATGGAGGGCCATTCCTGCCACCTCTGGTCCTTGCTGCCTGTTTTATTTGGGGATGGCACCTGCTTGGAGCTGGGGACATGCTCCACTCCATCCATCCAGCCTGGATCAGTGCAACATTCACACTGGCTTGAGCAATTAGTTAATGAACCAGCACAAATGCAGTTGCCAGGCCAGCCCAAAGCAAACGTGTCTATCTGGGAGATGCAGCCTGACAGCTTTTTAGGAGAAGTGGGACTCCAGCAAAGCTCACTGTGGATTTCTGTGATCCAGCACCCCAGAGTTGCCCAGGGATTTGGGATCCTCACAGGATGTGTTGATGTTTGGGATCAACTCCTGCCCATCCATCAGGCAGCTCCATCTTCTGTGCCACATCAGGCCACCAGTGAGGTCCTGGGATGTGGCAGCAAAGGAGCATTTCTGAGCAGCAGGGATTTCCAGGAGGGAAGGGCCTGGAGTGTCCCTGGCTGCAGCATCCCCAACCCTGGTGTCCCAGCAGGCTTTACCTCTCCCACCAGGGCTGCTCATCAGCTTCCAGGCCTGTTCTGAAGCTGGATCATGGGCTTGGGGAACCCCAAAATGTGTCCATTTCTTGGAGAGCCCCAAAAAGGATCCATCTCTTGGTGCATGATAAAAAGGGTCCATCTCTTGAGGCATCCCAAAATGAGTCCACCTCCTGGGGATCCCAGAAAGAGTCCATTTCTTGGGGGCATCATAAGAAAGTCCATCTCTTGAGGAACCCCAAAATGAGTCCATCTCTTGGTGCATCCCAAATGGGTCCATCTCTTGGGGACCCAGCTTTGTTGTTGTGGCAGGGGCACTCCCTCACTCCCCAGCTGCAGTGGGACACTTGGGGCTGGCTCTTTCCCTGGCCAGGGCAGGCCAGGCTATAAATGACTTGGGATAAGCCTCTTGGAGGGCTGGATGGGCTCAAGTCCTACTAGGCCAGCGTGTCACCTGCTTGGCAGTGGCACAGGGTCACATCCCTGAGAGTGAGCCTGCCTGCAGGTGCTGGCTGTCCAGCATGACCCTGCCTGCTGCACTTTCAGGGTTCTGCATTCAGCCCTGTCCTGGCTCTGATGCTGGAGGAGCATCCAGAGCTGTCTGTATTCCCTGTTCTTGGGAGAAATTGTCATGGAAATTCTTTCAGCCTGAAGGAAACAGATGTGTTGTGGTAGGTCCAGACAAGCCAAGGGTTTGAGGTGCTCATGGATTTTTTTTCCCCCCTGAAACCTGGTTTTATCTCCAAGATGAAAAACTTGGCTGTGAGCATCACCAAGTGATGTTAGATCCTAAAAACTCTGTCTGGCCAGATGTTTGAGGACAGACAGCAACATCTGGCTGCTGATGTGGAATGGGAGAGCACCACTTCTGAGAGGGCACTGGGCATGACTGGAGGAGCTTGGGACCTCAGCACCTCCCATTTCCCCTGGGAGTCCAGAGCACTTTTCCCTAAGCTGGGGTTTCGTGGCTGCTGCAGGGACACCCAGCAGGGGACGTTCAGGGCCACATCTCCCTAAATGTGACACCAATCTCCAGCTTGTGCTCGAGTTGTGCCCTTTGGCAGGACCAGGGAGCTCTTTGAAGGATGCTCTGTGCCTCTTTCCTCACCCTGCCTGGGCTCTGAGCTGGCTCTGGCAGTGGAAGAGCCAAAATTTGGAGTCAGATCTGACCCATGGTCAGGGCAGGAGAGCACATTGATGTAGGGAATGAGGGATTTAGGGGTTGACACCCTAAACCTGCAAAGCTCAGAGAAATTACCCTTTGAAGTGCCCAGTTCCTGCTCTGAGAGGCCCATCTTGGTTCCAGGGCTGGGCTAGGGGTGTGACAGCACTTTCTGCAGCCAGGCAGATGCTCCCCCCTCAAGCATCCTCCATCCAGCCCCACCCATCCCTGTGCAGGAGGGACACCGTGTTCCCACAGAGCCACAGTGTCCCTGTGGCTGCTGCCACAGCAAGGACACACTCAGGGGGGCTGAGGCAGCAGTTTGGGAGCCCTTTTTGGGATCTCATGCCCTTGGGCCCCCTTTCCCCATGGGAACACCATCCCCTGGGCCATAGGATGCTCTTCCTTCCTCTCTCCCTCCCTTCCTTCCTTCCTTCCTCCCTGATTTTCATGGCAGGGGCAAGAATTCTTCCTGGCTGCTGCTTTTTGCTGACCCCTTCCATGGTGCACAACCATGGTCCCCTGTGCTTTACTGGGATGGAGGGGATGGGATGGGGATGCTGGAGCCTGTGGGATGGGATGGGATGGTGTGATGGTGCTGCCCTGTGAACAGCGCTGCTGTTGCTGGATCCTCGCTCTGGGGCAGGAGCCAGGTGTGAGCAATGGCAGGAGGAGCAGGGTTGTGCTGGCATCACTCCCTCCCTGCTGTGCCCCGTGTCAGGGGAGCAGGGAGCAGCACTGGGTGCACAGGCAGCCCTCACTGTCAGCTCCTGCCCACAGGGAACAATTCCTGGTGCATTTGGTGGGTGCAGGTGGGCAGCACACGTGGGCACAGGCAGCAGCTTTGCCCAGTTCAGGTGCCCAGGTGCCTCCAGCCCCTCTTTTCCAGCCTGGAGCTGCCCTGTGTCCCCTCTACGCGTGGAGAGGCCAAAGGATGTGACCAAGGGCAGGCAGGACACCGAGGGCAAGGCCAGTGTCCTCTGGGGCTCCCTGCAGGCAGATCTAGCTGGGAAAGGTGATGGATGTGCAGTGGGAGGAATGGCTTTGAGGACTGGCTGTTTTCTGCAGGTTTTGCAGCAGGGCAGACACACAGTGACACTCAGAGGCTCCTGTTTTATCCCTGCTGGGCTTTACCCAGGGAATCAGCACCCTTGGGGTGACCCACAGGGAAGGGAAGGCTCCCAAGGCTGGGGCTGGCAGGGTGGCATCCTCACACCTCTGTTGTTTGATTTAGGGACATTCCTTAACTGGCTTTTTATGGGGCATTTCCATCCCTGTCCCTGGGACTGGGGCTCAGAGCAAAACCCTGCAGGGATGAAATGCAGGGGAAAATGCTGTGTGAGGACATGGCACAGACTCCTTTCCTCAGGCTCAGCTCTCTGAGGGACAGTGAAAGGATTTGGGGGGTACCTTGTTCCCCCAAAACAGATGTTTGGGCAGCACTGGCAGGAGGCCAAGGCTTGAACACCTCTTCCTGCAACCCAACCCCAAAAGTTGTCCCACTGCCACCTCCTCATGTCCCTGGACTGCATCTCCCAGGGAGCTGGCCCAGGGGAATTTGGGGTGGTCCCAGGGGTGCTGCTGCCCTGCCTGGTTGCATAAGCCTGGCAGCCATGGGAGGTGAAATGGGATTGAGAGGGATTACAAGGAACAGGCTCAGGCTGCTTGATTCTTGTTTCTAAAAGGAGCTCTTAAGCTGCTGTTGTTTTCCCAGCACTTGGGATTAGGACTGAACCTCGTGGGGTGGCCCAAAGGGACCCCCCCAACCAGCACATGCTCCCCACCAGCCTGGGGTCTGTCTGTGAGTCCAAGCATGAGAGAAAAATGAGTCTGGGGGATGACCACCCCTCCCTGGGTACCCCAAAAACAGCCCCATCCCCCGCTTCATCCCCAGTTAAGGCACAGGTTGAGCAGGGCTCAGTGTGACCCTGCATATGGGGGGGTTTGGTGCCCCCAGTGCAGCCCCTGCTGCTGCCAGCAGGCTCTGGGGTGCTGTAGGGTGGAAACTGGGGTCTCACCACTGCCCATATCCCCTTTCTTGCAGAGATCATGCACGATGTGATCCGGAAAGTGAAGAAGAAGGGGGAATGGAAGGTGAGCAGCAGAGCCAGGGAGGGACCAGGAGGGGAGGAAGCAGGGAAGGGGCAGGGTGGGGAAGGTCCTGCTGTGCCCCAGCTCACAGGGTGTTTATGGGGTGCTCACCTGTCCCCAGGTGCTGGTGGTGGACCAGCTGAGCATGCGCATGCTCTCGTCCTGCTGCAAGATGACCGACATCATGACAGAGGGCATAACCAGTGAGTACCCCCCCTGCCTGTGGGAAGGGCCAGCTCTCCCTCTGCACCAGGACACCCACAAAGGCATCTCCAGGCTGGCACAGAGTGGTTGGCACAGCCCCCACCCAGCCCTATCCCACTTGGGATGGAGCCCATAGACAGCTCCTGGTGCCAGGCTGGAGTTCTACAGGTCCCTCCTTGCCTGCTGGGGCTGGAGCAGCCAGAACACCTTGTCTCCTGGCAGCCCTTCAGTTCCAGGAGGGGACCAGGTGTTGGTTTTTATCAGCCTAATAATTAAATAGCTCCCTGCAACACTTGGGAAGGATAAGGAAATCGCAGGCTGGGTACTGGGAGGTGTTGGGGATAGTGGGGTTTATCTGGGTGCAGCCAGAGCTTCATCCTCAGCTGAAGGGGATGTGAGGATAAAGCAAGGGAACAGCAGATCCATGGCCCCTGGGAGCTGGCCAGGTGCCCACACCCACAGCTCAGCAGGGACCAGGGCTGGGATGGGGTGGGCAGGGACGAGTGCCTGGGGGTGTTTTGGATATGGAGGGGCTGCCATGGGGTGTCCAACAGCCCTGCATGGCTCAGTCCCTGCCCACAGCCCTCCCTGCCATGATCCCTGTTTTTCCCCCAAGTTGTGGAAGACATCAACAAGCGCCGGGAGCCGCTGCCCAGCCTGGAGGCCGTGTATCTCATCACCCCCTCCGAGAAGGTGAGAGCAGGGGGGCACAGGCACAGGGCTCTGGCTGGGTGAGTGCTGGGATGGCAGCTGTGCCCGTGGGGAGCATCCTGGCTCCAGTGAGGCGATGGGTGGAGGTGCAGAACTTGCCCTGAGCCAGGAGGGAGGCCCACAGTGCCATCCTGCCCAGCCCAGCTGCTCCTCTCTCTTCCAGTCCATCCACTCCCTCATCAACGACTTCAAGGATCCCCCCACCTCCAAGTACAGAGCTGCCCATGTCTTCTTCACTGACTGTGAGTGCCCAGAGGGGAGGGACAGGCACTGACACGGTGCCAGCAGGTGGGGAGGGATGAGGGGAGAGATGCTGAGCTCCCCCCTCCTGCTGCTCCTCCCCTTGCAGCCTGTCCTGATGCCCTGTTCAACGAGCTGGTGAAATCCCGGGCTGCCAAGGTCATCAAGACCCTGACAGAGATCAACATTGCCTTCCTCCCTTCCGAGTCCCAGGTGAGCCTGGGCCGGGGTGGGACAGGCTGGGGACAGCCAGGGGTGCTCCAGGTCCCTCTGCAGCCCAGCAGGGTTTGTGTAACAGCCTTGCAGCCCCAGCTGGCTCCTTGCTCTGCCTTCCTGTCTCCTTAGATGACTTCTGGGCTGATCCCACTGGGGATTTAGCGGGTGCAGTGCCTTGGCCCTGTGCCCACAGCTGTGCTGGCCAGCTCTGCCACCAGCCAAAAACACCAGGGAGCTGGCCCTGGGCCATCTGCCTGTGCTAGGGACAAAGGGACCTGGGGGCAGAACTCCTTGATGCCATTAACCCTTCAATCCTCAGCATTGCTAGGGAGTGACATCTTGGCATCTTCATGTGGTTTTCACTGGGGAGCAGTGTGTTTCTGCTTGTCCCCAGTCTCTGTTTCCCTGCCTAGGAGCAGGTGACTGCGGAGGGCAGGGGTGTTCTGCCTGCTCTGCTCTGCTGGGAGGGACACATGGGCATCCTGCAGTGCAGTCCTGGGAGCTGGAAGTTCTGAGGGATGCCCTGAGCGTGGCTGAGCTCCAGCTGCTCGGTCCCAGGCTCAGCTGGCTCCATCTGGGGCTGAACGTGGTTTCCAATCCCAGCTGGGGTGGGGCTGCTCTCTGCAGCCGTCCCCTCTGACCTCCCTCCCTCCCTCCCTCCCTCTGCACCCCCAGGTTTATTCCCTGGATTCTGCTGACTCCTTCCAAAGCTTTTACAGCCCGCACAAGGCGCAGATGAAGAACCCGATCCTGGAGCGGCTGGCAGAGCAGATTGCCACGCTCTGTGCCACGCTGAAGGAGTACCCAGCCGTGCGGTACCGCGGGTGAGCCGGCACCCCGGGGGGAGGCTGTGCCAGGGCTGGCAGGGACAGACATCCCTGCTGCCCTGTTTGGAGGACAGGTGTCTGCCAATAGAGGCAGGAGCTTCTCTTTGAAATGGAGAATGTGAACCCCCTTCCTCCAAATTATTATTATAATTTTGAAGTTAAGGGGCTCTCAGGCAGAGATATGGGAATAGGAATAACAGTTCTTTACTAGGAAAATTAAAATAGAAATACAGTATTACAAAGAACAATCCCAA
>JAOTBB010000771.1:2635794-2647677 GCA_025629985.1 Chamaetylas fuelleborni
CCTGGAGCTCTGGCAGCCTCGGGGCCGTGCCCATTCCCTGGGGAGCCTGGGCAGTGCCAGCACCCTCTGGGGGAAGAGCCTTGCCCTGAGCTCCAGCCTGAGCCTGACACAACTCCAGCTGTTCCCTGGATTCTGTCCCAGAGGACAGAGGTCAGTGCCTGCCCCTCCTCTTTCCCTCATGAGGAAGTTGTACATTGCAGTGAGGTCTCCCCTCAGTCTTCACAGCCCAAACCAGGCTTGTCCAGCATCCCTGGAATACAAATGCAGTAACAGCTTGGCTGGTTGTGTGCGTGCTGGCAAGGCTGGGTGGCCTTGTTACAGCCTTGCCCAGGTGTGAGCAGAGCCAGGGGACAGGCAGGCATGTTTTCCTTTGTCACAACCCTGGGGTGGCTTCACCCCCAGGACAGAGGGGCCTGCCCAGGGCAGCAGCAGCACCTCTGCAAGGTCTCCCAGGTGGCAGTGACCTGTGCCACTGCCGAAGCAGCGGCATGTCCCTGCTGCTGGAGGGGGATCCCAGGGCTGAAACCTCCAGCTCAGCACCTGCTCCTGAGCTTTTCAGGAGGGGAATCCTGGGCCCAGCCCTCCCGAGGGGCTGTGGGGCCAGGGGCTGTGCCTGGCTGCTGGCTGACCCCGTGGCTCTGCCCTCAGGATGCCATCGATGACAAGCTGGACACCAAGCACTACCCGTACATCTCCACCCGCTCCTCTGCCTCCTTCAGCACCACTGCTGTCAGGTGTGTGCCCTCCTCCCTGTGCATCCCCAGCTGCATCAGCACCCATCCATCCACCCCAGCCCCGGGCTGCATCCAGGCTGGGAGCTGCTCTGAGGCCATTCAGGCATCCCATGCCTCAATTTCCCCTCAGGCACTTCCCATCTCCATTCCCTTGAGGCACCCTGGTCTCAGTTTCCCTCCAGACAGGCTGTGCCTCTGTATCCCTTCAGGAATCCCTTGTCTCAGTTTCCTTCAAGCATCCTGTACCTCAGTTTCCCTTCAGGCACCCTGTATTTCCCTTTCTCTTTGGGCATCCTGTGCTCACGTTTCCCTATGGATATCCTGTGTCTCCATTTCCTTTTAGGAATCCCCTACCTTCATTTCCCTTCAGACATCCCATGCCTCAGTTTCCCTTGAGGTATCCCATGCCTCAGTTTCCCTCCAGACATTCTGTGCTTCTGCTGTCCTGTAGGAATCCCATGCCTCAGTTTCCATTTAGGAATCCCATTCCTTCTTTCCCCTTCAGACTCCTGGTGCCTCAGAGTCCCTCCAGGCACCCTGTGCCTCAGTTTCCCTTGAGGTATCCCATTCCTCAGTTTCCCTCCAGACATCCTGTGCCTCTATTTCCCTTTAGTAATCCCATGCCTCAGTTTCCCTTTAGGCATTCTATGCCTCCCTTTCCTTCATGCATCCCATGCCTCTGTTTTCCCCATGTCATCCTCTGCCTCCTTTTCCCTTTAGGAATGCCTCAGTTTCCCTCCAGGCATCCTGTACTTCTGTCCCCCTGTAGGAATCCCGTGCCTCAGTTTCCCTTCAGGAATCCCATTCCTCCTTTCCCCTTCGGTCTCCTCAGAGTCCCTCCAGCCATCCCGTGCCTCAGTTTCCCTCTAACAGCGACCAGCACTCGTGGCTGGATCACTGGACTTGGCCTGCTGTAGCAGCAGTGTCTGTGTGATTTAATTGAGATGTGGTGCCTCCTGCTCGTCCTTCACCCTCCTCCTCCTCTCCTCAGTGCTCGCTACGGCCACTGGCACAAGAACAAGGCCCCGGGCGAGTACCGGAGCGGGCCCCGCCTCATCATCTTCATCCTGGGCGGGGTGAGCATGAACGAGATGCGCTGCGCCTACGAGGTGACACAAGCCAGCGGCAAGTGGGAGGTGCTAATAGGTGAGTGCTGGCCCCGGGCTGCCCCTCCCGCTGGCTGCTCATCCCACGCTCCAGCCCAAACTCCCCTGGGACTCCGCGGAAAGGATTTCTCCAGACAGCTGTTGTCACCCCTGTGTGTCCCCCCCTTCCCCATCTGGGTTGTGTCACTCCAGACATCCTCGTTTGTGCTTCCATTTCTTCGTGTCTGCTGGCTGGTTTTGTCTGAGCAGGGCTGGGTGAGAGGGGAGGAGGTTTGGCAGCTCGGATTGCTCCTTGGTTTTGGGGTCATTACAGGGAGAAAAGTGGAAGGAAGAAAATAAAGAGGGGTGCAAACAGGAGCCAGGTTTTTCAGTTGCACAGTGCATGGTCAGGGTCAGCTCCCATCTCTGCTCCCAGGGGAGCTGTGAGGCACAGAGGACACCGTGGAAGCTCTACCAGGTGTTAGCAGGGAGCTGTTAGGTCCCTAAAATTCCTCTGGGAAGCACAGCTTGGATACACACCTTGCAGTGCACAGGCAGGTGTCCTTTACCATCTCATCTGATGCCCTGGGTGCCTGGTGGAGCCTGTCCCCAGCATCTCTTCTGCTCAGCATGCCAGGCTCCATCACCTGCTGCTGCCCCAGCCATGTCACTGTCACTGTCACCCATCCCAGCTCCACTGCCTGTCCCCATCTCATCCCGCTTCTCTCCAGGCTCCATCCCCTGCATGCACCTCCCAAGCTCTGGGCTCCAGCTGCCTCCTTCCTCTTCCTCCCCCAGAAGCAGCTGCTGGTGGTGGTGGTGGCGTGGGGGAGCCTTGGCCCGGCCGTCAGCCCCGCTCTGTTCTCCTGCAGGTTCTACTCACATTCTCACTCCCACCAAATTTCTCATGGACCTGAGGCACCCCGACTTCAGGGACTCCACTAGGGTATCATTTGAGGATCAGGCTCCAGCAATGGAGTGAGCCAAAGAAACCAAGTAAAGGCAGCTTACTAATGAAAAAGAAACTCTTCCTCCCCGAAGGGTTTTCTTTGATTATTCAATTCCTCTTTTTTTTAATCATTGTTTTGGGGTTTGTCGGGTTCTCCGATGAGAAAATGCTTGCGGTTCCTCCGAGCTGGTGGAAAAGCATCCAGTCATCCCTCAGTCATGTCCCCTGGCCCTGGCTCCTTCATGCCATGAGTTCCCCCTGGCCAGGGCTGCAGGGGTCTGGATCCTGCCTGCCCCACAGAGGTGTCCCAGGGCCAGGCAAGGGCATGGAGCTCCTGGATTCTGCCCTGGGAGCGGCTGGAGCGGGGCTGGGGGAGAGGGGCAGCAGTGCAGACCCCAGCCCTGCTGGGGGAGAGGGGCAGCAGTGCAGACCCCAGCCCTCATCCTGGTCCATCCTCACTGGCTGGGCACTGCTGGGACCCCCCAGCTCTGGGGTGCCCTGGGGCTAGGATCCCTACTATCCCTTGGATAGGCAGGAGCCTCCTGACATTGCAGACCCCAAACCCTGCTCTGGGGTTCAGCTCCTGCTGCTTTCACCAGGGAATACCACCCTGGCATTCCCTGTGTCCTGCTCCTTGCAGTGCCAGGGTGGCTGTGGGGCTGAGCCAGTGTGGGCAGCATGGTGGGAGCCCCACTGGCACCGTGCTGGGGGCCCCTGAGTGAGGGGCAGCAGAAGACCAGAGCCTTTTTTTCCTTGTCCCCTCCCACCCCTTTCAGCCACCTCTGTGTCTCAGGTTGGGGGTCCTGGGGGCAGGTCCTTCCATGCTGGCTGTCACCCCTGCACCCCCTCAGTGCCTCCTGCATCCCCTGTGGGTGCTGCAGTGACCCCAGTGCCACAACCCCCTGCACTGGCACCTCCCTCCAGCCCCATCCCTCCCTCTCCATCCTTTTCCCATTCTCCATGCCCCCACAACCCCCCCATCCCCTCAAACAGCATTTCCCTGCAAGCATTTCCAGCGGTGCGGGGCCGGCGCCAGGTAAGGGGGACCCAGGACAGCGGGGACAGGGCTGGGACACAGCACACCATCCCCAAACCATCACTGATCCCCCTGCACCCCTTCTCCTCTGCTCCCACAGGGTCCACGCACATCCTCACCCCACAGAAACTGCTGGACACGCTGAAGAAACTCAATAAAACAGAGGAGGAGAGCAGCAGTTAAAAGGAAACGCTGTCACCACTCGATGCCGACCCACGTCCCCGCCGGGCGCCCGGCCCCGGGTGCCACCCTGCACCCAGTGGGCTCAGCTTCTCTTTGTTCTTGTGTTATCCCCCCCTTCTCCCCTCCCAGAGCCTCCCCCATCTCATTTTATCCACAGGGAGGGGATAACAGCCAAAAAAAAAAATAATATATATATATATATATTAAGAAAATGGATGCATTGTGTTTAAAAGAAAAAGGAAAAAAAAATCTATATATTTGTAGCTGCAGCTGTGGGAAGCGCCCAGGAGCTCATTGCTCAGTAACCATCTGCCCATTGCTAGTGAATATGGTGGGGAAAATGACAGAAAAACACATTTTTTTGGGGAATGCTCCTCACTGGGGTCATGTGCGGATGGGAGGATGGATGGACGGACGCCCCACACCGCTCCAGCCGCTGCTCAGGCGGGCACCTCCCTCTGTCCCATGGCTTTTGGGGTGGTGGGTGCTCCTGCCAGATGTGCACGCCAGCATCTGGGTGGGAATTTGGGATGGGGGTGGTGTGGGGGTGCAGCCAGGACGCCTCACACCCTGGTAATTCCCGTGTGAAAAGGGACCAAACCGGTCAGAACTGGGAGCTGGGGCCCGTCCCCTTGCACGGCCTTGCTGCAGCCCTGCCTCTCTCTGGGAACTCCTTCAAAAATTATACATACATATATAAAATAAAAACTGTTTTATATATATATGTATATCTGTGCTCTCTCCATGGATACCTCTCTCCATCCAGCCCCACGGAAGCTCGGTGCCCGTGCCCAGCTCCGCTCGTGTCGTCCCGTGGTGAAGCATTTCTGAGCGTGCCGTGGCCCCAAAACCCCTCTGGGCCCTCCCCAAACCCTCTGGACTCTGTGTATATTAATGACTGTGTCTTGTGACGTTCTTACGAGCTTGGTGTATAGTGATTTCCCCAAACCTCTTGATTTTAGTTGGGTTTTTATTTGACGCCCCTGGATTGCCCCCTCTCCCTTGCCATTAGATGCACTGCAATATTTTGGGGTCTTTGGTTTTGTTCTCTTTCCCCTGAAGGCTGTGACCCCCCTTTTCCTTCCCTGAAATTGCTCTTTCTTGCCTCGTTGGTGGTTAGCCCCCCCTTTCCCTTCCCTTCCCGTCTGCTCCTTGCCCATAAAGTTAAATATATATTTTTAGGGCAAAGGCTGTATCATTGCACTGATATTTGTTGGTTCCCCTTTGGTCTCCCAGCCTGTTTCTGTTCCTCCTTGGTTTAGCAATGCAAATGCTTCAGGATCTTGTATGTTGGACATTATTATTATTATTATTTTTTCTGTTACAGTTATTTATATAAAAAATAATTTATCAAAAAGGAAAACTTTAAAAAAAAAATAATCTAGTCTGTCTTGGAACTTGTTTACCTTGAAATTACTGGAATCTAAATGTTTGAAAGTGTTGAAGCACAAACATGTATCATCTCTGTATATCTGTTCTTCTGTACTAAAGCACTCGAGTGACTAAATAAAAGCGATCTCCATCCCTAGTGCAACTGGGGCTGTGCTGTGCTGCTCCCTCAGGGCCAGGAAAACAGGGAAAAGGCATGGGAAAATACTCCATCCCAACCCAAGGGAGGGCTCCTGGTGTGGTGATGCCAAATCTCCCCCAGGAGTGGCTTTGGGAAGGAAAATCAGCACACGAGTCATCCAACTGCATTTATTTCCTTCAAAAATAGGTGATTTCTTCGTACAAAATGCCACCCCAGTGGCTCTGCTGGGCGTTAAAAAATAAGGGATAAGGAAAAAAACCCCATCATTTGGTCCTGGCTACTGCATTTGGGATAATTAACCACACTTTCCACACGCTCCCATCACACCCTGGCTGGGCTGGGCTGGGCTTGGGGCATGAGCGTGAGCAGAGGCAACCAGAGACACATAAAACCTCTTTAAAATCCCCCAAACTTCTTTAAAATCCCCCAAACCCAGCCCTCTCACCCCAAAAAGGGAGGAAGGGACAGCCCCATGCCCAACCCCTCTGGGCTCATGTCAGGATCAGGCTCAGGGGGAGCTTGGAGTGCTCCAGACCTGAGTGCCCCCTCCAAAAAGTGGATATTTGTACAACAAATAAAAGCAAAAATAAATACATTTGACACTGGCACTTCAAGTAGGTCCTACAGATAAACAGGCTGAGGTGCTGGGGGTGGAGCAGGGGGTTTGGCTGGAGCCATCCCAGGAAAAGCTGCCCCAAGGAAAAAGATGCTTTTCCCCAAAAAACAGGCATTAACTCCTTAGAAAGCCAGCTGGGAGGAGCAGGGGCTGCACAGAGCCCACACCTGCTCTGGTCTCAGCAGGTGACTTCTCCTCTACCAGCCCAGATTCCCTGAGCATCCCAGGGGGAAAACCTCAAATCCTTCATTTCATTTTCTGCCTGGGATCCAGGGATGACCAGAAAAGCCCCACAAATGCCCTAAGGGTTGTGCTGGAAATGCAAACCAGAATATTTATATATATGTATCTGTAGAAAGATATATCTATAGAATCAGATACAGATCTGTACATACTCAGATCTATTCATGTCTCTCTAGATACAGACATATAACTAAATATAGATATGCCTGTATCTAGATATATCCACTTATAGATACACATATATCACACACACATTATAGATCATAAATCCACACTCAAAAGAGTGATTTAGCTGCTTACTAGCTAAAAAATTCACATAAAAAAACACACAAAAATAAGTTTCCCCAGGGAGGATCCTGCTGGGTTCAAGTCCAAGGGCAGAGGGCACAGGGCACAGCCCCCTGAGGGGGCCCAAAGGCTGGGGAAGGGGTGGAATAGGGAACCCCAGGGAATCCCAGGGATTTCTGCCCAGACAGGCACAGAGGTAAACACAGCTGCCAAGGGGGCTCGACCCACAGCAGGTCAGAGCAGCCCCAGAAGTGCTCGGGGGGGGTGGCACTGCCCGTCCTGGGGGGACACAGGGCCACCCCCTTGGTCCCAGGGAATGCTGGACAATTCTGCTCCCTCCTGCAGCTTGGGGGGGGTCCTAAAACGGACAGACAGACGGACAAGCCATGCAGGGACTGCAGGGAGAGCAGAAAGGGGGACACCTCCAGCTCTACTGCCCCCAGATTTGGCAGGGAGCACCCAGTGAAGGGATGCTGAGGGGGTGCATCCCCCTCCTCCTGCTCCTGGCGGCAGGGAGGGTTTGGGGGTGCCAGGGAGAGGGTTTGGAGGTGCCAGCTGCAGGGTTTGGGGGTGCCAGCAGGAAGGTTTGGGGGTGCCAGCAGGTGCCTCAGAAGAGGCAGGAGCCCCGTGGGCCCCGTGGCCGGCCCAGCTCTGCGGCCAGTGCCCGGCTCATGCGGGTGGTGGTCAGCCTCACGCTCTGGGCAGCCTCCACAGCCCTGCCCAGGGACCAGTTCAGCTCCTGCAGCTCCTCCAGGTCCAGGCTCAGGCAGCGGTGGTGGCCCTGGGGCCGGGGGGGAGGCTCTGCCTGCTGGGATCCTGCAGTGACACCGAGGGGGACCCCGGCTGAGGTAGGAACTGCTGGGGAGCAGTAGCTGGGAAGGAGAAGGGACAGGGGCTCAGTGCTGCTCACTGGCTGTGGCCCCCCAGGGCTCTGTGCCCCCCCAGGGCTCTGTTCACCCACCCCACCTTATTTCCATCCCTCTCCCCCATCTCCTCCATGCCCACCCTCAAAACACAGCCCACCCCCTGAGGAGCTGGTGGCCCTGTCACCCCCTGGCCATGGGCAAACCCAGCCCCTCCTGGGTTTCCCTTGCACCCCTGGGGGATGCTGACCCCCCCCGAGTCCCCTCCCAGCCCCAGAGCATCCTTACAGCATGGAGGGCATGTAAGGCACGAGGGGGACGGGTGCCAGGCAGACGGTGGCAGTGGTGGCAGCAGGGGTGGCTGCCAAGTACCAAATTCCAGGTGGCTCTGGCTTTTCGGCTGCTGGGGGACAGGAGCCACCAGGGCCATGCTCTGCTGTGGGGAGGAAGGTGGTTAGATGTCCCCAGGGGGGGTTAGGTGTCCCCAGGGGGGGTTAGGTGTCCCCAGGGGTGCGCATCGAGTGGCAGCCCCAGGTGACATCACCCCTGTGCCACTCTGGGCAGCCACTGCAGGCTGGGAGCAGTCCCCAAGCGTTGTCAGGGGACTGAGGCTGCTCCTGGTGGCACCACCCAGCCCCTGTGCAGGGAGGAGCTGTGCCAGGCACGTGTCACCCTTGTCACCCACCGTGCGTGGCTCTGCCCCTGCTGCCCGGTGCAGAGGGGCCCGTGGGTGCTCTGCAGGTGGGGCAGGACGTTCTCCTGGGGGTGCTGTGCTGGGGCTGCCGGGGGGCATCACCGCCCCCAAAGGCAGCTGTGGAGAGAGGAAATTGGGAATGTCCCCGGCAGAGCCAGCCAAGGATCTTTGGGAAGAGCTGAGTGATTTGAGGTGCTGATGAGATGGGAGGGGAGGGTTTCCCTGCAGGGAAACGGGGGACTGCAAAGGTGGGCTCTGGACAGGGCTGGGACAGGTGACACTGCTCCCGGTGACACCAGGAACCCCAGGGAATCCCCGGAATCCCAGGAATTTCTGCCCACACAGGCACAGATGCCAAGGGGGGGTTTGACCTGTGCAGGACCCACACGAGGTCAGGGCATCCCCAGAGCGGCCCAGGTTGGTCCCCTTGGGGGACAGTAGGGAGAGCCTCAAGCCATGAGCAATGGGTTTGTTTGTCCCCTCCCTGAGCCTCTCCGGTTAATTAATTAAGGTCATTAGCAGCTGTTAGGGGTGGTAGGGAAGGCTGGGAGGAGCTGGGGGCCACTCACCTGATGCCATCCTGTCCCTGTGACATCGGGGACACCTCGAGGTGCCCGGCTCCTCTCGGGGTGCGGGGGTGGCCCGTGGTGTGCCCGCCTGGTACCGTGTCCCTGCCAAACCCCACCGTGAGTGTGGCCAGCGTCCCCAAGGTGAGGGTGGCCGCCTCCAGCCCCACCGTGCCAGCAGCACGCACCTGTGTACTGTCCCCGAAATGTCACCGCCCCCGGGGGCTTCCCAAGGTGCTTCCGCAGGGCGGGGGGGGCCCGGGGCCCGGCGGGGGACAGCTCTGACTCGGAGGCTGCGGCGGAGGACAGGGAATCGGGCTGGGATCCGCGGGGACCGAGCTCCAGACCTGCAGGACCCGCGCTGGGCTGAGCACTGAGGGGTCCATGGGACATCCCAGTGTCCTGCAGCCCCAGAACATCCCTCTGCCTTTGGGGAGGGGGAGTGGGGTGCAGGGAGGAGCGTGTCCCCTCTGTCCCCACACCGGGGGGGTCCCACTTACCGAGGTCCGGCTCCTCCCTGCCCCTGGGCAGCGATGCCGACCTCTCCCTCCGCGGGGGTGTCACCCCGGGGGCCCCCCTGCCCCGCACCGGGGGGCTCGGGTCCCTGCAGAGGGGACAGAAACGCTGCCACCACCTCCACCCACCAGGCTGGCAGTCAAGCCTGCTCACGGCAGAGCTGGGGACAGGCTGAGGCTGGGGGTGTCCCCTCGCTGCCACCTACCCCGAGGGTGCTGCATCCCGAGGGGACAATGGCCCGCCGGTCACCGGCTGCGTCCTGCCCGGGGTGACGCGGGGAGCGGCTTTTCCCTCGGGACAGCTGCGGGAGCGGCGCAGGCTCTCCTCCAGCCGCTGCCGCAGCCGCCGCACCTCGTCCTGCAGCGCCCGGATGGCCTGGCTGCCCCAGGACAGGTGTCACCGTGAGGGGGGCTGCAGCCAGCAGGGACCCCAGCAGCGCTGGGTGTCCTGGGGGAGTACAGCAACCCCTTCCCAGATGCCCCACACCGGCACCCAGGAGCTGTGACACCCCCAAAACCAAGCCTGGGGCTGGGCTGGGCTGCCTTTGGGGGGTCCCTGTGTCCCCCAGGAGGGTCTGGCCAGGTTTGGGGCACTGGGGACACAGCCACTCACTCACGCTCCAGACGGGAGCCCAGCAGGTCACAGCGAGCCGGCTCCAGGGACGGCAGGTCAGGGGACAGGAGGGTGGGGGATGGCGTTTCGGGGGATGGCAGGGGGCTGGTTGGGCTCCTGGCCGTGGCTGGGGGGTGGCCACCGGCGCTGGCACAGCTCCTGTCTCCCACCTCCGAGTCCGTGTGAGCTGGGGAGGAGCGGGCACAGTGATCAGAGACTGGGACACACATCCATCCAGAGAGGGTGACACCAGCACCACAGGGAGCCCCAGGACCCCCATAAACCAGAGCCAAGAGCCAGGGCCCCCCCGATCTCTGTCCCTCGCCAGCTCCTGTGTACTCACTGCCATCCCCGTCGGCGTCCGGCCCCACCTCGCTGCCCGCGCTCTCGGCCCAGCGAGGGGGTGAGCTGCTCTGGGAGGGGCTGCTGGGGGGCAGCCGGGGCCCCCCTGCGCCCCCCGGCGGGTAGATGCCCATCAGTGCTGTCTCGGAGGGAAGCGGGGCCGTCTCTCTCTTCCGCGGGGCGCGGAAGGTGCTGGGGATGGCGATGGAAGGTCCCAGCGAGCCCGGAGTCCTGGGGAAGGGGCGGGTCCTGGCCACGGGCACTCCGCACATCTCCAGCCCCGCCAGAACCCGCTCCCCACACCCTCAGTGCCTCTCCCGCAATCCCTGCTCCTCTTCAACCCTCCAAATCCCGCAGGCAGAGCCGAATTCCTGCGGCAGGAGCGCGGCCGTACCCTGGGCCGGGGGGATGGCGCTCGGGGGTGTGCACGGGGGGGGACACCCTGCTGGCCTCCGAGCCCACGAAGCCGCTGTCGGTCTCCGGGGACACGATGCGCTGCTCCTGCAGAGGCACGGAGAGCAGCATGGGTGCCCAGCACCCCGACAGGTTTTGGGGGACTCTCCGGGGGGACCCGCAGTCCAAGTACTCACCTTGTGCTGGGTGGCAGTGCTGCCTGTCCCACTGCTGCCGAGGGACACGGGCACCCTTGGTGGCCCAGGGACCTGCAGAGGGGGCTCAGCAGAGGCTGGCAGCTCCTCAGCAGTGGCAGGGGAGGGGTGGCCCCGTGTGTCCCCCAGGTTTGGGGGTCCTCTGGGGGGAAGCGTTGCAGCTCTTCTCTGCGGGAGGTGTCTGTGGGGAGGGGATGGAGCAGGAATGATGGGGCAGAGCAATCCCAGACGAGGGGAAATGGTCTGGTCCAGCTCTCACATGGAGGTTGTTAACTCTGAGGTAAAACTGGAGACCTGATGTCAAACCTCCGGCTCACCCCTGCCCGGGCACTCGCCCTCCCACAGCACTTACAGGGGCAAGGTCTCGAGACTGGGCCCCTCCTCGAGTGACCGTGTCCTGCAGGGGACCCTGCTGGGGCCACTGTCCCTTGCGCTGGGTGCATCCACCTCCTCCCGGGTGCCGCTCTCCGTCAGGCTCAGCTGCTCCAGGCTCAGCGACTCCGGCAAGGACTTGAAGTGCTTGTACCTGGGGGGACCCGCGGGCAGCAGTGGGTGGGTTTGGGAACATGCTCCATGCCCGAGTCCCCCCTGCCCCGCTGTGAGGGCACTCACTGCTCCAGCAGGTCCCCGAAATCCTCCTCCACTTGGCGCTGCTTGTGCCAGAGGGGCCAGGGCAGCCCCTCTGCCACCCCCTCACCATCCCCTGCTGTCCCTCGATGACTCTCCACCAGCGTAGGGCTCTGTGGGCACAGTGAAACGGGCTGAGAGAGGCAGCCCCCCTTAAATGCAGTGGGGTGGGGAACCTTGGCACCCCCAGCTCACCTCGGGGTGTGGGGAGTGGGTGGCCGGCGGTGGGGACGGGGCGGGTGGGCCGCGGGGCGGCGAGGGGGGCTGGGGGTGGGGCTGGTGCGGGGGAGGGGCACGGCCTCGCTCAAGTGCTCGGCGCTGGACAGGGAGTTGTAGCGCTGGTGCAGCCCGTCCGGCTTGCAGATGAAGCCCACCAGGTTTATGCCGCTG
>JAOTBB010000771.1:2719853-2745216 GCA_025629985.1 Chamaetylas fuelleborni
CGGCGGGGGGCGGCCGGGCGGCGGCAGGTAGGGCCCCTCGGCCGTGTACTGGTCGAAGAGGAGCTGGTCGGAGCGCGGCAGGACGAGGCGCAGCAGCGGCAGCAGCTGCCGGCGGCGGGGCCCGTCGAGGAGGGCGCGCAGGGAGCGCACCAGGTCGCAGACGTTGCGGCGGCCGTGGTAGGCATTGAGGCAGAGGATGAAGCGCTCCCGCTCCGCCTCGCTCAGCAGCGCCGTGAGCGCCTGGTGCAGCCGCCGCACGTTCGCCGAGAGCGGCCGCGGAGCCGGGCCCGCCGCCGAGCCCAGCGAGCCCGACGAGGAGGAGGAGGAGTGCACGGACACGCCGTCCAGCTCCGCGCTCATCGCCGCGGCTCCACCAGCGCACCGGGGGATGGAGCGGCCGGAGCGCGCCGCGCCGGGCAGCAGCGGAGCCAGGCGGGGCAGGAGCGGAGCAGCAGCGGAGCCAGGCGGGGCAGGAACGGGACAGCAGCGGAGCAGGAGCGGAGCAGCAGCGGAGCTAGGCGGGGCAGGAACGGGGCAGGAGCGCAGCCCTCGGGCAGCACCGGCACCGGCCGCCCCGCCGCTCCACCTGTCCGTGCGCTCGCCCGCGGCTCCCCAGGAAGTGACGCGGCCGCCGTTGCCGGGAGACCGGTTATACAGAGCGGCCCCGGCGGCGGGACCGGACCCCCCCGCCCCGCCCCAGCGCCCGCCCCCGCGGGACCCGCAATTAGCGCCCGCTCAGCAGCGCGCCCAGCCCTGCCTGCCCTGCCCTGCCCGCGGCTCCGCGCGGGATGGAAAGTGCCGGCACCTTTCCTCAGCCCTCCCGGGATGGATCGCATCCATCCCAGAGCTTCCTCAGCTCCCCTCCATCCCAGCACGGCGAGCACACGCGGGATGGAGGGCACACGGCAGAGGACGCTCGTCGGGGATCAGTTTTCACTGGGAACAGGCTGCCCCGACACACGGAGCTGTTACCTGAGCCGCGGGGCTGTTTTTCCATTGCCCGGCGTGCCAGGTGTGGGATTGTTGTTACCTCTCAGTGCTGCTGAGTTACGGTGCTGGCGATGCACCCGTTCAGCTCAGCACAGGCTTTGTTTTAATCACACCTAACCAAAATTCAGACACGTGTGTTACTGACGGGGTGTTGAAGGAATTTATTATTGGGGGAGCAGATTTTAAAGAGGAGAAATGTCGATTAGATCTTAGAAAGAAATTGTTATTAAGAATTGAGTGAGGGTGGTAAGGCCCCGGCACAGGGTGCCCAGAGCAGCTGTGGCTGCCCCTGGATCCCTGGTAGTGCCCAAGGCCAGGCTGGATGGGGTTTGGAGCAGCCTGGGACAGTGGGAGGTGTCCCTGCCCGTGGCAGGAGTGTTATGGGATGATCTGTAAGGTCCTTCCAACCCAAACCACTCAGTGATGTCGGGTTTGGAGTCCACCCCAAACTCACAGCAATTAACCCCTCCTCGTTTAGCAAATACAGCCATCACAGAGAAGCCCTTCCCATGAGGGATCCTGCTGGTCCAGATCCGGTGACAAAGAAGCTGGCAGGGCCTCAGGCACACAGTATTGCAAACCTGGACAGGTGGGATTCAGGGAAGCACATTCCCACCTGGGATGCTCGTGCACAGGTAGCCACCCTCCTCTCTGCGTCCACACCCATAACTTGTGACCTCAGACCCAAAAGAGAAGCATCGGGATCAGGAATCAGTGCAGAAATCCACGGACTGCTTTTCTGGTTGTTGGATGAATTATTTCTTACTACGTGAGGTTTGAGTTTCTTTTATGTCTCTGGAGCGCTGAGTAAAGACCATTTTCTATCTCAGTCATTTGAAATCTTTCTGTCTTTGTTGGAGTGCCTTCCATCTGCTACAGTAGAGGAGGATTAAACCTAATTCATCAGATGCATCTTGATAGCAGTAGAATTCATTTTGTTCATGGATATGATGGAAGAGCTTAAACAGCTGCATTACAAGTAGCTTTATGTATTAAAGCTTTGTTGGAGCTCTCAATGCCTTGTTTAAAACAAAGTTAAACAAAGCAGATTGCTAATTGAAATTCGCATTTGAACTGCGGCTGATAAATAAGCAGATGGAACAGTCAACATTATTGGAAAGAAAAGGGACAATATAGGACAGGGAAGCGAGTAAAAACAAAAATACGCCTACATCAGCCAAACAAAGTGAGAGAAGGGCAAACAAGGTACTGCAAGTCTTTGAATTGCACTCAGACACGATGCTAGTGCTCAGTCCTGCTCAGACTCCTCTATTTAAAGCTCTGCTCTTCCCACCAGCGCCGTGTCTGAGCTCCTCCAGCCTTTTGGAATCCTACACCAAGACTCTGAATGTGTGAAGACAAGCAGCTGCAGTGAGAGCTGCCCCTGCTCTGCACCAGCTCCAGCCTGGAGCAGCACATCCATGTCCCCTCTCCAGCAGAGCCACCAGGGCTGCTCCACAGCCAGAGCTGCCCAGTGCTGGCACTTGGTCTCTGATCTTCTACTACTCCACTACTCCAGAATATCACAGAATGTCCCAGTCCCAGAACAACTCCAATCCAGTGCTACCCAGCAGAAACACACACAGTAGCTGCATTTGGGAATAATTCTGTTTTCTTGCTGTCTCTACAGCCCTGCCAGCAGACACTGCTCACCCTTGGGATGCCCCATCCACTCGCTGCTGCCACAGGACAGCTCTGAGCCTTCCCTTTGGATGTGATCCCTGTTTTAGTTTCTCCTCAGAGAAGTTTCACATTTAGATTATTCACACACTGACATGTTAGATCTTTACCATACACTCCAGACAGGGGCTCCCACTGCTTTTCCTTTGGAGAAGAAAAGGATTGAGGTCTTCTCATGGAGCATCAGCTTTGAAGTGAATCTGATAGATTTCTGGGGACTTTATCTGATGGATTTCTGGAGACTTTATCCTTTCCACTGCTGTGAACACCAAACCAGACAGTTGAGAGGGTGCAGCACATGGCCCTGGGCCAGAGGGGAAAGAGGGGTTTCATGCAGCTCCTAGGCTCAGGAGTGTCCCACACCTGAGCAAAACCTGTCCAAACTTCCTCAGCCCAGGTAATGCTGCTGAATAAACGCCCCCCCATCAGAGTGCAATGGTGGTGTAGGGCTGCAGGGCTCCAAGGGCCAGACTCACTACATCAAGAAGTCCTTCAGGACTTCTTAGGAAGAAATTGGAAGGTGGTGAGGCCCTGGCACAGGTTGCCCAGAGAAACTGTGGCTGCTCCATCCCTGCAAGTGTTTAAGATGAGCTTGGACAGGGCTTGGAGCAACCTGGGACAGTGGAAGGTGTCCCTGCCCATGGCAGGACATGGTGATCTTTATGGACCTCCTAACCCAAACCATTAGTGGTGAAGCCCCATCCCTGAAGCTGTCCAAGGAAGACCTGGATGTGACACTCAGGGCTGGTGACAAGGTGAGGATCAGTCAAAGGTTTGACTTGATGATCTTGGAGGTCTTTTCCAACCTCAGTGATTCTGTGATGATTTGGAAAAGGAGCTCTGCCAGGGGGGAGTTGGCAGCAAGCGCTCAGGGCAGAGGATCAATGCCAGGTACAAACATCCTCTGGAGACAAGAGACTCCACAATAATTCCTGGGACAGCTCCTGGCTGAACTGAACCTTTGTTAACTGTGGGGACTCGACAGACCCTGGCAATGGGACCTCAGCACCCACTCACAGTGGAGAGCTCCAGAGCAGCTGGGCACTGCTCATTCCCAAACAGCTTTCAGCTCCACCACCTGCCTTGCCCAGCAGAGTCCCTCAAGGCCAGCAGGAGCCCAAAAGGTGTTATTCTTGTGGGTTTTTAAATCATCCTTGCAGCACAAAATAATCCGATGCGTTTGCTAAGTGCCACCTGAATAAATTGCCTAACCTTTCCACTTTAATCCGCTGTAATCACTTTCCAGAGGCACTCTTTGAAAAGTGAGCTCCGTGTTTCCAGAGCAGCTGTGCTCCTAATTAAAAGGCACTGTAGCAAGAAGCCAAGAAAACCTAATTCTGGTTGGAAATGCCTTGCTGCAGTTGGAGGACTGAGGTGAACTGTGAGGAGGGCCAGGGAGGAAGCAGCAGCTGCCTGTGCTGCTTAAGAGAGTATTAGGAGAGGGCTGGCACTCGGGGCTGCCTCTTGGCTAAATCCCTGTTTAGCAGATTGGCTCCCAATCCTCTGTCCCTGGCCAGGCTGGTTTGCACAGCTTGGACATGTGCAGGAATCAGCTGAGTGCTGCAGCTGAGTGCTCACAGAAGGAGCCAGCGCAGAGGGAGAAGCATCCAGAGGATTTTCCAGCAGAATTCCTGGGTGCCTTGGCTTCCAGCACCAATCCTCCTGCAGCAAAGCTGAATCCAGCACAGTTCAACTTCCCCACGGTGCAGGGAGCAGGCTCATGCTCCATCTCTTCAGCTCCAGATATAACAGGCAGAAGTTGCATTTGAGGGAAAGCTGTAGGAGCAGTGAGAAATCATCATTTCAAGGGAGATTTTTTAGGCTCTGCATTATGAGCATAAATAACTCGCAACAGGAATGTTTCCAATGAACGGAGGTTGCTGTGCTCCATCAGACCAAGTTCAGTTTGACACATCCCAGCTGGGGCAGATCCTGAAGAGCAGGGTCCAAGCAGGCAGAGGGGGTAGGAAACTCTGACACTCCTTAAACCCTTCTATATCTGCCTATCTACAAATCTCCTGTAGCTCAATGCCACACCCAGACTGTACCCAAGCAAAGCCAGCCTAAAACAGCTTCATTGGAGTGGGAATTTGGTGGTTTCTATTGTGCAAGAGAACATCAAAGATGAGAATTTTAGCACCAAACCCCAATGTTTCCATGGGGTGGACACCATAGGCTTAGAGTTTATCACTCATTTAGAGTGGATTAAAACTTAATCAAATCAAACAGACAGCAATAATTTCACCTGTATTCCCAGCTATATTTTGCTTTCAAGCCATTGGAATGCTGTGACACTTACTAAAACCCTAAATCAAAGCAATTCACATTCAAACAAACCTACATTTGCTCCATTTTCTGATGAAAGAGCCTTTCCAAGGAGCACAAGTTCCTCCCTGATTTGCCTGCAGTGATCTCTCCACGGTGCCAAGACCACTGAGTGTAACCCTGCATCACAGAGCCAGATGATTTAAGAGCTGCAATCCTCCTCCTCTCTCCGGCAATTTCTTGCACTTATGCACTCTCCAGTCCTGCTTGAAATGCCTGAAAGAAAAAGCCACTTGCGTCATCAGGTTTTTTTTCTCCCTTTAATGCCCAGCACAAATCATGCCTAAGTCACGGCGTGGGGCTGGGTGTCACGGGCAGGCAGAGCTGTCCCTGGCACAGATCAGGTCAGTGCCTGCTCTCTGCTTTGGGCACCTTGGCTGCCCAGTTTGGTGTTTGAGCACACAGAGCCTGTTCCTAAGGGCTGGCTGTCCTGGATGGGACAGGTGAGTTTACTGACCCTGGTTAGTGGGAGGTGTCCCTGCCTATGGCAGGGGGTTGGAGCTGGAAGAGCTTTAAGGTCCCTTCCAAGCCAAACCATTCCATGATTCTTCAATTCTAAGGCTGTTTTATGATTGTGGAGCTGTGCCATAGGGAGCACCTGCTGAAGGAGGCAGCCTTGGGGCTGTGAATAACTTACTGCACTACTGCAGGACTGTAGAAATCGTCAAGCAAGTCCAAAATTCCCACCAAACGAGCTGGATGGCAGAGGACTGGATGGGAAGTTGTAGGATGGAGGAGGAGCACAGACTCTTTGTCCTCAGTGGTGCCTTTCTGCATGATTTGGGGTTGATCTTGTGCAAATTGATGCCTCCAACCCTGAATTCCTGCCCAATATCCCATCTAATCCTGGAAAAGCCATTCCCTGTGTCCTGTCCCTCCATCCCTTGTCCCCAGACACTCTCCAGCCCTCCTGAAGCCCCTTTAGGCCCTGGAAGGGGCTCTGAGCTCTCCCTGGATCCTTCTCCTCTCCAGAGAGTTGCTGGAGCCACTCCAGCTCTCTCCATCTCCAGAGCAGAGGGGCTCCAGCCCTCAGAGCACCTTCACACCCTCTGGGCTCACTCCAGCAGCTCCACATCCTTCTTGTGTCAGGGGCTGGCTGGGGAGTACCAAATGAATTTGGGAGAAGTACAGTCTCTTTCTGAAGAGCTCTGTTAATATATCCAACAATTTCACATCAGACCTGAGCACTGCAGAGCTCATTATTTGCACAAGTTCAGCCTCCCAGCAGGTGGGAAAATCAGGGGCTTCACTCACACTGGGAATTGACAAACTCACACAGAGCTAATCTAATTGGAAGGTATTTATCTCATTTGAAAACATTTATCTAATTCAAACACATTTATCAGTCTGCAGGTTGTGAAAGCCTGTCAGTCTGGCAGGATTTATGGGCCAGCTTCCCAAGCATTTCTGCAGTGGTGGAAGTGACTGCAGTGGTACAAACTATCCCTGCAAGTTTGGATCAGGAGCACAACTCAGCCCTGCCAGCAGAGCTCAGCTGCAAGGTCTGATTGCACAAACTACAGGGCAGGAAGGGGCTGCTCCTTACAGCTCCTCACTGAGACTCTTCCTTTCCCTGGGCATCTCTCCAGAGACTGTCTGTGTCCCAGGGGAAAGTGCAACACCAAAAATTCCCCGGGGAGCAGCTCACTGCTGCAGTGACAGCCCTGGAATGCTGCCAGAGCACTGGGAAATTCATCCTCAATTCCCCACCCCAGCTTTGCACTGCTGGCAGTTCTGCTCCCTGTTCAACCATTGCCACAGGAATACAGGACTGAGATCTTTGTGAGCCTGGAACCTCCCCATGAGCATCCCTCCTGGTGGGGATGATTTACAGTGAGATTCCTGCACTCATTTAGAGGATAATGGGGCTGCAGGGTCACACTCTTCATCCAAAGCATCACTCTCATCTCCTCCAGCCTGCAAACCCATCCCTGCCAGGCTGGAGAGGCATGCAGAGCTCTGGGCTCCCTTATTGCAACACTGCAGGAAGACAATCAAAAGACAAGAAAAAGTTAATGAGGTACTAATCATTATAGATTTGCAGTATATAATGCAATAAATACCCGCTGCCATCGATTAAATGTAGTGGGGCAAAGACATCTAATCCATCATATCGGCCATTTGATTTTCCAAAATTCGTTTCCTGCCGTCAGGGAGAGGCTGGGACATGCCAGAGGCCCAATCTCCTGCCCAAGAAGCTCGGCTGGCTCCGTTCCCTCCCAGCACTCATCACCCATCACCCTGCAGCCAGCCCAGACCTTCTGGTGGGGCTCTGTGAGGTTCCACTGAAAATCCCACCGTGAGGAATTGGGAGCTTGGAGAGACAGGAAAAACAGGCAGCTCAAGCTTGAATCCTTTCTCTGAAGTTTTTATTTGCTTGTTTCCAGCCCAACCCCTCTGGTTTTCTTGCAGAGATGAGGCTTTTGTGAGAACAAGTATTAGTTTTAATAAACAAATGAACACACACACACACACACACACACACACACACACACACACACACAATCTGTTCTGAATGCTTAAAGTGACAAATTGCCAATAGAAAATAGATCAAAAAACCCTCTCAGAGATGTCATCACAATTCTGAAACTTGGCAGAGGACAGGAAAAAGCGCTCAGACTTCTCTTACGGACACAAAGATAATAAAACCCAGCTACAAGCAGGTGTAGGTGATGGGCAGTGCTGCGGTAAAGCCTGAGTAAGTGCAGAGCGGCGGGCAGGCAAAGTGGCTGCGCTGGCAGCGAGGATGAGACTAATTAGGGCTGCGATCCCTGCCTCACACGCACTAATGCCCGTGGATAGATCGCTAATGCTCTCAATTCATGCTCATTAGCACCGGCAGCAAAGACAAGACAAGCGTGTTATGTCATCGTTTAAATCCTGTCACATTTCCCCAATGACTCTGATTACATTTTTAAATATTCATTCTCCTCCCCCGAGGCAGGATTGCCTTGCCCCGGGAGCTCCAGATGCGGAGATTTGCTCTGAGCAAAGCTCTCCCAGCCGGACTGAGCCCCAGCCCTTCCCGGAGTCCAGCAAACAGGAATCCCCCGGTGGGAACATTCAAGGCATCAGTTCGTGCTCCCCTAATTTTCCACACGACTTTACACCTCAGATTGGAGTTAAACTGAGTATTTTCCAGTCACCTTTGCATTTCTGGATGAGCAGCCACACTCCAGCTCGATAAGCACAAAACACCTTTGCAGCATGAGGAGTCAATGGTTCTTAAGTCAACTGGCAGGAGTGAAAAGAATAAATATTTATAGACACATCCTGCCCTGATCTGTGCCAGCTGGGTTTATATCAGCTCTCAAAGGGGGGTTTCAGCCTTCTGCCCTCACTGCCCAGTGACATGCTCGTGGGGATGGGGGGGTTGGAGGGGCTGGAACTACTTCCACAGGGACCCTGACCAGGGAATACCCAGGAATGCTCAGCAGAGAGAGCAGCAGGGGTGGGAGGGCTGTGAAATCCACTTTCATGCCTTGAAACCCAGGGCAGGGCACACGGAAATGGTCACAAACACACCCTGTCCAACGGGGGGGAACATCTCCTCCTGAGCTCAGCACAGGCTGCATGACGCCATTCACTCTTCCCTGCAACAAACCATTTCCACAACCATTTTGCAGATGCCACAGAGAGAGGAGAGCTGTCCAGGGGCACCCAGAGCAACTGTGCCATCCCCCAGCCACAAAATGAACATCCCATCCCATCCCATCCCAGGGCTGTGGAATAGGTGTTGGTGCAGCATCTTTCTCCTACCCTCACTCTGGCACTGCACATAGCACCAGGAGGACTTGGTGAGGTTTTTGCTGCACAATCTCCTGGGAAATCTCCTGACTTGCTTTTGTTCCAGCAGCTGAGGATTTCAGAGCTTGCTTATCAAAGCAGGGAAAGGAAGAAATAACAGAAATAACTGGATGGAGTCAGTTGTGCATTAAGGGGAAGGGTTTACACTAGATGGCACCTGATCTCATCACTTTAGCTGCAGAAGGTAAAGCCAGCAGGATGATCGTAGGGAATGATGTTCTTCCTTCCCCAGGAGCTGCTCTGTGGCCCTCCCTGAGCTCCCAGCCGTGCAGGAGGAGCAGCTCACCCTGCAGCCAGCACTGCTGAGAATGTTAAACACCCTCTGCATGACCCCACTCAGAATCTCTTTCCAGGTGCTGGAGTTCCCTGCTTTGCTCAGCCCAAGCTGCTCCCAGAGGCACTTCCAGAGGCTGAACGTGCCCAGCCTGTTCCCAGCCAGGTTTCTGTCACTGGAAGGACAAACTCCCTCTGTGGAGGCACAGGGAGATAGAAGGGCTCTGTCCCTCAGGGCCTTAACTCCATGCTGAGAGGCAGCAAAGCTGCTGCAGGGCCCTGCCATGGATAATCCAGCAGATCCACCCTGAGCACAGCATGGCACTGCAGGGCACTGGGGACACTCCAGCTGTGCCACAGCTGTGGCACACACACACCAGGCTCAGGCCCTGATCCCAGACGCTCCCTGAGAGGACATGGAAGGTGCTGAAGACACAAAGTAAGTGCCCACGGTTTTGGCAGCCCACAGAGGAGGAAGGGTTTGCAGGAACCACTGCTCCCCACACATCCAACACACAGGGAATGAGTCAGGGAATTTGGGAGAAGAGGGAAGTGCTGCCAGCTGGGAAGGGGAGCAGAGGGGCTGAGCCTCAGGCTTGCTCAGTGCAGTACATCCTTTCTCCTGCTGCCAGCAGGAGTCAAACACCAGAGCAGAAAGCTGGCTGTGGGCACAGTGGCCATTCCTGAATCACCAGCCTGAACCTGGATCTAGGCTGGATGGATGGGGCTTGCAGCAAGCCGGTCTAGGGGAAGGTGTCCCTAGGAGGTGGAACAAGATGGTTTTTAAGGTCTCTTCCAACCCAAAGCAGTCTGTGATTGTACAGCCTGAGCTAGAGCTGCCCACCCCATCATCCACTTTCTAAACACCATCAATGAGGTTCCCATTATAAAAAAGCTGGTAAATAAATAAAATCTAAATGGTGAGTGACGAAATGATTTCTCTACAGAGGTGGAGCCAGCAACAAGTCTCAGCCCTCTCCTGAATTATTTTGCATCCTCTTGGATCCTTGGTGGGCCTGGGAGAGATTTCTGCTCCTGGCAGCTCCACAGCACCTCTGTCACGAGTCTCAGAGTGTAAGGTCACAGTCGTGCTGCTCTGAAGACATTTGCAGGCAAATTACTCTGCCTCTCCCAAGCACAGACACTCATTGCTTCAGCAGGAGGCAGCGAGCAGATTACATAAGATAATTTAGTAGCTGACATTAAAAACACCTCATTTAGCCTGGAATAAAAATACCTTCATTCAGCCTAAACTATATTAAGATAACTGCATTCATAGTAGGTTTTGAGTAGCTGCTCACCTGGGCAGCTGCAAGAAGACTCCAAGTCAACATCTCCCTGTCACTGTGTCCTTGCTGGAGAGCAGGAATGCCAGCAGGGATGACTGGAGTAGAAGGGTTTTCATGTGGCCTGAACCTCCCTCTCTGGTACAACAGATTGAATTTTCCAGCTTTCCTGGATGAATTGCTTTTTACCTTCTCCCTGGTGTTGGCCAAGGCCTTCAGCTAAGAGAGCAGAGATGAATTTTGCTGCATCTCAAGCAGCTGTTGCTCTATTTGGTTTAATGCTGTGCTATGAGCAGAGCCACAGCTACAGAGAGCAAGTTAATAATATCTGAATGAGACAAGCAACAGGGAGAGGAGATGGGATGGGATGCAGGGAGGAGGGATACTTTAAACACTGGTTTATCTGACAAATTCTGCAGTTATACATCCTCTACTCTGCTTTCTAGCAGACAGATGGAAACAATTTTTACATGGTATAAGCAGAGGAGAAGCAACTTTCCTTCCTCCCAGTGCAAGATTCAGCTGCACATGTGCCACCTCTGTAGATTTGGAGACCTCCATAAGTAAGGAGTTATCAAAAAAGGGGAAGATATAATCTTTGTCTGACCCCATTTTGGGGCAGCAGGTGGTCTGAGGTGTTTGGGATTCACTCAGGCACCATTTCAGGGGAATCTTCCCCCAGTAGCTCCGAGTTCCTGGCTTTCAGCAGCAGAACCCAGAGTTCTTTGTGCTCAGTGCTGTTACCACCCCCAAAAAAGCACCACTGGCAATGCCCAGAGCGCTTTAATTTGGGATTCTCCATCTCACTGCTTCTTTTGCTATTATCCAGAAGAGTCAGAATTTGCCATTGCCCCCTGCTATGGAGGCTGCCAGCAGTTCCAGGTGCTGATGCTCCCTGTACTGCCCAGGTAGGGAGGATTTCCTGCAGGTGCACAGAGGTCTCTGCTCCCAGCACACCACCAGCACAGCACTTTTCAGAGAACAACAATCAAAGCCTGTGGCACCCTGGTCCTTTGGATCCCTTCCAGAGGTACCCCAGTCTCTTCAGGCTCTCTGGGTACCCAGCTCCCACCCTATCTCTGAAAATAACATGGGCTTATCTTCCACAGGGATTTGGTCTGGGCTGACACTTTTTGGGTCAGATGCTCCTGAAAGTGATGGACAGAGGGAGTTCCAGCCATGAGGAATTGCAGGACAAACTCACCCAGTATAAATTGCAGCAGCACCTTTGGCTGCAACAGAGCTGCCTGATTTAAAATTTTAGGATATCCTGAGCTGGAAGGGACCCACAAGGATCATCAAAGTCCAACTCCTGGCCCTGCACAGCACAACCCCAACAATCCCACCCTGTGCCTGAGGGCATTGTCCAAACCCTTCTTGAACCCCTGAGGACCAGACCCCAAGGAATCCCACGGGGCAGCTCCAAAGGCTGGATGGATGGGGCTTGGAGCAGGAAACTGAGCTCTGCCTGTCCATGGACTGCAGGAAACACTGATAAACTGCAGGAGATGTCACTGTCCTTCTGGATTTGCTCCCTGAAGCTCTGTCAGGAAAGTCAGAAGGCATTTGGCATGTACAGCTGAATATCAGACTTACAATGAGGATGTCTGGGCTTGTTTCCCAACTTTGAGACTGACACACTTTGCAAGCTCAGTCAGCTCTCCTGCCTCCCCAGGCCGGATTCCTTCCCACTCTGCACCTTCCCCAGTCATTTTGTACCTGCACAAAACACTAACCCAGCCAGAACATTTTGTTCACTTAGATGGGTGTCACATCTAACACCAAGAGGGGAGTGCTTTCAGCATCACTTAATGAGGCTTTTCTGCTCTGCATAAAAACTTGGCAATGAGCTGGGCAGGATGATAAAGGAGGATAAAGGAGGAGGAGATCTGCCAGCTGCCAGGCAGGAGAGACAGACAGCTCCTGTTGCCCTCCTCCTCCTTGGGCACAAGCAGGACAGGCTGGGAAGGCAACCAGGCTGCTGTTCTGGGGCTCCTGGGGCTCTGTGTTCACATCCCAGCCCACAGGGGCTGTGCTAACCTCTCATTCCTGCTCTCCCAGCAGTGTGCCTGTCCCACATCCCAGCCTTTCCCCACTGCTCTGTAAGGTTATTGCTCTCAATTATTGCTCCCTACAAACCTCCAGCTCTTCCAATCCACTCAACCCAAGGCTGGTGCAGCCAAATTCTCCTCCCTGAGCTCTGCCACCTTTTCCCCTTTCACATCCTCCAGCCCCCTTTCTCCTGCCACCAATAAACACTCCCAGGGTTTCAAGTTTTCCTCATCCAAGTTCCTTCTTGTATTCCCATGCAGGATTTCTATGGGGGATGATGCTGCTGAGTGGCCCCTGTTCCATTTCTTGATGGAAATGGTTCTTTTTACCTTTTTCCCTTTTTCCTTTTGCTCCCTTAGTGCAGAGAGACTCTCAGGCTGGTTGGGCCCCATATGCAGCTCCTTCTGGGCTATTGGGGACACCAAAGGGGAGAGTCCCCAGTGCCACCTCAGCTTCTTACCCCTCCTGCTGTCTCCTTTCACTGCCCACAGCCTCACTGCCTCAGGACAGCCCTTCCTTCCCAAGAAAAGGGAGATTTTTAGTTTCAAACAAATTTCTGGTGACAGGACATTTGCTGACTTTTGGCACTAGTAATTACTGTTTAAATTATTTGTCCATGTGAGTGGTCAATGCTGTGGCTGGGGCTGCAGCTTTGCACCACACAGGCTGTGCCTGCAGCTCCTGGAGCTGCTCTCCCTGCAGGATGACTCTGTTCCATGGCATTTGAGCAGAGTTTATTAGGAGACTGTCTAGTGTTTGATCTTGGAAGCTTTTCTGCCCCTGGTATAAACCAGAGCATTTAAGTGGTAAATTAGATGCATTTGGGATATGTATAAAAATGCAGACCCATAGGCCAGGAGGCTGCTAGCATTGTTAACCTTGTAAATTCTGAATTACCCTTTAGGCAGGGGACTTGGCAGGGATTTTAACAAGAAATGCTAGAAAAAACAAGGCTTGCTCTCACATGGGTGACTATGCAGCCTGCAGCAAATTGTAAAGGACTTTTTTTCTTTTTTGCAGACACCACTGAACTTCCTTTGGCTTTCTAAGAACCAAATAATTTCCCTGACTTGGGGCATAGGGACACATCCTCCAAAACAAGGACTGTCTGTAGTGTTACAGATTTAACTATCAACCTGCCACACCAGAGATCCACTTTCCCCAAGCACCAGACTCTGGTCACCTCTTTCTCCTGAAGGCACAGACAGAAAAACACAAATTTTAATAGATTGAGTTCTTGCTGTTGTTATAAACAGCAACACAGAGCAGAGAGGAGCTAAAGTCTAAATGTCACGTCAGGACACTGCAAAAATTTCCAGGACTGGGGAGTTGTGGCACCAGAACAGCAACTGAGACCTTTCATTTGATAAATAGCACATGATGCTTTAGAAGAACTTGGAGAGACAAAACACTTAAAGCTCAGATTTAAGTGGAAAATAGCATGAAAGCCAACATGGATAATGATCTGACAAGGAACATGCAAGGCTAAATTAGGACTTCTTTAAGTAGAATGCTTGATTAGGCACCAGAAAGGCATTAAATCATGTAGGTGTTCCTTGGGAAAAGCATCTATAATGAGGCTGTGGTGGGAAAGTTTGAGTGAAGTTGGGGAAAACAGAGATGGAGAGAACAGAGAGATGATCTGGTGAAAGAAGAGATGGCAGCAGCCACTGACACTGCTGATTGCAAGGAACACAGGGAGGACAGTATCAAAGCCAGGGAAGACATCATCTGCACATCCTGCCCTTTTGTCAGGGTGATTTAGGAGTTCTTAAGCACAATCAGTCCTCAAAGGAACTCCATCCATGTGTTCCACCTGGCTCTGATGTCCCTGGGCAGCCCCACCCGGGGCGTCACCCCTGGCTCTCACTGGAGGGCTCAGGAGATGAATTTCAGCTCAGCCCTTGGCTCAGGCTGTGCTGTGTCATGTGTGGGTTTGTGCCTTGAGCTCCTGACTGGTTTCCTGGGGACCTACCTGGAAATGAGATTTCTGGATGTGTGGAAATGATTCCTGATCAACCCAGAGCTCCTCTCCTTCTCACCCAGGTGCTGTCCTGGCTCTCCTTGGTGAGGGTGCTGCCCTTTGCTCCCTGTTTGCCCTCCCTGGAACAACAACTCCTGTTTTCTGTTCCCAACAGAGCTGCAGCAGGGATCTCATGCCCTGAGGAGCTGTGATGCTGTGCCCAGGCTGTGTGTGCAATGTGATATGGCAAGAAAAGGGTGAGGAGTGATCGTTGATAAGTTGCGTTGTCACATTCCAGTTCCAGAGCCTGGGCAGCAGCAGTCACTGGATGAGAAGAGGCAAGTTCAAAAGGGCATGGAAATGAGGTGTTTGCCAGCAGCCAGGTTCAGCTTCCAAAAGGAAACTCCTGACCTCTGATTTAGATGAGATGCTGCCCAACCTGTTGGCTGCTATTTTTCCTTTGCTGTGCAGGCACCTGAAGCCAGGGGCTGCCTCCCCTCTTGTTTCTGGTGGTGAGATCTTTTGTGGGAGGTGTGGGGTTCGGCTTTTCCTGCTCTGACTGTTGCGCGGGAGAGGTCAGGAGCCAGCTCTGCCTGCTGGCTGCTGCCTGGAGCATCCCCACCACTGCCCTCTGTGGTCATGGGATGGTGACAAAGCCCTCTCCCAGCAGTGTTTGCTCTTGTTTGATGCCATTTGGGCAGTTTTGGGTGCTCCTTTTGAATAGCCAACAGCTGATGAATATCCTGGTGTTTCACACGTGATTATGGTCCTCACAGTCTCGATCAATAAATACAATAAGCTTGAACAGCCTGGTGTTGTGAGCTCTTTAAAATCATATCCTCTATTAGAGACAGCAATCGATGGTGCTTATTCCAGTTTAGCAGTGATTATGTGCTGGTTACTGCAGAAAGCCACCTGCAACCCAAAGTGAGGACTGTAACTGTGGAACAGAGCACCTGCCCTGCTCTATAAATATAAGTTTTTAATTAAAAAGTGGATAAACTGCTTCAGAAAACGCAATGTGCTTGTTTAAATACCAACCATCAGTCATGGCAAAGGGATTTAAACAGGGAAGTCTGGGCTTTTTGCAAAGAAATGTGTATCTGGTGTCTCTCTCAGCTGAGTGCAATCCATCCTGAGTGTCAGCCCTGAATTCCACATGCTCTCTAAATGAGAGGGAGAGGAGGAAAGGGATGTTCTGTGTGTATACAGTCTGTAGATATGAAATGTTTGGGTTTGGTGACAAACATCCTTATTGAAATGGTGGAAATCACACAGAAAACAAACAAAACTGGGGGTTAATCTCAGCAGTGATCTGGAGCTGGCCACTGGGGAAGAAAATTCCAGGTGTGGATGTGACAGGTAAGTGCAGATTTGCTGCTTTGGATCTTATCTGCTGGAGCATTGGAGATAGACAAGCTGAATTCCTCTTGAGCAAAAGCCCAGGATTAGGCCTCCTGTACCAATAAACCAGGATCAGAATTGGAGAGGGGATTTTACCCATCATAAATGTGGTATTTTTTTGTATGATAACAGTAAACCCAGGTTTCCTGGAGTGTCTGTGGTAGGAACAAGCAAAACCAGTCCCATTCCATTGCCAGGCTGGCTGGAATGAAGCTGGAATTTGGACACTGCCAGAGTCCTACCCAGGAGCAGAATGAGAATGAAAAGACCAACACCACATTTTGGGTTTTTTTTCCTCTTTATTGCAAATTCACTGTATTTTATTTTGTAGTGGGCAGAACAACCGAGGCAGTGAGGCAGGAGCTGTGCTGCTGGTCTCAGGTGGGCTTGAGAGTGTTCCAAAGGGACATGGGATTAGAGTGAGCTGGACAGAGGGAGACAGGATGGGATATTGAAGGGCTCTTCTGTGGGAGGGAATTCAGGGCTCCTGCAGCACTCAGGGCTCACTTTGACCTTGCCTGGGGCTCTGCAGGGAAGCACTGGCAGCATGGAGCAGATTTACAGCCCAGGCTGAGTTACCTGGGAGAGCAGCAGCTTGTCCACTGCTACCCAAAGCCTGCTGCTCCCCAGGACTGGGGGATGTGTGGGTCAGCTCTGTGTTCCACTGCAGGAATGGGAAGGGGAGCAGCAGGGGAGTCTCACCCCTCTGGGAGCACTGCTGGAAGAGCTGCCAGTTCTTCAACCTGCATCCCAGAATTTGCAAGCCCTGACTCTACCAGCACTGCAATGTGTGCCAGGTTTTGGGACACCAATCTGCTGATCCCTCTCTGGACTCCTCCTGGCCCAGCCATGGCTCTAGAAAAGGCTCCTTCTGGGGGTTCAAGGGAGCCTTGCTGCAGTTCCCAATAAATCTCCAAGCCCTGTGGGTGTTTTGTTTCTGATGCCAATACTAATCCAGGTCAGCAGATTCCATGGTTCCAACTGGCCAATCCCTGGGTGTCTCAGTGATCTCCTTGACTTGGATCTAGTTTTCTGTCACTGGCTGTAAATAATTCTCAAACTAAAGCAGTGAGCTGTGGCCCAGTGATTTGAATTGGATGGATGGACTTGCTTTGACTTAGTGGCAGCTGTTGGCACTTCTTGTCCCATCTGTCCCTGCGAAGGCTCCTGCTCCACTCTCAGCCTCTGTACAAGGAGCACGGAGCAGCTGGGATGGAATTCCTCAAGCACTGGGGAGCCAGAGGGCTGGGAAGGGTCTGTGATCTGCAGATTCCCAGTGCAGATCAGATTGATGGAAGGGACAGGGACCTTCTGAGCTGTGGAAATACCTGAGCACCTTCCTACAGCTGAACTGCACTTGAGAGTACCCAGGAGTACCTGGAAGTGAAAAGAGCCCTGGCACTGGTGTGCTCCAAGTCCTGTTGGTGTGGGTGGGACTGGGTGTAGCAGAGGACTCCAATCCCAAACCAAATGTCTCTTTTCCCACTTCTGTGCCTGTGGAATATATAAAAATTTTCTCCTGAAATGTTCCTTGATGTTATAAATAGCCTGCTTCAGAGGCTGAGGCACATCCTTTTCCCCTCTCAGCCACACTCCTCTCCAGCTCTGTGCATGTGCATTTGGTATGGCAATGCCTGAGACAGGACTCAGTTTCTTCATGCAGGAAAAGCCAATTCTTTCTTCACATAGCTCATATTTATAGGGAATTTTAGAAGGCATTGTGTTAAACCTAATTGGTAGGCAATACAGTGAAACTCAGTTCATTGGTTGGTAAGGGCTTTTGTCTGTCCAATTTTCTCTCTCCAGATATGTTTACATATTTTCTTCACTGCTTCTCATGGGACAGATTTCTTGTTTTTGCAGATGTGAATGGCTCTGTTACCAGAATATATTATTGTGCTGACTTTCATTCTTATGATTCTTTCACATGGGAACTTACAAGTTAGTTGTTAGCTTAGCTAGAGTAGCAGGGCCTAAACCATATTTTATAAGGCCTTTCTTTTACAATATCTCTATGTGTATGCAACAAATGCCACAGCTGATGGTCAAGGAATCTGCCCCAATGCCAGGAATAATTCACCTCCCTGGGTATGAGCAGGGCCCTTCTCAGGGCTCACTCCATGTTTCCTGTCTGGATCAGGAGTTGGGAGCAGATGACTCAGTCCACATGCAGGAGTTATTCACTGTGCCTCCAAGGAAATGACAGCTCACATTCCAGCTATGGATTTTGTGGTGTGGATTTGGGTATCTGGAGCTTCAGTGTCCTTCAAACATTGCAGCTCTGTTGGAGGGCAGCTGGACCTAGCAGGGTGAGCCTTTAGCACAGCCCTTCTGCATTCCAAGGGTTGTGATGGAAAACTGCAGGAGCAAATCCAGGGAGCTCAGGGCTCTGGGATGGAGGGGGAGCAGGCCATCACTCAACTGCTGGAAGCTGAAGTAGCCACACTCCTTCCCACGTCCTTCATACCAGAGCAGCCACAACTTGTCCTGGCTCCAAGCCCTGCAAAATCATTCCCAAACTCTTCTGGAAAGAACTGCTCAGCAGGTGGAAGTGGGGAAGGGCAGAAAAAGAAGTCACATTACTTGTGTCTGTATCTTAGAGCTGTAAAATCCAGCAGCCTTCTCCCCCTCTGCCTTCTGCATTCCCCAAATGGTTTAATCATATTTTGGTTGGCTTTTTCCTCGGTATTGCTCTGTGCTGGGGGTTGTTACAGTCCTGTAGAGAAACTCATGGCTTTGCAAAGCAAAAAACCCCCAGGCTGCCTTCATGTGTGAGATGATTTATTGTTCTTGATAATCAATTTTTACTGCAGCTGTTTCAGGTTAATCCCGCTATTAATATCCCAAAGCCATTGAAGTGCAATCCCATTGCACAGAGCCCAAACTCTGCTCCTGAGCCCGTGGCACAGTCAGGCAGATCATTGCAGCCCCTGCTCCAGCAGCTCTGAAACTCAGTGACCAAATGGCCCTGGGCTGCTTTGGTGGTGGCCAATTGCTGGGGAGCTCATCCTGCCAGCACGAGGCTCGATGCCGGGCAGAGCATGAAGCTGCTGGGTGAGGGAGTGGAAAAAGAGATTGATTTTATTTTTCCCTGCAGCTGAGAGCTGTCTGCCAAATTACAAAGGAAATCAAGCAGGATGGAGCAGGGGTTTGATCTGGGGAGGAGACAGCAGTGAGAGAACCAGGGGGTAATTCAGGTGAACTGGATGGGCTTGATTTTGCAATGAGCTGGGTAATTAAGAGTCCAAACTGGAGGTGCAGTGTGGCCAAAGCAAGGCAGCAGCCTTTGGGTTGCTTTTGACAAAATCAAGGCCATAGGAGGGTCGTGCTGGCTGTGGGTTTATTTCTGGCTTTTTCCCATAGTCCCACAGTAGTGGATGGGGACAGTGAGCACAGGGATGTACAGCTTAGATTTTCAAAGGCATTTAGGCTAAATATAGAAATGGGTTATTAAGATTTTTCCGTGAATGTTGTAAACAAATTAGTTCCACTAGGTAGCTATCTGCATGCCTAGGTGCTTATGTACCTCTGAGAAGCCTTCCTGGAGGAGCTGTTTGTTGTCTGGCTTCAGGCTCCAAACTTTCTGAGCTGGGAGCGAGGGAAGTCCACCTTCCTGGGATAGTTCTGAGACTTTGGTTGAACTTGTGCAGTGCAGAGTCTATTGCTCCACTGCCTTCATGGAGAAAAAGCTGCTTCATTTAGCAGGCAGGAGCCCTGCAGCTGAGTGATGTGAGCACTCCCATGGGGAAGCTGCACACCAGCAGCTCTTGTTCTACATCTCCTCAGGCCCCAGAGGCCACAGGGATAATTGCTGGAGCTGCAGACATTGTCACTCCCAGCATCACTTTTGTTTGAACAAGTGTTGGAGAAGGATCCCTCAGCACCTGCAGCTCCATCCCTCGTGGCCTAGAAATTCATCAGCTGCTCGAGGTTGCTTGGCATCACTGCTGCAGTGTTTTGTTATTGTCACACATTTCCATTTCTCCCAGGCTTATGATAAGCATCCAAATTAAACTGCGGCCTCCGACGTTTTTGATATTTCCAGGCAATATTGATAATGAAGCTGGTGCTGTGCTGTGTCATTTACTCCAAGAGCTCCAAGCACCAAACAATCTCCGTACACAGGGATTGTCTCATCCATCACTGGAAGTCACTGTGCCTGTACCACGATGCACAGTGACATTACTCAGTGGTTTGGGGCAGAGGAAGCAGAACTGAGAAGCCAAAAGGTCTTTTATGGTGGGGAAAACCCAAGATTTTCAGCGTGTTTCTTCCCCATGGAACGGGGAAGAACTTGTGAAGAACTGGAAGTTGCCTTCAGCAGCCAAAACTTTGGTGCTGCCCATTACAGGAGATGCTATTTATTACTGTATTTACTCCAGGAGCTGCTTTGCTTTGCTGTCACACCTAAAAATCCTGGTCCAAATGGTCTGTGGTGAGTCCATGAGGGCCCTCCCAGGATGTTCCCTGGTGGAGGAATCCCAGTGGATGGGACACATGGACACCCCATGGGGAACACTCAGTCTTGTGTCCATTTATCTTCCCAGCCACGTCCTTTGCAAAGGACACCTGACCTCTGATTAAGGATGGATGCCAGGAGATGTCAAGGAAACAGGAATGAAGATTTCCTTTAGTGGACAAGGAATGAATAAGGTTTGCTGACACTTCATCCCAACAGAAGAATATATAAATAAAATACATATAAATATATAAATATATAAACAGAGCTCCCATGCTGGCTCTTATGAAAGATCCTGATTTATATGAGCTGAGCCTGGTGGGTGATGGATGCCACTGGCACAGCCAAGCATCACCCCAAAGCAGCTCTCTTATCCCAAAGGAGGATAACAGGGGCTGACACAGAAATATGGCTTCTTAAACTGCTTTTAAAAAAAATCAATTCTTACAATATCAATGTAAGTCCATTCTGGTGTAATTCCATCACTGCAATCAGGTTAGTCCAGGCTTTAAATCACCCTTGATCACAGAGAAACTCCAGATGATAAATGGAGCTTTCTTTCTCATTTTGGGATATTTGGGCCAAATTCTTGGCACGGGTCAGGTACACACAAGTGGCAGCAAATTGCACATTTCAAGGTTTAATTGATTTTTCTATGTAAATTCTACTGCTATGCTGTACTTTGATTTTTAATACTCGGTTTATAAATTGAAAACTCCATCCAGAATATGAATGCTAGTTAATAATTATTCGTTGACCATCTTTTAATAATCAACCAATGATCTTTTATCAACATCCAACAGCTGCATCACCTCAGTGCATTTCTGTGAATGAATGAATGAAACCTCAGAAGAGAGAGATCAGCTCAGTTCCCAGGGGCGAGCACAAAACCTCTTTGAAAGAACAGACAATTGCACAGCATAACAGTTGAACTTGGGGAATGGAGAATAATAACAGATCCAATTGAAAGTGCAAGGGAATTTAGAGAGGAAAAATGTAATTACCTGCTCTGGAAAGGGGCCAGACACTGTTTAAAATCTCCTTCTTCCCAAATATGTCTGGGAATCCTTAATGACAGCAGGATCATGAGACACGGTATGAGTTGACTGGGCTTGGAAACTAAAAGAAAAGCAAAAACAAGCTATATTTTTTCCCCTTTATTCTAGAAATATCTGCTGGTATTTCAGGAGCCTGTGTGCCACATGCTTGGAGTTGTGACCCAGTGTAGAACTAAAGCAGAGCGAGGAGAGATGCAGCTCCAAAATGAAAACAAGTATTTAATGCTTGCAGGAAAATAAAATTAAAAAGCTTTTGGTAAAAGAATGAATATTAATTAAGATATGTGTTTAATTTATTTTTCATTATTGAGATCTGTGGAAACAGCTAAAATAAATAGAAAAACCTTTCATTTGTTTATTTTAATAATTTGTTTTTCCATCCTAGAGAGCAGGACCAGCCTCAGCCTTCTATAAATATCCTTGCTTCAGTCTCTGTTGAATGTGAGGTGCATGAAATTTAGGATTGGTGGAGTTTATCATCCTCAGATGTCTTTACCCAGTGCTGGACAAATAAAGGGATGCCAATGTCAGTGTCAGCAAGAGCTGCCTCCTCTAATAGCAAGTGACAAGCTCATGTTCCTGAATCTGAGGGAATAAAAGCCAAGCTCAGAAGTACTCCTGATGCTAATTAATTATCAACCCATTTCTGGTAAAATTCAAGTGCTTCCAGCAGCTTTTATTTATACCTGTGTAAGTCTGAGGATTGGAAATGATGGGGTTTGGTTTGTTTTTGTTTTTTTGCAAACAGCAAGAAGCGATTTTTTCAAACATTAAGTGAATGGGGAAGTTGTTCCAACAGCTTTTGGATTCACATGTGTTTCATGTGACACACACCCTGAGGTTTCAATTAGCTTTTGGGCAATTGTAAACTAGAAAGCAACACAACCAAGCAAAAGATAATTTTTAAACATGAACTGTTATTGTCTCATTTGTTAACTGTCAAAATTACATTGCTAAGAACTCATCAGATGGTTTTTTTTAAGCAATCTAGAGCTGAAATTCAGAGGGTTTTTTGTCTGAAAACAAAAGTATTTCAGGGAGCAGCAAAGGGCAGTGTTCTCATTATCACCTTACAGACAGAAGCTGTGAGTCTGAGAATCACCATAACCCAGGAGAAAAACAACACCCCAGTGCTGCCTGTGACTTCAGGGCTCAGCCAGACCCCTTTGATCCAAACCCTGTTTGATCCCTGGTATCCCCTTCAGAGCATCCTGCTCTGGAGTCACCTCTGGGTTCAGCTCAAGTGGTTTAATTAACAGGGAGCATTCCTGAAAACATGGGAACAGCTAATGAGCATGGTGGGTTTCTAGACGGGAATGGGGCTGAGGGGCATGGTCTGAGGGCTGTGGGGGTCAGAGGGAGAGTTTCATGATTTTGGTGAGGTGAGAGGAGGGCAGGGGCTCCTGGGGCTCGGGGTCAGATGAAAGAACCTCATTTCTGAGTTGTTACTGCTGTAAGGGGCCTGGATCTGCCCCAGCTGACCCCGCCAGTTGTTCTGCCTGTGGCACATGTTGGGATACAGCATGTCGGGGGGGGTTGGGAGTGAGTGAGGCCCCTTCCAGCCCAAACCATTCCTGATTCCCTGTGCTCCCTGACAGCCAGCACAGCACCTGAGCGTGTCCCCTCGGCTGCAGCTGCCCCAGCTGTGACACATGATGTAGGACCAGATTTCCTGGGTTTTCCCTCTGCCAGCACAGCCCGGTGTGATGCCACAGCTCATCCCTTGGCTCCCAGTGCCCCATCCCAGCACCCGAGCCATCCTCCAAACCCCAGAATTATGGTCCAAACACTTCTCCCCATCTCTGCTGTTATCTTTCACTGAAGCAAATATCCTCCTGAATGGATGGGCACGCTAAGCCCATTCACTTAACCGCTGGGCCCAGCCGAAGGTCACCCTGAACACACTCATAATTCCTATTCAGCACTATAAATATGCATTTGATTCATTGTCTCCTGTCCCTTCCATCACGGGGGATGGAGGAGGCGGACCGGCAGCCCCCCCCCCCCCGCCTCTCCCGGCAGCGATGAGTCACTGTCCTGGCTCTGAGGCTTCATCAGAGCGATATTATTCGACAATAATTGTAATTTATGCTCTGAAAGTGCTGGGGGAGCTGCGTTCAGGGCTTTCAATGGCCCCTGGGATGTGATGGGCGAGGTTGGGCGGGATGGGGTGAAGTGTGGGGTGTTCGGGGACACTTGGCTCCCCTGGGAGCTCCTGTAAAAGGAGGTCCAGGGTGATTGTAAAGCCCTTTGAGCAGCGGTGGCTCTGTGCTGGGGGTGACACCCCCCATGCCAGCAGTGGCGAGGAGATGCCACAGCCCAGGAGGGACCAAAGCATCCCTGGCGCCCTTGTCACTGATCATGCGTGGGCTGCCGCACTTCCAGCGGTTAGAAACCACGGAAGAAACAAAACCAAACCCCACCAGCGCCTTCCTGCAGGGGCTTAAGTGCGTTTTGAGGGAGCAAAAGGGTTTTTTTGGGGCAACGAAAGGGCTCAGGAACCAGGGGTGGTCCGAACTGGCCTTGGTCGGGGCTCTCTTCACGAATCGGGAGGCGGGGCCTGTCACTATGGGGGCGTGGCCAAGCGGTTCAGGGGCGGAGCTAATGCGGTAAATGAGTGACAGTGGGCGGAGCTATGGGCGGGGCTCACCCCGCTCTCTATGCTCTATCACTATGAGGGGCGGGGCTATGGGCGTGACCGGCGCGGTGTGGGCGTGTCCCCGTGACGCAGTGACGCTGCCGCGGCCCGGCCGGACTCAGCGGCCGCCATGGCGAGCCAGTCGCAGGGCATTCAGCAGCTGCTGCAGGCCGAGAAACGCGCCGCGGAGAAGGTGGCCGAGGCCCGCAAGAGTGAGTACGGCACGGCCCGGCTGCGAGGGGTGTGGTGGCGGAGGAGCGCGGTCTGGCCCGGCCCGGCCCGGCCCGGCCGCCTCAGGCCTTGCGGCCCGGCGCTGAGAGCGGTGGGGCAGCGGGCAGCCCCAGCCCTGCCCCGGCTCCTCACGAAGGCTCAGCGCATTGTGAGGGGTCGGAGCCGCACCGGGACCCTCCTGCCTGGGAGCGCAGGGCTCAGGAGCTCCTGGCTCTCCGCAGAACGCGACCACCATAACCTGGCCTCGGCTTGGGGCATGGCTGTGCTTCTCTCTGGCCTTCCTACCTTCAGTTGCTTTTTTCCTGGTGGAAACAACGTGTTTCCATATCGATAATTATAGTGCTATTCCTAATGGACCCAGATTAGCTTTCTGCTTCAAACAAATACCTGTGTATGTTTGTGTTTATATGCCTGCCCTGGTTTGCAGTTCAACCCCTGACAATGCTGCAAGAGGCAGATTTTTGTTAGTTCACTCCAGTGATGATAATCTTGGAGGGCAGAATGTGGTGGGAAGTCCAGGAGAGGAAGTTGAGGCAGTGGTCAGGTCTGCTCTTGGTTTCACAGCTGGTCTGGCGAAGGTTTAATGCTCTTTCCATTGGGCTTTTTTTTGGGTTCTCACAGAAGCTGCACACTCATGTGGGTTGGGGCAATCCTAAACATGGGTACAGACTTGGAGAATTTATTGGGAGAAGGTTTCCAGAGAGGAACTTGGGGGTTCTGGTGCATGAGGGGTTGCACATGAGCCCGCAGTGCATTCACTGCCTTCAGGGCCAAACACATCCTGGGCTGAACCCAGCATGGGCAGCAGGGGAGGGGGGATTCTGCCCCTGGGCTCAGGTGAGACCCCACCTGCAGAGCTGCCCCAGCCCTGGAACCAGCACAGGAGGGACCTGGAGCTACTGGAGAGTCCAGAGGAGGCAGCAGGGGGATCAGAGGATGGAGCAGCTCTGCTGGGAGGAAAGGCTGGGACAGCTGGGGGTGCTCACCTGGAGATGAGAAGGCTCCAGGAAGACCTCAGAGCCCCTTCCAGGGCCTTAAAGAGGCTTTTGAAGAGGAGGGAGATGAACTTTTTATATGGAAAGTGCCAGAGGACAGGGTTAGATGGGATATTGGGCAGGAGTTGTTCCCTGGGAGGGTGGGCAGGCCCTGGCACAGGGTGCCCAGAGCAGCTGTGGCTGCCCCTGGATCCCTGGCAGT
>JAOTBB010000771.1:2745316-2755374 GCA_025629985.1 Chamaetylas fuelleborni
CCAAGGCCAGGCTGGACATTGGGGCTGGAGCAGCCTGGGACAGTGGGAGGTGTCCCTGCCATGGCAGGGGTGGGATGGGATGAGCTTTAAGGTTCCTTCAACCCAAACCAGTCTGGGACTCATTCTGTGAATAAAGCCAGGCCTGGATGTTGCATCCACATGCTCTGAGATGCTCTCCACTGCTCATGGCTTGGTCACCTTGGCCATGGTTTGCTGGGAGATCAGCAGTTTGAGATCAGCAAACTCAGGGAGGGGGCTGATCCTGTGGAAGCAGCGAACACTGAGGTGAGGGCTGTGCATTAGGAAAAGCAGCTCTGAGCTCTCTCTCCTTTCTTTGCCTTTGGAGCAGGGAAGAACCGGAGGCTGAAGCAGGCCAAGGAGGAGGCGCAGGCAGAGATCGAGCAGTACCGCCTGCAGCGGGAGAAGGAGTTCAAGGCCAAGGAGGCAGCGGTTGGTTTTCTCCATCACTCACTTCTTTCCACCCTTTGTCTCATGCTGGGGCTTCCTTGCCCTGGCAGCACCCTCAGGGTGGAGTGAATTGCAGCAGGAGCACTTCCCCAAGTGCTTTCCTGTGAGGCACAGCCACGTGTCCAAGAAGAACCCGTGGAAGTGGTTCAGGATGTGGTGTGTTGCATCTCAGCTGGCAGGAAAAGAGCTTAATAAGCTCTTGGGTGCTCTGAGGGGTGACAGCCTCCCAAAAGCTGCTGTGTGTAGCAGTGTCCAAAAGAGACTGTGCTCACTGCTCCTATCACAGGCTTGTTTCTGTGGTGCTGACATAGCAGAGACCACTTGCCGTGTCCCTGGTCCCCAGAAGGGAAGGCTGAAATTTTATAAAGATTCTCCAAGGGAATGGAAAGATGGGAATTGTGCTTCAAGTGACTCCTGGGTGATATTTTTCTTACACTCTCTAGTACAGTTGTGCCTAGGGGTTCCAGTTGTGTGTACAGCAGGACCTTTATTTTGGGCACTCCTCAGAAAATCGTGCTCTAAACTGGTGGATAATGAGTAAGTGGCAGGGAGTTGGAACAAAATGATCTTTAAGGTCCCTTCCAACCCAAACTGTTTGATGATTCTGTAAAAGAAGGTAAAAGGCAGGGGCTGAGCGTGAAGTACATGGACAAATTTAAGGTGAAATCTGAGCAAAAAATGCAGCAGTACTTTTTTTATTATGAACATCAACATTAATCTTCCCTTAAAGATAATGTCTGAGATGGTCCAGAATAACAAAATACAAAGTTTGCCATGGTGATTCCTCTTTCCTTTACTGTTTGCAGGCCCTTGGCTCCCATGGCAGCTGCACCACTGAAGTTGAGAAGGAGACTCAGGAAAAGATGAGTGTAATCCAGCAGAACTTCCAGAAGAACCGGGAGGTGGTGATGTCCCAGCTGCTGTCACTGGTGTGTGACATCAAACCCGAGATCCATGTGAATTACCGCATCAATGGCTAGTGCTGGGAGGAGGGAGGAGTGTCCTGGCAGTGCTGGGAGTAAAGTCTGAGCTTCAGGTGGAATGTACAGCTCTTAGCCATACCTTACCTGTCCTCCTTGTACATGTGCTAAATTATTTCAGTGAGCTCTTGGAGTTCTCTTAGTTTCTCTTTTGACACGGATTCAGAGCTTACTCAAACATGAAGTGGCCATGTCTCAGATCTGTGCTAAGTTATTAAATAGATATTCCAGTTGGCCCAGGAGTGCTCCCTTTCCATGGTGATAGTATTCAGTGAGAGGCTTCCCTCTGCGAAATAGAAAAGGGAGAGAGTGCTGGCCTGTGTCAGTAATTGTTAAACCTGTGTACCTGTATTCTTGTTGACCAAGCTGCATTTCTCAGTGTGTTGTTAAACCCCTGCACAGGGTTTAAACCCTGTAAGAAGAATTCTCTGGCTGTGCAAGTCCTGGCTGATCATTTTCAGGTGCTTGAGTTTCTCTGTATCAAATCCTCTGTATATTCTGCTGTTTGCTTGAGGTACAAGTCTGGCACCATGACACCTGAAAGTAAAAACACTTCACTCCAAAGCCTCTGCTCAGTCTGCTTCTTCCTGCTGGCTTGCTCTGGGAATGCTGGCAGGTCTCACAGGGCACCTTGGGAGTCTGGGCTCTGCAGAGTGACCATCAAGTATTGATAAAAGAAAGTTTAAGAGAGACAGACAATATCTGAAGGTCACAGCAGGTAAGTTAAAACCCATTACAGAGCTCCTCCTCTTGGCTCCAGTCTGATGCTTTACCTGCCAGATCATTCTGAAAACCTTCAGGAACAAATGTTCTTGTGACCATTAGGGGAAATAAAATGGTGCCAGTTCATTGGAATAGTTTGATAGCCAGGTGCTGCACAGTAATTACCCTTCTTTGGGTCCAGTGCTGGTCACTGCGTGTTTATACCAAGGTCATCCTGAATCCTGCATCATCCTGTGCCTGGGAGCAGTGGGAAAGAAGAGTTCTGGGCTTGTCTGCATCACTTTCTACTCTTTAATCAAAGATACACACAAGTACATTGAGGGATTTCATGTTTCAGTGGTTTCTTCCTCTTAGCAGCAGAGTATTAAATGTAGCTTTGCTTTTTTTGTTGAGTTCAGATTCCAAGCTTTTTGTGGGAAAGGGATCTCAGCATGTCCCTACGTCTGTGCAGTTTGGGGTCTTTGCAAGGAGCCTCATTGATGCTGTTCTGTTCCTCAGACAGAACATCTTGATTTGCACAGCTCCTCACTGAGACATTGCAAAGCCTCTTGGAGCTCTGGAATTGTGATAGGGAGGGAAAAAAGCAGGATGGATGTGGATGTGAATCCTGCAGACAGGAGCAGACAGCTGCAGGGTCTCCTCATGTCACATTTTATGGTAGTGCACTGTACTCCTGGAAAGTTCTCTTCAGGAATTCAGGCTATTAAACGGGTTGTAAACTTGCAACAAAAGCTTCTTGCAAAGTCAGATGTGCCAGGCTGAGGGAGAAGCCAGGTGGGTACAAGCAGAACAGGATCAGAGCAGTTTTAATCCATGTGCTGTAATGTGGAGAGGTGTTATGGCCTCATAAAAGGTTGCAGCCATGCTAATTCCACTCTGTCCTTTGGAGATGAGACATTTCTCCCTGTTGAGAGCAGGTGCTCGGGCTCCAGCAGGACGTTCCTCACAGCCCTCCTTGCTCCAGGCTGTAATTAGCAATTTCATTCCTTTTCTTATCAGTAACAGACTGAGACTCTGTCCAGAAAAAATGAAGTGTGTGCTCCACTTTCTCATATTGGTTCATAAGTTTCCCTTGGTTAATGAGGACTTTTATCCTTCTGTAGAACAGAGGCAGCAGAAAAAGGGGAAAAAAGTCCTCCATGATTATTGCTCCTTGGCAAATGTGCAGTGAGGAAGCTCCCTTTAGAACATGCAAAAGTGTTAATGTCTTGCAAGAATAATAATTTTCTGTAATACTTCCCTGAAACTTAACTGGAGAATGACTCCAGCTTTGCACTGAAGGAAGCATTTCCAATTACTGCTCTGCAGGAAGGCTGTCATTGTTTGTGCAGTGCAGAGATTTTATTTCCAATTGAGATTCTTTCATCTTGCCCTGTGATGCTCTGGGAAAGGGAGCCCTGTGTGCCTAAGCCAGGCTGTGACAGGGAAATGCTCTGCAGGGAACAGTCCTGACACAGGTATGGAGAGGGACACACTGCTTCTTGCCCCTGAAAGCTGATTTTGGGGCATTTTGCAGCAAGTTTGAGTAAAGCCCACACCAGCTGTTAGAACAAATCTGTATCTGAATTCTTCCTGCTGCTCCTCTACCCAGAGCAGCTGTGGCTGCCCCTGGATCCCTGGCAGTGTCCAAGGCCAGGTTGGACACTGGGGCTTGGGGTGACCTGGGAGAGTGGGAGGTGTCACTGGGTGATCTTCAGAGTTTCCTTCCAATCCCAACCAGTCTGGGAGTCTGTGGCAGCCCCTCAGGACTGAGGCACAGCCTGCTCATGTGCCACAGAAAGAGCAGAAGCTGCTGTGAGATTGCCTTGATTTGGGCTCCCATCCCTGGAAATACCACCTGGCTCCTGCTTCTGGGGACACTTTGGGCACTACAGTGTGAGAAAGTGTCCAAAGGAGGGGCACAACGATGGGGAAGGGTCTGGAGGGGCCCCTGAGGAGCAGCTGAAGGCACTGGGATGGCTCAACTTTAAATTCCTCATTTTTCTGATTTTGTGAGGTCACTGCACTGTTCCTGATGATATTTACTAAATCTGGGGCTGTTTTAATGCCAGACACAGCCCAGTGAGCTGCTGCAGTCCCTCTATCCCTTTCCTGCCATCCCCAGCTTTGGGCTCCTGCTGTTTTCTCCCACCCTGGAGCCCAGCTGACCCTGGAGCAGGCAGAAATTGGTAACCCTGCAGAAAATCCAGCAGTTCCTGGCCTGTGGGGCAGCTTGTGGAAGGTGTGAGCAGCAGGATGGGGTATCCCACATGCTGTCCTGCTGTTCAGGACCACCCTGCAGGGCAGCACCCCTGGAGGTGACAGATGACTGTAAAAATAATGCAGCTCCTGTCCCTTCTCTCTGCCCACATTAAAACTGCTCTCTTTCCTCTCTTTGCCTCCGTTTTCCTCATCTGGAATCTCCTTCCCCTTTATCTCTCTTCTAGTTCTGGCATTAATGCATACTGGGAGAGACAAGGCAAGAACCTGCTGTTCCCAGCTGAGGTCTTGGCTTTAAAGTCTTAACAGAAAACACTATTAAGAATCCTCTAGATCAATGTTGAAAAAGTTTTCCCAAACTAATCCAAGGAAGGAGCACAGTGTAATGTTTCTTTGAGGTTGAAAGGAGAAAGTGCTAATTTCATGCAGAAAAGCTTGTATCTTGCACTGGCATAGGAATAGAAAATAAATTGGTATTAAATTACATTCGTCTGCCTCAAAATAATCTAATAAAGCATCTTCTGGATCAATAGCTGAATCATTATCCCAGGCACATAGCAAGCTTTCCCTCTTTTAATTTGAGATTCAAGAAAATAGGTTTTTACATTACCATAGTAAAAAGAATAATACTTTAAGTCTTCATAGGAAAAAGGCAGAAGTAGGAAAAAAAGATAAGAACCACACTTCGTGCCTTAAGCAAGTGTCATTCTTCATTTAAAACTTGTAATTTATGGGTAGTGTGAAATAAATTTTTATGTTTAATGACTGTCAATCTGTCAGCTTTGCTGACAAAAAAATCCAGCAATGCAGAGTGAAAGGACTTTGTGTGCAGGAAGGGAGAAGGGCAAGACAAGGCTTTCAACAATTTTGTTCTCCTAATTAAGACTCACTAGGGAAAAAAATAGGAAAAAAATGACACAGTTCTCCCCTGAAAATGCAGTTTCATCAAAAGAAAATGAGATGTGCCAGTGTTGGCTGCAGTGTGCACAGTCCAAACAAGGCTGACGTGGGGAGAAGCTGCAACCACATGCAGACTGTGGCCAAAAAAGCTGGAATTACAGGGGTGTGGATTCAAATACTGCAAAGGAGCTCAGTTTATCAAAGCATGGAGTAAATACAGAGAGAACATGGTCAGAATAAGCAAAACCAGACTAAATGTGTGTGTCTGATTATTTAAAGCAGTGAGACTTCAAATAGGTGCTGGAGTGACCTCAGAAATGACATTGAGGACGTGATGAAGGTGAGGTTATTCCTGAGGCTGGGAGGGGTGGGTGAGCACTGTCAGCCTGGGACAGTCCTCGAACTTCTGTCTTGAAAAAGCAGATTTTTTTCATTTTCCTGGAATCACTTCCCTGTAATATATTCATTAATGCAGCAGGTGGAACAGGGAGTACAATGTAAGTCCAGAGCACCAAGCTGGGAAGAGATACAAACAGTACAGAGCACTGAATCACAATTCCAAATGATCTTGATAAGTGGGAGAAATGATCTGAAACCAATAGCCTGAGCCTCCCTACAGGGAAGAGTGGCTGAGAAAGGTGAAATCAAATACATAAACTCTGAGCAATCCATAACCAGCTGCACAGCACTGCAGGGATTTGGGGAAATGGGGTGGGAGGACTCCCCCAGAGACAGCAGGTGTGGAAAGGGGAGGATAAGGCCAGGCTGGCTGCTGGAAGGGTGGAATCAGACAGGCTGTAAAGTCCCTTCCAACCCAAACCATGCTGGGATTGCAGCCTCTGCTGATCCCAACACTCTCAAACGAGCAGGAGTTTTCTGCTGGATGTGAGACCTTGCATGTCCTGCTGAACCAGAGGGGCTCAGGGGCTGTGCTGCAGCTCATTATCCAGCTGCTTTCTGCTTTATTGTCCCACAGGGGTTTGCCTGGGGCGGTTTCCTGGGCAGAGCTGGCAGTGCTCGTGTTCCCTGTCAGCACCTCTGTGTGGGTGTGCAGCAAACGGAGCCAAAACGTTTGATGAGGAGCGTTTGCAAAGGAACCCAAAGCTTCCCATGGGCCTGTCTTGGGTGGGGATTGGAGCTGGGCCTCCAGCTGGTGACAGATTTATGGGATTTTTCCCAGTACCTGGATGGTGGTGCCAGTTTCCAGTGTTACAAGATCCCATGAGGGTGAGTGGCTTTGAGCTGCTCCTGTTCACGTGATGGGATAACTCCCAGCCCTGGAGCAGGCAGGGCTGCAGAACCCATCCCTCAGGAGAAGAGCAGCCTTTGCTCCAGGAAGTGCACACAGACGCTGCAAGAGCTGATTTTTCCTTTTCTTTCAACCATTCACCACTGGATTTGCTTTGTTCCAACCCTCCGTGGATCCTGCAGCTTTTGGGGAGCTCTGACACCACCATTCCCAGGCTGAGGAGTTTTGTTTTCGTGGTGTCTCAGCACTGCCAGGCAAACAACTCCAGCATGTGCAGCTGCTCTGGAGGATCCATCTGACTGTGCCTGAGCCTCCTGCTTTTCTTCTGGAGCTGCTGGAGGGGAAACTTGCTGCACATCAGCACAGCCTGCTTTGGGGAGGGCTACAACTCCAGCTGTGCTCTGTGTGCTTTCCATGACCTTGGGATAAACAGTGACCTCTTGTCACAGCCTTGAGATCTCTGTTTGCACGTTCTGATGTCTCCAGCCCTGCCTTGGGTGTTTGACTGGAACACTCTGAGGAACTGACGTGGTGCCACAGTGGGATTTGTAGTTCCTGAGTCCTGATCCAAGAGGAGGAGGGGGAGAGCCTCCTGCCTGTGCCCCTCTCCAGCTCTGCACATTCCTCAGGCTCCAACTCCTGCTCTGGACACCCACCCTGCCCGAGGTGAGGAGAGAACCTCCTCCTGTTGCCGTGGGACACTTTTGAGGAACTACAGAGGGTTAAACCCACATTTCTGAGCGCAGCCCAGCAGGAGTCACATGCACCAGGGAGATTTTGCAAGTCGGTGCTTGCAGCTCAGGGTGAGGAGAGGGAGCAGGGGCACAGGCCTGGGGACAGAGGGGCCCCATCCAGCACAGCTGGGACCTTGCTGCTCGGGGCTGGCACAGTGTGGCACCTGTGCAGGGCAGAGTGGGACAGGGGCACATAAAGGACAGGCAGCAGCAGGAGGAGGCTGAGCTGCATTGCCAGCACCAGGAGCGACTGGAGCAGGTAAGGCTGTGCTGGCTGCTCTGGGAATGAGGCAGAAGGACCTGCTGGGTGTTTCTCTGCTCTTTAGTGAGGGCTTGGAGAAAAGAAGGAAGTCAGTTCATCAGAGGGATGTTGGCGCTGCATAAAGAATGAGAAGAAATTCCGAGAGCACAGAGCATGGGAGTGCTGGAGAGGAGAGGCTGCCCCTCGAGCTGGCTCAGGAGGGATCAGAGGGAGGTTTGGGGGGACCCAAATCCCCAGATGGCCAGTTCTGCTGGAAAAGGCAACAGAGCCAAACTGTGCTGCAATAAGAGGTGAAAGCAAAGCTGCTTTGACTGAGGAGCTGCCAGTGTTTGGGGAAGGTTTCCCTCCTGGGGATGGCTGAGCTGCTGCACCTTCCCTGGCCCCTCCTGGAACTGTGCTCCAGAGGCCCCAGATTCTTCATCTGAGCCAGAGAGATTTGATTCATCTCCAAATGGATGTGCCAGCAGCAGCAACGGAGTGGCTGGTTTTATTCAGGTTTTTCTTCAGTTTCTAATCAGTTTTTTCTTTAGTTTTCTCTGTTTTTTCACTCTTTGCTTCTGTCTTCCGTGGGCTTTTCTGTCTTGATTTTACACTCCCTTCTGTTGGATGGCAAAAGAAGGAAAGGAGTGAGAAAATCCAGTCTGAATGCACCTTTGGGTGCTGGGATGTGCCCTGTGACACGTGGTGCCCATGATCCTCATGGCAGAGCTGTGCCCAGGGGAGCCTCACCTCACCTGTGCAGGTGCTGTGCCCATCCTGTGTGCACACACTCACTGCTTTGATCCTTTAAATACGAGTTTTCAGTCTGTTTGGGTTTTTTTTCCATGTTATTAGAAGAATTTCTCATGTTGTTCCTCTTGCCTCCATTTCCTTTCTGGCATTCTTCAAACAGTGACTGTCCTGGCTTTGTGCAAGGGGGTGAATACAGCCACAATCATCAGAAAAAAAACAGAAAAAAGTCAGAAACAAAGCAATCCCCTTTGGAAGGAGAGTGGGTGAGATCTGTGAGGGATCCTCGTCCAGGAGACAGCAACAGGCTCTTGGTTTGAGCAGAGGTTAAAAAGTAAGTGGTGGTTTTGGAGAGCTGGAGTGGAAGGTAATGGTAAAAGTAAACTCCAGAGTCTTCCAAGCATTTGACAACCACCCACAGGCGCTGGCAGGAGGTCAGAGAGCTGTGTCAGCAGGGAAAAAAAACACCTGGAAAACCTGGGGCACAATGCCTGCTGTGAGAACTTCCCTGAGGAGAGGGGAGAGGAGAGCAGGGGAGAGGGAAACAGAGAAGAGGAGAAAGGAAAAGAGAGGAGAAAGGAGAAGAGGAGAGGGGAGAGGAAAACAGAGAAGAGGGGAAAGGAAAAGAGAGGAGAGGGGAAGGGAAAACAGAGGAGAGGGAAAAGGAAAAGAGAGAGGGGAAGGGAAAACAGAGGAAAGGGGAAGCCCTCAATGGCTTCACTGCTGCTGGGTGGGAGCTCCTGCTTGCCCCTGCCTTCAGCAGATGCATTTTCCAGCCTCACCTGCACTTCTGTCCTGTGGTGAGGATCTGTCCCTGTGTCACTGAGCATTTCCAGCTCCAGGTTCTTCTGAAGGTGATGGCAAAGAGGCTTGGCAAGGAGAAATCCTGCCTGTTCCTTGCTAATTGCTTGCCAAATGTGAATGCTGAAGGATGTCAGGATCATTTAAGGAATATTTAAGGATAACTTTTCCACCTTTCAACAGAAGCCAAACATAAAAAGTGAGTCTGTGTGTACTGAGCTCGCACTGGCCAGCACCAGGTGCTGACATGTCCCAGGAGCACAGTCACTGCTGTTAGCCTTTATTTGCTGTCTCTGCAAGATTTGGGATGTTCTTTTTCTCTTTTCAGGGCTAAGAAATGCCTCGTGGCTCATGGGAAGCAGGGTCCCCAGGAAGGCAGCAGTGGGAGTGAGAGTGAGGGTTTCACAATCTGCTCCCCACTCTGCTGCTGGGGGTTGGTGCTTCCCAGCAGGGAGAGAGAGGAATGCTGAATTAGAGAGAGGAATGCTGAATTTCTGACCAAAAAACACAGAACCCTTCAAGGAGAAACACCTTCAGCATGGCCCAGAAAAGCCAAACTGGTGGAACTGAGGAAAATGAGTCTTCCCTCCTGTACAGCAAGGGTGATTTCAAGGAAGGAGCCCTGCAGTGGGTGACAGGTAAGGGAACAGCTCATTGGTAACAGGAGAGGCAGATCTGAGCTCAGTGTCCTTAAAATAACCACTGACAGATTTTATCAAAGATGCTCTTTAACGGCATCTCACTTGTGAAAAAAACAAAACATTGTGGATGTTTCAGCATTTTGGGAAGGGGATGGAGATGCTTTGGGGGAATGCCTGATAGGCAGAAATGAATGAACCAACCTATTGAAAAGCAGCCCCCTGCAAGTCCTCTCCTTTCAGCATTTGAAGCTGAAAAATCTTTGGGAAACTTTTCCTGTGCTGGGGGCAGCAGGGGAGGGGGATTCTGCCCCTGTGCCCTGGGCTCAGGTGAGACCCCACCTGCAGAGCTGCCCCAGCCCTGGAACCAGCACA
>JAOTBB010000771.1:2764392-2778041 GCA_025629985.1 Chamaetylas fuelleborni
CCCTCCCCTCCCCTCCCCTCCCCAGCATTCCCATGGATGGAGAGGGAGGCATGGAGAGTTTCCTTCCTTCACCTGCCCCTTCCAGCTGTGCTTTGTGCACTTCAGCCCTGAGCACTGCCTGCAGGCCCTGTCAGCCCACATCACTCACCTGCAGGGGACACAGGTAAGGGACACTGGGGACAGCCTGGATTTGCTGGGATGGAGGTGGGCAAGGACAAATGAGAGTTTGAGTTCCCTGCTGTGCACTGGGAGCTGGGCAGGCTGGGAGGTGAAGAAAGTGCACCTGTCCCTGCCCAGTTCAGCAGGAATTTGTCCAGACCCCATGGAATGTGCGTGTCTGGATAATTAACTGTACAGCTTTAATGATGGAAAGTCATCAGGAATGAAAGGCAAATTTTGGAAGCACACCTTGGAACAGCTGCCACCTTGAGCTGTCCTCCTGGAATAAGTGGGATAGCCTGGAGGAGCAGAATTGCTGGATTGAGATAATTATATAAAATTTTTGTCCTTTTGGCCTTCAGAAAATGTTTTGCTCTCTGTGGGTGTATAAATATCCACTGAACTGCCTTTGTGGGATGAGAGGTGAGAGCCCTCTGAAATCTCCAGGCTGCTCATCTCCCTGAAAGCTGCAGCTCAGGGATGGACAGCAATTGCCCAATTCACACAGGGCAGGAGATAAAATGTGCAGGGGGAAATTGTGCCTTTTAAACTCTGTGCTCAGGGCACCACTGCTGCCTGGGTGGGAAATCCCAGCAATAAAAACTGTGCAGGAGGAAATGGTGCCCTGCAAAGGCTGTGCTCAGGACACCACTGCTGCCTGCCCTTGGAGAGCCCCAAAATCTCCTTCTCTTCCAGGCAGGCTTGAGGCAGAGGCTGAACAAGCTCTGTGTGGTCATGGATGTGGCAGATCAGCCTGAGCTGGGGATGCAGGAGGAGGCTCCATGTGAAGAATCCCCTCTTTTATCCAGCAGGGTGACCCTAAATAAAGATCCTGTGACCTGCAGTGAGCTCCTGCACCTCATCCCCGAGGGCCCACCTGAGGTGAGGAGAAATATCCCCCTGACAGAGACACCCCCAAGGCATCTCAGCTCCAAAACCCATCCCTGCCATGGGGACACCACCTTTTTCTCCAGCAGAAGCACCTGGAATCCCCACACACCTTCTCCAGCCCTGGTGCTGCTGAGCTGTCAAAGCTGTCTGAGCAGCTGGGGATGATAATCCTTGGGGAATTCATGGACTGGGCTTTTCCTTGCTGGTCCCAAGGGTCCTGTTTGGAAGAAAACCTCTCCCCAGGGAGCTGGTGCCCCTGCCCAGGCTGGGGCTGAGCTATGGATGAGCTCAGCCTTTGTCTCCTCCATGGAAAGTGCCTTGAAATACTTGTGCCACGCTGAGCAACAAATGTGTCCTGATTCCCACTCAGCACGGGGCTCCAAAGGGATGATCTGGGTTTATTTTGCAGTTTTCCTGTCCCTGTGGCTAAGTGAATTCAGTGCAGGTGACATCCCTGCAGGTTGAGGCTCTCTGGCTGTCTACAGGCACAAACAAGCCCGAGGAGGCAGGGACAGAGCGGGCAGGTCCCCAGGTGTCCCCAGGTGGTCACTTGATGTCACCCCCTGTGGGGACAGTGTGGCCACAAGGGGATCTGGGCCAGTTATCTGTGCCATTGGCTCCTGTCAGAGTGGCACAGTCCTTGAAGCAGGGAGAAAAGGGTGTTTGATGTATGATCCCACAGGGATGCCCTGCTCTGACACCTCTCTTGTCCCCCCAGGCCACGGCCCAGCAGCTCCTGGTGATCTTCAGTGGCTGCTACGTGCGGCTCCTGGTCACGGGCCGGCTCCCCGGGGCGGGGCCAGGCTCACACCTGGGGCACAGCAGCGTTCCCTGCCCATGCCAGTTCATCCTGAGCTCCGTGCTGAACCCCTGGGGCAGGGGCAGGCTCACACCTGGGGCACAGCAGCGTTCCCTGCCCGTGCCAGTTCATCCTGAGCTCCGTGCTGCACCCCCTGGGGCAGGGGCAGGGACTGCGGGGCTGGAAAATACCAGAATAGAGCTGTCCCCACACCCCAGTGTGGAGAAGATGTAACTCCTTGTTCTGGCTGAGTGAGTGGAAATAGGACTCTAATAAAGCTGCTCACCTTGGAGAGCTCCTGCCCAGCAGCTCTGTGTGGGGTTCATGGCCCCAGGGCTCAGAACCAGCCCAGGGACAGCCTGGGGCTCCTTTGTGTCCAAACTCTGATGTCACCAACCATCCTCACACAACCCCGTACCAGCAAAGGCCACACCTCACTCGGGGTGGCAGCAGGAGCCTGAGCCCTGCAGCACCAGCCACTTGCACTTGGCTCTTCCCAGGGTGCAGGACAGCTCTGCTCCTTGTCCCACGGCTTCTGGCAGCAGGAATGCTGAGATGAGATCCATCTCCTCCTGCCTGGGGCCCCAGCACCATCCCCTCAGCAGTGAGCCCTAACACATGATCCTCTTATCAGTGGCCCCAACAAGGGACCCCCTAATCAGTGACCCCAGCAAGGGACCCCCTAATCAGTGACCCCCAACACGGGATTCCCTTATCAGTGACCCCCAACAAGGAACCCCCTATCAGTGACCCCCAACAAGGGATTCCCTTATCAGTGACCCCCAACACAAGATCCTCTTATCAGTGACCCCCCCTAACACATGATCCTCTTATCAGTGACTCCAACAAGGGATCCCCTTATCAGTGGCCCCTCCAACACAAGATCCCTTTATCAGTGACCCCTCTAACAAAGGATCCCCTTATCAGTGACCTCCAACACAAGATCCCCTTATCAGTGACCCCCAACACAAGATCCCCTTATCAGTGACCCCCAACAAAGGATTCCCTTATCAGTGACCCCCCCAACACATGATCCCCTTATCAGTGACCCCTCCAGCAAAGAATCCCTTTATCAGTGACCCCCAACTCAAGATCCCCTTATCAGTGACCCTGGTCCCCCCATGCTGCCAATGCACAATCCCAAGCACTGCAGTGACACCAAACTCATTCCAGGAGAAAAACCACCACACTCCCAACCAGCTGATTTTTTTCACCTTTACTTCAGGCTGAGCTGTCACAGGAGGGGTCAGGCAGATTCCTCCCCACACTTGTGGGGTTTGGGGTTCTGCTGTCATTGCTCTGTGACAGGGCAGGGTTGGGGGCACATCCTGCTGTGGTCCCTGCAGCCTCTGCTCTGGGGGTGCTGCACATCACCTGGGTGCTCACTGGGCTTGGGGAAAGGGATTCCCACACACCTGAGCTCCAAAACTCCTTATTCCAGCTCAGGAACTGATTTCGCCTTCATGGAAATTGTCTGAATTTTTATCAATATCACTGGGAGCATGATTTGGTTTCACAGTATAAACATCTAATTCCCTGCTAGGATGGAATGGCTCCTGCTCTTCCCCTGGTGTTCCATGGCCCACAGGTGCCAGGAGCATCTGATACACGTTGGGAATCTTCTTTTTTTCCCTGCCAATTAGAACATTCTGGTCGTGAGACACTGATCAGGACACTTTCTATCAATGTGCTTCTGTGCCAAGAGCAGATACAGCAGGGATTTACTGATATTTCCCAATCCCTGGGATACAGGATTTCCAGCTAAAATCAGTGGGAAGAAATCTCGTGGCCTGCATGGGAGGCCCACAAGGGCTTTTATCGTCAGGACCTGCACTGGATGGGTTTGATGGTGCTGGGGAGAGAGGCTGCTGCTTCAGGGGGTGCTGGTAGCTCTGGTTTTACATCTGCAAATGACAAAGATGGGAGAGAAGAGAGGGATTCAGGATTAGCCAAGGCAAAAGGTTCTGGAAGGGACAGTAAGGTCTCAAAACCCCAGCCACCCTGATTGCAATTAAACACCCAGCAATTAACTGCAGAAAGGAGCTGAACAGCTTTGCTCAGATGAGTTTGATTCCTCTCCCAGATACACCCAAGTGCTTGCCCTGATCTTTCTGGAGTCTCTGCAAACTCCTGGCTCCCATTGCAGGATGGGAGCTGCTCCTTCCTCCTGCTTCTTCTTACACACTTAGATGCACACATTAGCAGAGGGAGGCATCCCCTTTCCCCTCCCTGTTCAGGATCCAGACTTGAGGGGACAGGTGAAATTCTGGACATTTTTAGGACCCCCTGTGCACTCAATTCCCCTTCCTCCCCTTCCACACAGCTGATGGGGGCAGGGGGAGGGAATGGCTCAGCCCCACACCTTCCCTGGAGTCTCCAGGGCCAGGTCCAAGCTGCTGGGAATGTTTGCTCCGAGTGACTCAGCCAAACCAGTGCAACCAGTAGGGGTGGGGCAGATCCCTGCCGTGCTGAGTGCTCAGCTCAAAGCTGATTCCACTTTGACCCCAGCTTTGCCACCTGAGCAGCCCAGTCAGGTGATGCTGGAGAATTTTCCATGCCTTGGCTGGGGCAGGGAGAGGAGCCAGGATGGTCCTTGCTGTACCCACCGTGCCGAACTGGGGCTCTGCTCTATCTGCAAAGTCACCGAGGTTCAAATGTGTGCTTTAAATGGGCTGGGGAGGGAAGATTGGGAAGCAAAAACAAGAATGTCTCGTTGCCAGCTCCGTGCATGGTGCTGTATTTTGGTGTTTGGCAGGGTTCTGAATAACAAACAGTGTCCTATGGCTCTGTGGGAGCAGGTGACATCCTCTTGTCCCCCTGATCCCACCCCAAAGCACGTCCGTCCCCTTCTCCAAAGGCTGCTATTTGCTCCTCCCCTCTGCCAGGGCTGGAATGCCATTTAACAACAAAACCCAGCGAGGAAAATAAAGCAGGGGAGAACAGAAACTTTTTCAGCTTGGCGCTGGGGGCACAGACGGGGAGTGGGAGGTGCCCCCAGCCCTGGCGGAGCCCAGGTGAGCCCTGTCCCCCCCGCCCCAGCCAAGGCATGGAAAACACCCTGTCCCAGCAGGCTTGGGATGAGGTGGGTGGATGTCCCTGTCCCCATGACTCCTCACTTACTCCTTGGGTAGCTTTGGGACATGTCCCTGTCCCCAGTGACCCCTGATTTACCCCTTGGGTGGCTTTGGGACATGTCCCTGTCCCCTAAACTCGCACTTACCCCGGGGGTGGCTTTGGGACATGTCCCTGTCCCCCATGACCCCGCACTTACCCCGGGGGTGGCTTTGGGGCGCTGCCTGCGCCGGGCAGGGCGGTGGCTCCGGTGGCCCCGGTGGCTCCGGTGGCCCCGGTGGCCCCGGTGGCCCCGGTGGCTCCGGTGGCCCCGGTGGCTCCCGGCTGCACAGGCTCCGCATCTTCCTGGCCGCATAGCGGCAGGCTGAGGGGACAGGGGACACGGGGGGACCTTTGCGGCACTGGGGAACAGCAGCGACCCCAAAGCCGCTTCCCCAGCCAGCCCCGAGCGGGACACGCCAGAGGGAGGGATGGGCACGGGATTTCCCGGGATAAACGGGGTTGTTCCCGTGCCTGCTGTCCTGGCTGTGCCCAAACCCCTGCAGCACCAGCCTGTCTCCCCCCACAGCCGAGGCAGCGTTTCCCCTGTAAGCTCTCTCCTCAAAGCAGAGGTTTCCTTACCGTGGAGTATCACTCAAACCATTTTCCCGTGCGCTCAGATCTGTCCTTTGCAGCCAGCCCGGCTCTCCCCGCCCCTGCTCCCGCAGAGCAGTGCTGACTCAGCAGCCCGGCTGCCTCCTTCCTTCCCTCTGAAACACTCATCTTAGAAAATTAGGATTTTAGCCACCTCGCTGAAAATAATTAAAAGGTAAGAGTTAGAAGGGAGTAGTTATCTGAAACTTAAATAATTGATTATCTGTCATTTTATGTTTGCTCAGCTGCGCTTACAATGGGAAAATACAAAACTAGTGAGCAGACCCAAAGGAACATAGACAATGCCAGGATCACAGGATGGTTTGGGTTGGCAGGGACCTTGAACATAATCCAGTTTTAACCCCTCTGCCATGGGCAGGGACACCTCCCACTGTCCTTCTGTCCCCTAGTGAGACCTTCAAACCCTCTGATACCCATTCTATGGGGGCAGGTAGGGGTGACAGCCCAGACTGACAAAATGTAGGCAGAGGATTGTCCATGGTTTTTCCAAGGTCTTTAACCCATTCCACCTCCAGAGCACTGATTTAGTCCTGACTAAAGCCAGTCACTGAAGAAATGCAGCTTTTGTGCATCCTTTGCTGCTGTTTGTGCTTCTGCTCCTTGATCCCAGCCAGGCGAATCCTGAAAGCTCCCCCTTTGCCTCTGCCCAGGGCAATGTGCTTCCCTTATCTCTGATCCAGGCACGGACTTTGGTTTCCATGGCCCTGCTTCGGGACTGTGGGAGGCTGGTGGAGATGGGGCTGCTGGAGTGCAGGAAGTGCCTCTGACACTGGAATATCTCCAGTCAGGGACACCCCACACCCTCTCTGATCCCTGTTCAGTGCTAGGTCGCTGCACACTGAAAGTTCTGCCTCCTGTGCAGGGGGAACTCCTGGGATCAGTCCCTGCCCGTGGCTCTGGTGCCATTGCTGAGCCCCAGGGACAGGCAGGGACAGACAGGGACACCTAGAGACAGACAGGGACACCCAGGGACACCCAGAGACAGACAGGGGCAAACAGGGACAGCCAGAGACACCCAGGGACAGACAGGGGCAGACAGAGACACCCAGAGACACCCAGGGACAGACAGGGGCAGACAGGGGCAAACAGGGGCAGACAGGAACACCCAGGGACAGACAGGGGCAGACAGGGGCAAACAGGGACACCCAGGGACAGACAGGGGCAGGCAGGGGCAAACAGGGACACCCAGGGACAGACAGGGGCAGGCAGGGGCAGACAGGGACAGACAGGGGCAGACAGGGGCAAACAGGGGCAGACAGGGACACCCAGGGACACCCAGAGACAGACAGGGGCAGACAGGAACACCCAGGGACAGACAGGGAGAGACGGGGGCAGACAGGGGCAACCAGGGACAGCCAGAGACACCCAGGGACAGACAGGGACAGACAGGGGCAGACAGGGTCATCCAGGGACACCCAGGGACAGACAGGGGCAGCCAGAGACACCCAGGGACAGCCAGAGACACCCAGGGACAGACAGGGACAGACAGGGGCAGACAGGGACACCCAGGGACACCCAGGGACAGACAGGGACAGACAGGGGCAGACAGGGACACCCAGAGACAGACAGGGGCAGGCAGGGGCAAACAGGGACACCCAGGGACAGACAGGGACAGACAGAGGCAGACAGAGACACCCAGGGACACCCAGGGGCAGACAGGGGCAGGCAGGGGCAGACAGGGACACCCAGGGACAGACAGGGGCAGACAGGGACACCCAGGGACAGACAGGGGCAGGCAGGGGCAGACAGGGGCAGACAGGGACACCCAGGGACAGACAGGGACAGACAGGCACACACAGGTCTGAGGGTCCCTCTCAGCTGGGGCTCCTCTCCAGGCTGAGCCCCCCCAGCTCCCTCAGCCTTTCCTGGGCACAGAGATGCTCCAGGCCCTTCCTCAGCTGCAGGAGCTCCTGGCCCTGCTGTGCTGAAGAGCCCAAGTGGACATGGCACTCCAGATGTGGCCTCTGTTGAAACCTGCAAGATCTGTAGGTGATGCAAGATCTGTAGGTGTTAAAAAAAAATCAAGAAAAAACCCCAAACCCTGATCAAGAGCCTCCAGACCTCCCCCATGAACCTCCCAGCCCCCAACCCCCCTGGAGGAGCCTTCATTCCATTTCCAGAGGCCCAGGGGATGATTGCCAACAGTGAGGGTGCAGGAGGAGTGCAGTGCTCCTTGAGGTTTGGCCTCTCCAGACTCCACACCCCGTGTGTGGGTGCTGTCCTCTGGGTGTGCAGACACATCCCTCTAGGTGGTGCTAAGATAAAGAGAAAAGCTGGGTGCTGAGAGGCCTGGGAGGAGAGGCTGCCCTGCTGGACACTGCCCGAGATCTCCTGGGCTTGCACATCACCTCCCTCTCCGTTTTCCACCACTCACTCCTGAGGTGCTCCTTGTGTCTATTGGCAGCAAACACATCCCAGATTCTTCTTCCACTTCCAATTTCCCTTGCTGGTGTGTGAGACTCCACGAATCCATCGTGACTTTAATCAGTGCATCTGCTCCTATCCATGCACAAGACCAGACAAGTGGGTTTTTAATGGCAAAAATCCATCTTGGCTGTTTTTCCCACTTGGACCAGTTTTTACTGAGCAGCACAACTCATCAGCCGAGTCCTCTTCTATCTCATGCATCATTTAGCAGAATCTTCACCACATTCAAGCATAGATAATGTATGATTTATTGATGTGGGTAGTCAGGAGAGAATGCAGCCTGGCTGCTGGAGAGCAGCAAGGATCATTGAGGGTTAGTGTGAAGGGAAGTCTTTTAGATCCATGGCTGAGCAGATTTCACTTTGGAGTCCCACACGGGCAGTAAATGAGCTGTTGAAAGAGAACTGCTGTTAGAAGAGACTTTAAAAAGAAATAGCCTCGTTCAGGTCTGGTTTTTTTTTTTTTTATTTTTCCCCACTAAATATAAAAAAGGAGAGAAGACTCTGTAAAGCTCTGAAGCAGAACTGAGCTCTTCTCCCCGTTCCTCTGCAGAGGGAGATGATTTCCTGTGGCAGAAATCTCCTTGGCACCAGCAGGACTGGAGTTGAGGAGTGCCCAGCTGCCCTCCAGGTGTGTGGCCACAGCCCAGCCTCCAGGTGGGTTTTGGTGCACTCAGCCCTGGCAGCTGCCCTGCTGTCCCCACTCCCCTCACTCACACACAGAGCCTGGGACACATTTTCATTCCTCCCCATCTAGATTGGTTGGCTTGAGCTTTGTATGTGGAGAAATATTCCTTTTGCCAAGTTTTCTTTCCAAGAATGGCTCAGCTCCATTTGTGATGAACGCATAAACTGGATTAAGAGCTCAGGGACAGATTTTCTAGCATTTGAAACCCATAATCTGGGCTGGGTTTTCAGAACAGCTCAGTCCCCCTGTAAGCAGTAAATTACAGCCAGAAGTGCTCAGCACTTTGTGGTTTGTGTTGGGCTGCTCGAGGCCAGGGTTTCTGTGGAGCAGCACCCAGAGCTCCAGGATTTTGGAAAAAGCAGGGCAGTTCTCCCAGTGCTGACATGAAACCACAGTTTTACTGACAAAGAGATCCCCAGCCTCTTGATTCTACTCCAGATGTGCAAAAATCTCTACAAAATGGGTTGTCCCATTAATCCATGCATACAACCTATCATCCATTCCAATTCCTCCTGCCCACGAGCACAGAATGTCCCCTGGAGCTCCTGAGGGAACAGCCACCAACCAGCCTGGTGCCATTTCAGACCCTCTCCATCACCTGTGGGCTCTGAATTAATCCAGAGCTGTTCCAGGGAGTGTTGTGGAGATAAATCATAGATGTACAGTTTTGGGTTGGAAGGAACCTTAAAGCTCATCCAGTGCCACCCCCTGCCAAGGGCAGGGACACCTCCCACTGTCCCAGGCTGCTCCAGCCCCAGTGCCCAACTTTGGACACTGCCAGGGATCCAGGGGCAGCCACAGCCCCTCTGGATAACTTGTGTCAGGGCCTCACCACCCTCACAGGGAAGAATTTCTTCCTAAAATCCAATCTAGCCCTGCTCTCTGTCATTTTAAAACCGTTTTCCTTTGAGCCATCAGTCCAGACCCCTGTCCAAAGCCCCTCTCCAGCTCCCTCAGAGCCCTTTGAGAGAAATACCCCAAATTTTCCCAGTTTGTTGGTGGATTTTACCCTCAGCACTGCTACACAACCCTCCTCCCAGAACTCCAGCTTAGCTCTGTGGTGTCACCTTTCATGGAACACCAGCCTGCTAAGGAGGAGCAAACCAGGGGAGGTGCATTTAGGGATCAGATCCAGCTCAGGATAAACCCGGTGTCCCCACAGGGCTGGCACGAGGGGCAGAGGGGTCTCAGTGCCCAGGACACCCTTGTGATGGCCATCCATGGCTGTGGATGACCAGACATCCACAGGAACAGGATTTTTTCGGGAGCCAAAGATGGCACTGTGCTTTTCTTTATTCTTGGCATGGATGATGGGGAATTTCAGTTGAATCAAACATCCCTCAGCTGCCTGTGGCTCTTGTCACCTTGGTGGCCTCCTTGTGCCACCAACCCAGCCTGGCTCTTCCTCTGCAGTCACTGGAAGCAAGATATTACTGAATAATCCATCCCAACATTCACAAATCCGAGGAGAGATGAAGATGACTCCAAGCTTTTCACGGCAAAATCCCCCAAATCCTTTCCCTGTGCCTCCCTTTCCCTCTGACCTCCTCGCAGAGAGGGAAGGGAGGCTCCACCCCAGCTCAGACATGGAAAACCCAGCCCAGGGAGGTTTCAGGAGCAGGGGGGATGTGGCAGAGCCCAAATCACTGGCACCCTTGGAGGGATGAGGATTTTGGGATGATTTGCCTGCAGAACAGTGGATAAATATTCCAGTGCCCTGCAGCTCCTCTGGAGGGACAGAAATGAGGGAACAAACAGCCCAGAGCTTCAAGGACTTGTGTGTGTTCTCTTCAGCAGCCTGTGCCATGTAGGGTGGTGTGACAGTGCTGCAGGGGCTTTGCACCACCTCATTAGTGGTTTGTCTCAGTCTTGTCTGTTTTCACTCAGAGCCAGGATTAACAAAAACACAATTTAAACAGTTTTTCTCGTGTTCGGGCTTGGATGTTTATGATATCAGAAAGTACAGAACATACAACAGCACTTCAGCTACCTGCTGGAAGTGAAAAATGGCTTGAGATGCAGCTGCTACCAGGCCTTTTAAAGCTAAACAGTCCAACAGAGAATTAACACCTATATTATTTATACTTTTGACCCAATAACTAGATTCCCATGACCCTCAGTGTGACACTGACTGACCAACCAGAAACTACTGCCTGAAATCCATGAAGAAGAAGATGAACAAATAGACACCACCCAAAATCCTCCATCTTGTCCCATATCCATTACTGTACTATAAAACCCTCAAATTTAAACCCTTCACCATGTGAAAGCACACACTTCTAATTCACTACACACCTGTGTTTTAGCTTCATCACTCATATTTAGAAGGTGTCTCCAAGGCCTCAGGTCAAAAGCAGTTTTTTTTTCCAGGGAGTCAGTGCCTGAAAGCACAAAAAGCTCAAAATCCCCAGGTTTGTGGGATCCAACAGGGTGGCCATAAAAACCCAGGCAAACACATGGAAAACCCAAAACCTCAGGCCTACATGGAAAACAGTGCCCAAAACCCTGATAAATTGGGATATTTCACCTTCCTTCTTACCCCCACAGCCAGATGGGTGTCAGAAAGGATTTTATGTGGCACAATCTAATCTTGAGAGAGGCCAGTTGGGTGTCCCTTGCCATTGCATCACCCAGGGGCTCATGCACAGAGTGTTCTTTGGATGTTCCTGACCATCCCTGCCCCACTTCCCTCTGGGTGACATCACTGCCCTTCCCCTGGCCCCCCTCCCACTCTCTGCAAGGAGGTTTTGGTAACCCTTGGAGCCTTTCCCCTTTAAATACCAGAGGATTCAATACCAGAGTATTTGATGCTTTTTAGAATAAGTAAATAAATAAATAAACAAATAAATGTATGACAGCCAGCCTTTATTTTTAGTTTATTCCAGCCTGGTTGTTGGGCACATGGGGAGAATGAAGCATGGGGGGTTTTTTTCTCACAAAACTAAAACAAAAAGGGTGTTTAACACTGTAGCTTTCCCTGTGTTTCCTTTTCTTCTCTTAGCTCAGATGAATGCAGAATCCCTTTTTTGGCATCTCTTTTAACCCTTTTATCTACATCTCAGGTTACATCTTAATATTTATCACTAAATCCTCGTGCCACTCTCAGATGGCATTTTCCCTGATATCCTGATTTCTAGGTGTTGTATTTCTTATTCTGATTTTCTGAAAGTTTTCCTTTGCCACTCTGCTGCTTCTCCCTAACACTTTCTATTTTTCTCAATGGGGAGGTTTTGCTACTGAGCCTTTCTTTTCTCTTACAAGCTGCCCACTCTTCTGCTTCTCTCTGATTTCTTTCTGGTTTCAGGTTTCATGTTATGAACAGAAACTAAAACTGACTGTTCACATGATCTGAAACAATTTGAAAGCCCAAATTTGTCTTGTCTCTAAAAGCTGTGGTTGGGTTTTTCACTCGGCGTGGGCACCAGTGCAACCACACCAGTACAAACCAGTGGCCAGGCTGGGTTTGGGGGCACATGGGACAGCGAGGCAGCTGGCAAGAAATTCCCTCTGGCTCAGGCTGTTCTGTATAAATATAGATATAAATATAAATATAGTTATAAATATAGATATAAATATAGATATAGATGTAGATATCAATATAAATGTAAATATAAATATAAATATAAATATAAATATAAATATAAATATAAATATAAATATAAATATAAATAAATATAAAATAATTTCATGAAATTATGTTTAATTCCTCCTCCTCACCTCAGTGAAACCATAGCTTTGGGATTAGTTTCGGATGTGGTTAATCAGGGAAATTTTAAGGTTTGTGCTGCACCTTGCTGAGCCCAGCTTGTCTGGAGCCACAGGGAAATCTGTGCTAAAGGATTTATTAGGGGCAGGATGGACCAGGGCTGTGCTTGGCTGCTGCTACCTTTAATTCAGGAAAAAAGGTTTCTCCTTACTACTAAAAAGTGAATATTGCCTGGTGTGCCCCATCAGTCGAGGACTGATGCATCAGCTCCAGGGTGTGTTTTACTTAAAGCTCTTCCTCGTGGTGGGAGATTTCTAGAAAGCCTCAAAAATAATTTACTGAAAGAGAAAATAACCCACTAGATTTCATACTCCTGGGGAATTTTTCACTAGGTGAAATTTAGGTGAAAAATTGAAGGAGAAGTTGTAGGACTTGGTGGTTTCCATTCAGATTTTCTCCTGTGCCTTGAAAAGGGATGGAGCAAAAGGTTGTTCCTCAGCCAGGGCAGTGTTTATACCCCTGTTAGAGACAGAAATAAATGTGATTTAACTCCAGGGGAACTACATCAGCTGCAGCCACTGCTGCTGTGGGCTGTCAGCCTTGGGAGCAAATTAAATCAGAACTCTTGCTGCTAACTTAGGTGGGGCTGAGGGTTTTAAAGCAAGCCAGGGATTTAGCTGTTAATATTAATGGAACATTTATAGAGGAATTTCTCTGGGCTGCTTTACAAAGCAGGGTGGCCTCAGGCCAGGCTGTTGGCTGCACACACCCGAGGTGACTTTTACTTGGGCTGGTTTTAAGTCTCTGGCATCAGCTGCCCTGAGTTTAATATGGTTAGCCTGGATTTACAGCATTCTAAGTGGGCCTGAAATCAAGTTTGCTGTGCCTATTAGAGGGTGAAATTGATGTCTTTGCAAAGAGCCCAGCCAGCCAAAACTTCTGCAAGGCTGAAATCTCAGCGAGGGGTTTGAGAAGCACCTGACAGATGTGCAGTGGGACTCTGCTGTGGGCTGTGAAGCTTGGAAAATCCCCCAAAAAAGGCCTGAGCCACCCCTCCAAGGCAAACTGATTTCATCAGCCTTAGCAGAGGCAGGGGAAGGTGACAGAATCCCAGTCTGGGGGGGAAGGGGTCTCCAGGAGCAGGGAAGGGACAGGTGATGTCCCCTCCGTGCCCAGGTGCTGCACAGGTCAGGGCAGTGCCCTGGGGCCAGGGAACCTCCTGAGCATCCCTCCCTCCCTCCCTCCATCCCTCCC
>JAOTBB010000771.1:2795254-2806699 GCA_025629985.1 Chamaetylas fuelleborni
GGGGGGTCTGGGCAGGGACAGGGGCTGCACTGGGTGATCCTGGGGGGTCCCTCCAGCTCAGGATATTCTGTGATTCTGTGACTGCTACAGCAAGATGTCCCCATGCTCTGGGCTTTGCCCATCCCCTGGGCTTTGCCCATCCCCTGGGCTCAGCTGGTGATGCTGGGATTAGCATTCAGGTGCAAAAAAATCCCCCTGTGTGGGAGCTCACAGCACTGGAGTGGGGAAATACCTGGCAAAAGAATGCCCAGCCAGGAACCCGGTGTCTTGGCTGTATCCCATATTCCTGTCTCCTAGCACATCCTCGGGATGGTCAGGAGTTCCCTGAGCAGCACTCTGTCTGTCACAGCTGCAGCTGGAACCCTGCTGGGCTGGAAGCACAGGCCATTTCTCCAGCAGGCTGATCAATGTTCCTCCTCACCCTCGGTGAAATAACAAAGTTCCTTCCCCACTCTTCACAGGACTTCCAGGACAAATACATCATCTCCAAGCAAAAAAACCCCAACATTAGATACCAATTTTGTAAAAGATGGAGAAGAGCAAGGCTATAGAAGCTTTGAACCTCCTTAAGGTGCACCTGCCTAAACTGAACCTTGCAGGAGTGAGATTGAGCAGGGTCTTGCCCCAGTTCCCTCCAGCTAAAAGCTGCCTTGCAGACACCTTGTTGGTGCTGAGCAGAGGAAGGTGAGGTGGATTTTGGGGAGCTGCTGGTGGTGAGGAGCCCAAGGGAGCAGGGCTGGGCTGCCTCACCCACTGCTGGTTTCCGTTTCCCTGCTCTGGCTGTGACTGGAAGTTGCACTGCTGAAAAACAACATTAAAGGCCCATCCTCACCCCATTGACTGTGCTGAGACCAGTGTGGTTGCAGCAGAAATGGGCCTGGCACAAGGGTTTTATTTTATTTTTAGCCTGACTGGAAGGAGAAAGAATAGAAATTTTGTCATTGAGCAATTTCCGGCCTGATTTTGCAAACTCCAGAAGATTCTGGTGCTCAGGTAAACAGAAAGGGCTCAGAGCTTTGCACCTCTTATCACTTCCCATCCCCTCTGCCAGCCTTTAGCCCCAGCAGAGATGGAGGGCTGAGGGTTTGGGATGGAGGTGGCTGGAGCGAAAAGAAGCAATTTGCTGAGTCCCTCCATCCCTGGTGGAGATCAGGGCAGCCCGGGACAGGGAGGGTGCTGGCACTCAGGGAGTGGCAGGTGTGAAATGACAGCTGTAAAAACCTGGTGTGGGCACAGCAAAGTGAGCACGAGGCTGTGGCTTGACAGTAAAGCTGACACACTGAGAAATCATCTTCCCAGTTACGTCAGAGCCAGGAAACTCAGTGAGAGAAATGTCCTTTCCATGACAAGATGCACCCACTGCTCACTTGACTCAGAGCTCTCCTCATGCAAGGGGCTGTGCAAGTCTCCCGAGGGAAGGTTTGGTTTGGGAGCAGAGGTGTCCTGGCGCCGTGGGTGGTGAAATATCACCACTGGGAGGCTGTTTGGGGACAGCAGTGAGGCTGCTGTGGGGCTTTGCAATCTGGGAGTGGTGTTTGCTGCCTCAGGGAACATCCCTGACAGCCACTGCTGCTTTTGCTGTTATGGCCCAGGCACCACTGATGCCTCAGGATTTTGGCTTTTATATTTTCCACGTATTTGTAACCCTGCAGTTCTTTAGTGTGTAACTCTAAACTCCATACACTGTGTGAGCTGCTGCTTTCCCAGTTTGGGCAGACACAACAATTCCTCTGCAGGCTGGGAATCAAGGACACCTCACTGCCTCAGGCCCCCAGAGATGGAAACAAAAGTGAGTTGAGTTTTGCAAACTTGGGGTAAATGACTTCATTACCTGAAGCTGTAATTGGAAGATTAACCCTCAATGTGCAAATGGACCAAACTTATCAAAGTGTGAAAACCTGTGACCCATTGTCCATTTTGGGTGCAGCCCCTGGGGGGCTTTGTCTGCCCAAAATGTACCTGAAAGCCCTTCAATAAATAGAACTGCTTTTTATTCTCTTAATTTTGTCTGGCCTCTATTTTTAGGTAGTCCCAAAAAGGCATCACTATGGAGCAGGATGTAAGGAAAAAAGCTCATCCTAATAAATCTCAAAACTTAGTAAGTTCTTCTCTCTGTTTCAGCTTGCTGGGTCCTCAGTCTCTCAAGAATATAAGGAAATACATCTTCAGTTTTCTTCTGAAGGAAAGAGAACCCCTCAAGCAGCACTGGATAGTTCCCACCTGGCTGTGCCCAAGCTGCGGAACAGGAGGGTGGAGGGAAATTAGTTTAAAATGCATTTTTCCACAGAGAATAACACAAAGTGAATTTTTGGTGGAGGCACACCAGTCTCCTCTCCATGCCTAGAAGTAGCATGGAATATTTCTGAACTGCACAAACTCCACCTGCCCTGTCCCACCCATTTCCTGTGGTGGGATCTGTGGATTCTGGGAGCTCCTGGGGGTTGGAAGTGCTTTACAAACATTAGCACAAGGAACTGTTTCAGAGCAGCTTTCTTATCTGCTTCAGGCATTTCTTCAGGGAGAAAAAGCTCTTGCTCACCCAGCCATCCACACCACACAAAGCACAAACTCCAGACAGGTTTGCAGGTGAGTTATTAACCCCACAGGGACAATTAAACCCGATTCCAGCCCTTTGCCCATCTGCCCTGGCTGCTTCTGGCAGAACTCCCCACCAGTGCAAGGGCTCCACAGCTTGTGTCTCACTCTGGTTCTGCACAGGTGCATTTCTTCCAAAGGTGTTTTCAGCCTCCAAGAGTGACAGGAGAAGTTTAACTTCCACAAACCCGCCTGTGGCATGGGGACAGGGATGTCACTGCAGTGTCCTCCCGTGTCCCCTGGTGCTGTGCTGGCACAGGGAGCCCTTCAGGACTGGCTCTCTGTTCTGCAATCCCCCCTCTGGCATCTCACCTCCTTTTTGGAGCTGTTTGCCCAGAGGTGTCTCCACTTCTCCCTCCAGGCAGAGCTGTTTTTCCCCAGGGTGTCCCAGGGATGAAGGGAGCAGGAAATCCAGCAAGGCTCAGGTGGGTCAGAGCTCTGTGCACAGAGGATTTTGCTCTGTGCTGCGCTGTGGGAGCACCAGCTCCCAAAGCCACTGCAGGGACTGGGCAGCAGCTCTGCTTTCCCTTCTCACCCACACAAACGAGGGTGAGAGCCAATTCTTTCACTTTTAGGTGTCTGGCTTTGTCAGCTTGAGCAAAACCCAGGTGTGAAGCAGATTTTCCCAGGGTGAGACTCACTTGAGTCAGCATTTCAGGTGTTCTGTGTCCACAGGCTGGACTTTGGACTTTGATTGTTTAAGAAGAAAAGTTTTTTTTCCCACCAGGGAATGGGACAGATGAGCTGGATTTTTTCTTTTTAACAAAATAATTTTTGGTGTGCGTGTGTGCTCACCTCTCTGGGAAGATATTGTTAGAATTGGCAAGACTAAAGAGACTCCATTTCTAGCCAGATGAGGAAGTTTTGTCATCAAGAAGAAGGATTTATTCCCCTGGCATTACACGCCAATTAGCTGAGGTCATTCTCCTTTATGACATTACCTATTTAATTTCCATTAAAAATAAATAAGAAATCAAAAGCTAAATTGCCCAAAGGTCATTCAGGGAAACACTTTGCCATGAATTGTTGGCAAGGAGCGCTGGGGGTTTCCTTCCTGTGGCACATCCCTGCACGGGAACATGCCTGGCGTGTTTGCAGAGTGAAAATTCAGGAATATTTCACCTGAACATCTCCCTCATGCCTGCACACATCTCCTCAGCAGCCTGCAGTGTGCATGGGATGGGCCCATGCATTTCCTGGCATTTGAGGAATGAAAGGAAATATCTCCAGGACTGCCTGAGATTCTCCTCTTTCATTCCCAGGCATCCCCAGCACTTTTTTTCCTGGCAGAAATCCATCCTGGCTGCTGGCCCATCTGTTCCCAGATGTGCTGGGGATGAGGCTCAGCCTCGGATCAGAGATCCCCTCTCACAGGAGGCTGAGAGGATGCAGAGCTTGGAGCCTGCAAGAACCATGGAGGGATTTTTGGGGTGGCACAGGGCTGAGCTGGATCCTTTCATCTCCCCGGAGCCTGGAGCAAGCAGCATCACAAAGCACTGCAGGGAACAAGAGCCCACGAGTTAATTTATGTCCAGATTAATTAGTTTGGAGAGGGGATGGAAATGGAGAGCTTTGCTTTGGCAAGGAAAATCTCCTTGTCCCTGGGGATGATCCCAAGGTTGTCCTGCTCATCCAGAGGGGTTTTTTTTAGGAGCTGGTGCTGCTTTCTCACAATCCCCCCTTGGTACATCCCTCTGAACATGAACTTGTTTTAATTAGTCAAGCTCATTAAGCAGCCCTCACAGCCACCCTTACAGGTGTAAATATATGAGTTTATGAACTCTGAGTGCCTCCAGACAGCTGCAATTTTTCAGCAGTCAGCTCCCCACCCTCTGTTTCTATGGCTTGCTTGGGTTTCACTGATTTAGTTGAGGTTTAACAAATTTACCTAAATTAAGTGACATAAAACTGATTAAATTCAGAGAGTGAGCCTCACACTGAGTGTTGTGAGCACTTTGCAGCTGACAACCAGTGTCCCTTGCCCAGGGGCTCTGCTCTCACCCTGCCCCCTCCCTCTGTGGGTAAAATGGGAAAAGCCTCAGGATGTGTGTCCTTCCTTGTGTCTTCATCAAGTCTGGAGAATTGTGTTGTTATTCGCTGCTGCAGCCTTTTCTCTGACTCTGGGAACACAAAAAAATGATGGAGAATTATGGAAACTGTGACATCCTGCCAAGGAGACTGGAAACTTTTTTGCATTAGGGGTTATTACATTTTATTCAGAGGCCAAGACTGTAGTGATGGCCCTGGCTGATGGTGCTAATTAGAACTGGACAAGATATTTTTATCAACAGCTTTTCTATTGAAATTTCAAATTGAGGACAACCAAAACAATCTGTCAAATTCTGCACTGATTTCCTATTTTTTTTTTTTTTTTTAGCCAGGAGTGCTGCATTTCAGCATTTTTATGTATGGAATGTTTCAATGTTACATTTCAAAATGAGCCTACAGTGTTAAATTTAGATACCTTTTGATTAAAAAGAAGGAAAAAAAATGCTTAATCTCCATGAGAAGATTTAATTTGACACCATGACCTTCCCCTGCCAATTTTTTACTCAATGTTCAGGAAGAAAAGAAGTTTTTAATGGGTTTGACCTTAATTTTACAATGGATGGGAAATAGAAATTTATTCAGTGAGTGACAAATGCAGTTGTTTCTCAGTGCCAGCATCTAAGGCTGCAAAATAAAGGTGCCAATCCAGAGGTTTCTTGTGGATTTTTGTAATTCTGGCTAAACCAGAGGGGCAGGGAAAGGAGGAGACCCTGGCTGAGTCCTGGCAGGAACAGGAGTGACCCAGTGCTCCTGCTCTACCAGGGATGGGAGGGAAGGAGCTGATTTTGGAGCAGGGGGAATGGATCCAGTCTGGAGGAGGAGGTGAAGGTGCAGAGAGATGCTCAGGTGCCCAAAGTGTTTTTTCCAGGGATGAAAATGGGGAAGAGCAAATGGATCCTCTGTTCCTTGGTGGGAGAAAGCTCAGAGCCAGCCTGCAGAATGCACCCTGCCCAAACAGCAGTGCCAGCACATCCCTGTTCTTGGCACCAGGACTGCCCAGCTCACACCTCCCTGGTGGAGTTTAACCTGTTATCCTCAGCAGATGTGCTGAGCAGGGCCTGGGTGCCACAGGACAGATTTCACTCGGTGTTAACTGGCAAAACTCCTGGGAACAACAGCAAAACCCACCCAGTGAGGAAGCAGAGCAGGGGAATCACACAGAGGAGTGGGGGCTGAAGTGATTCCTGTGCTGGATGCACAAATGTAGGGATGGACCAGGACTGCACAGCTTGTTTGCTCTTTCCCAAAGGGCAGGAACGTCTCTGGGCTCACAGCTCAGTCCCTCCCTGCTGTCACTGCAGCCTCTGGGGACAGGCCCAGCCCCTGCACCCTGCTGACACAAAGAGGGGCTGATTTCCCTTGGCAGCTGCTTTTATTATCTCAGTCCCTTTTCAGGTGCCTGAGGAAGGGCTCTTTTTAATATACATAAAGGACATTTTGGCTTGAATTAAATTTTACAGTTTAAATGATGGTTGCAGAAGTGGTTTTGATTTGTTTTCATGAAGCATTTCATTGATAATTTGAGAAATTTATTTGATTGACAAATTTAGAAATTGATTATAAGTTGGTTTGGAGAGAAAAATCCCCAAAATCCCCTAGATTCCCCCAAATTCCCCAGAATCCCCCCAAAATTCTTCATTTGAACATCGTTTCCCCCTCTCTTCCTCTCCTTTCTCTTCATTTCTCCTACCCACCCATGGAGCTTCATTTCCAGCCTCTCCACCTCCCATCTTTCCCACTCCTGAATCCATCTTCCCTTGCAGGAGTCTGCTGGCCCAATTTCTATCCATATTGATGGCTTGGGGCTCCTTTTTCTTAGGCCTGGAACTTTGTATTTACCAACAAAATTTATCTTCATCAGAAATACTGACATCAGGAGCTTCATCCAGGCATGTCTTGTGATTGTTTTTCTGTTTTTCTCTGTGACAGACTTAAGCAAAACTCAGTTCACTGCTTAGAGAAGCAGTGCTGGGATCAATGGCAAAGCTTTATTTTTGCTTCTTTTTTTAATAACTAAAATATAATTGAAGCAAATTTATGAGCTGAGCATCAGGAGTTGCAGCAGCCCCTGTTCTTCTCTGGCCGCCTGAGTTGTTTCAGAGGTTTGTGCTGGTTAAATCAGGGAAGAGATGAAATAAAGTATTGCACCAGCTGTGAGGGATGTGCCCCACACTGAGCTGGGAGGTTGGTTGGAGCATCACAAATGTCTGGGAAGAGGGAGGGAGGGAGGGATAAAAGGGCTCCAGGATTTATAGGATCCAGAGAAGGATAGGTAAAGGGCTCCAAGATTTATATGATCCAGAGAGGGAAGGATAGGTAAAGGGCTCCAGGATTTATATGATCCAGAGAGGGAAGGATATAAAAGGTTCCAGGATTTACATGATTGATCCACGGAGGAAGTAGATAAAGGGCCCCAGGATTTATATGATCCAGAGATGGAGTAAATAAAAGGCTCCAGGATTTATAGGATCCAGAGGAAGAGAGAGAAAAGGCTCCAGGATTTATATGATGCAGAGAAGGATAGCTAAAGGGCTTCAATATTTATATGATCCAGAGAGGGAGGGATATAAAAGGTTCCAGGATTTACATGGTCCAGAGAAGGAGGGATAGACAGAGGGCTTCAGGATTTACATGGTCCAGAGTTCTTCATTGTGGCTCTCCCTGCAGTTTTTGCCTGGAAACCTTGGAGGTCCCTCCTAGAGGGTCCCTGTGCTCTGTCACCTGCAGGAGGTGTGACTAACAGAGCAGTGAGAACAGCCCTGCCAGGAACATTCTCAACATTCCATAGCCCAGCTGGAAAGCCACAGCCTGAAAATGCCTGACTCGGGGATGGTTTTACTCAACCTTTTCCTGGCAGATTCCTCTTCCTAGCAGCTGCTCCTGGGTCAGAGCAACACTGCTGCAACCTCCAGCCTGTCCCACTAACTCAGGAAGTCGTTCCACATGTAAAAAGATGACTTAATTTAGCTTTCCTTAGTCTGCAGAACATCCAGCTCCATCGGCTTCCTGAGCCCTGGGGCTGCTGGTGGCTGATTGCATCTCCTGCTGAAGCTCTCCCTCTGCAGTGACTCCTTTGCTGTGGGTGACTGTGAGGGCACCACATTTTCCACATTTCCATCACGTGTTGGACCAGCCCAGCTAAACTCAGCCCAGTCTGGACTGACCCCCTCGCTGGACTAACCCTTCCAGCCGTGCTGTCCTTCCCCCCAGGAGCAGGGCACTTACAGTAAGGGTGGCTGTGGCCCAGCTTCATCTCCTCCCCCTCTCTGTGGCCTCTCTGTGTTTGCCAGGTTCCTGCTCTGCCCAGGTTCCCCTTTCTGTGCCAGCTGCCTGGGGGATGCATTCAGGAAAAGAGCAGTTCCCCTTCAGGGGTTTTGCAACCCTGCTCCCCGTGGCTGCTCCTTCCTGCACACAGGGACAAGGTGCAGCTGCTGTGACAGCACTGGGGTGGCACCCACCCCTGTCTGGGAGCCTGTGCTCACATTGCAGCCCCTTCCTGGCCCTGGGCTGCAGGGAGTTTCTGTGGCAGGATGTACAAGTGGTGGGAAAGGGTTAAACACAGTGGAACTCCCCGGGATGATTGTGGCCTGTCAGGGGAGCCATGGCTGAGCAGGGTCTGTGGGGACAGCCCAAAGAGAAGGGACTGAGGAAGGAACAAAGCATCCCTACCGTGTCCTGCTGATGCCTGTGACAAGGCAGTGCCACTGTCACCTCCTCACCTGTGTGCTGCCTGAGCAGGTCTGTGCAATTCCTGCCCACAGCAAGATCCAACACCTTGTGCAATAACAGACCTGGTGACTGTTACACACACCAGTTTCCCCAGTCAGAGATGATTTCCTACTGAGGCTGTGGCTGCCTGGATTTGCCACACATCCCAACTTCAGGATGCTCCTGAATCACTGGACCTGGCACTTCCAAGGCAAGGCAATGTCACCACGCTGGGAATGAATCCCACCAAAGGCTGGGGACCTGTCCAGTTTCCTCCTTCCATCCTCACCAGGAGGAAAGTGAGAGCCACTTGCCGCTGGCAGCTGTGTCAGACAGGAGCAACTCATCCTCTTTTACTCCAGGGTGTGCTGAGAGGTGGATTCCAGGCTGGGGTCCCTGGTTCTGGGGGAGAGCAGGCTGTGGCCAGTCCTGCACCATCCACCCTCTTCCCAGATGTCAGGGCACCAGCCCAGAGCGTGCACAGCTCCTGCAGAGCCCACGGGCTGCCTTCCTCCTTCAGCCTGGGCTGAAGGTTAAGGACCAGCTGGGCTGTTTTGTAACCTCATTACAGTAACGACCCCTTCACAGCATTTATCACTCCTGCCCTGCTGTGCTTCCTCCTGTCCTGAGGTCCTGCAGGAACAGCTCTGTTGTGTCTGGATGCTCTGTCTGGAACACACAAAATTAGACCTTTATTACTCAGAGCCATTACAGCAGCTGGATCCCCATTGAAGCCTTCCCACCTCAGCTCCAAAGGCTGGAAGGATTAATGGGGGAGCAGATATGAACAGGCCACGGGCTGGATCTGCATCAGAGATCCCAGCTGTCCAAATTCCCCGTGCCAGGAGCACAGCTGTATTTCCCAGGACTGCTTTTCCTGGGATATCTGAGAGCTCTCTGATCAATGGCTCACCCCTGTGTTCTTCTGCCACCAATTGCTAACTCAAAAGGCCAGAGACCACACAGTTATTTGGGGTGAAAGGGAAGGAAAATGTGACTCTTTTTGGGAAGTGCTGATTCCTTAAATTTCCTGGAAGCTCCCTGATGGTGTTTCCTTCCAGCATGACCTGGTAGTTCATAGTGGGCAGCTCAGGGCAGGAGGGGCTGGCTGTGGCTGAGGGTGAGAGCAATGTTGGATTTGTCTTTACAAACAAGCTGTGGATCTGCTGGGAGATAAAACCAGCACCGAGAGAGAAAAGAAACAATCCAGTGGATTCCACTGATTGATGAATAGAAAAAGAGATTTGCCTTTACAAACAAACTGTAGGTTCACTGATAAATGAAGTTGGATATTGGAAGATATCATTGGAAGAAGCAATGGGGAAAAACCATGAATTCTGTAAGAATTAAAAATCAAAAGGGAGGGTTGCACATTAGAGGGGAATCTCAGGTATCAGGTGTTTGGGAAGTCTGTGCCTCTCAAGTACCTCAGCCCATGGGGAAAGAGAGAGGGAAATTGCGATAAAAGGAGGCTGCAACCTCCAAAAATCTGAGAGATCCCAGGGCAATGCCCCATGGCCTCTCCCTTTATTCCAATAAAGCAAAGAGAACTCCTCTGTCTCCTTTTTGGACATAAACCTCTGGTGTTTGTGGATTAATTTTCCTGACAAGGGGGTCACACCCAGCCAACTCTTCCCACCCACACAGAAATCTGGGTGGAAAGGGTTATAAAGGGTTATTCCAGAGAAAGGGGCTGTGGCTCTGGCCCAGCAGCACCCTGGCAGGGATCACTGTGCTTTGGAACACACCAATTTTGCATCCTCTCAGTGCCTTCTCATCTCTGCATCACCTTCAAAAACAGGCCCTGACTCCATGTGGCAACAAACAGAGGGTGTCACCCTAAAAAAGCACAATTTCCTCATCACAGAAGGAACAAACCACGTCATTTCTGCCTTACATCATGTGAAAATAATTCAAATAGCACACTAGAAAGCCACCTCATTTCAAATGTATCATTTTCCTTCAGTCTTCCCCTGCTTTTCCTGTTTGAGAAGCTCCAAGTACTTGTCTCTGAGTATCTTCTTTATCACTCAGTGCTTATCTGCTTCCCACCCTGCTTCCCTAAACAAATCTGTTTTCCTCCTTATGGGCAAACAACTCAGATTTTCCATGAGCTTTCTCCTGCAGACTCAACCCTGGGCATGTAAACCCCAGCTTGGTCTGTGAGGAACATGGCAATTACTCCAGGGGATGTGGATGTCCCTGGGGCAAGGTACAGGGCAAGGCACTTTTGGATTACAACACTGGCAGCTCTGGTGCTGATGCAGCTTCTCAGGGCACCCCCTGAGTCTCTCCCTCCTCCCTGGACCCATCTCCCCTTCACTCTGTGGGTTCTGGGAAGGGGGATCTGATTCCTCTCAGCCCAAGGTTAAATATTCCTCTTCCCTTCCTCCATTTCTCTGCTGGGGAAGAGCCACTGAACTCCCTCTGGGGATTCCCAGCACTGCTGGTCTCATGCCCAGATTGCTCCCAGAAGGAGCTATTTACAGAAGGGACCTGCAGGAAGGATCTGGGAAGGTTTGCATTGGCATCTGTTGGCATTTGTGAGGCATTTAGAGAACAAATCTGAGCCAAGCTTGGCTTCTTTTTCACTCCAGGACTGAAACAGGAACATCTGTCAATGCCAAAGGAACAGATACGAGACACATGTTTGGTTATTTAGTGCTGCTTTTCATTTAATTATGGAAAAGTCCCCTGAGGAGGGTGAGAAATGTGATTTTTCACTCCTGCCAAAGCAGAACTGAATCCAGCACAGGGGGGACCATCCACAGGGAGTGGAGTCCATGAGCCTGGGGCTCTGTGCCTGCTCCATCCTGGGGAGGGTGTGGGACCCCTCTGGAGTGAATTTCATTTACTGCAAACAGAATTTTCCTTGTTAGAGAAAACTCACTGGTTACATGCAGATATGAACAGGAAAAGCAAATCTATTTGAGATTCTCCAGCAGGATGGAGTCAATAGTTGCAGGATTTATGGAATCACAGAATCATGGAGGGGTTTGGTTTGGAAAGGACCTTAAAACTCATCCCATCCCATCCCATCCCATCCCATCCCATCCCATCCCATCCCATCCCATCCCATCCCATCCCATCCCA
>JAOTBB010000771.1:2823829-2847494 GCA_025629985.1 Chamaetylas fuelleborni
TCTTGTGTTAGATTGGTTAGTGGAAATTAGAATATTCAACATAGAAGAAGATTTATTGTATTGTAAACGGGAAAATCACTCTCTTACTTCCTTACTCTCTCTTACTCTTGCTCTCACTCTTATTTTCTCTCCCTCTCTCTCCGTCCTGCTCTGGGCTGCAGCTGGCAGCTCTTAGCAGGACTCTGTGTACCCACGCCCTTACAATAAACTGTAACTTTGAGATCAGCTTATACAGAGCACCTGAGTTTGTCCCTGACAACCGCCCGTCCTGACACAAAAACTCCCACAAGGGGGTGTGCAAAGTTCACAGAGAAACAGGTGGGGGACTGATCTCTCAGGGGAGGAAGCAGCTCCTCAGTTTCAAGTGGTCACAGATTTCAGTTTCAACAGATCCATCTCTAAGAGCCCCTGGGTGTTAGGAGACCACTGGCACAATCAATCCTGAATTCTTGCTAGAAATTAACTGATCAGGCTGACACCTGGCTGGTTCTGTGCAGGACCAGCAGTTCAACTTCACTGATGCTTCCAACCCAGGGCATTCTGTGATTCTGAGGTTGCTTTTAAGGGAGAAATCAAGATTTAAATCCACTTTGCATCGGAGTTGTCGTTAGTTTACTGCTGGGAGCCACGAAAGCAGCCTTTTCTCAGGCTGCTCAAGGACAAGGAATCAGAACAATGATTATGCACCTGGAGGGTGTGTGAGATACGTGACCAGGGCTGTCACCTCTCTTGTAGGGGTGTCACCTCCCCTGCACCAATTAGATCATGTCTGTGCTTGCTACCACAAACTACCCTAAATAACTGTAGTGTTTCTTTAAATAAAGGCTCTCTTTTTTGCCCCTCCATTACATGAAGAACTTTGTTGCACTATCCTTTTGCAGCTCTCCTATAGCTAAAATGCAACATTAAGTAAAAGCTTTAATGCTGTCATACCAAAGCTTTTACCCCTCTATGCTAAATCACAATTCAAAGAACTCTTTTTGAAGCAGTCTGCATCCAGCACCTGGGTTCACACCCACTTTTCCAGGCTTTCCCTGCCAACACCTCCCAGCCCAGCCCAGCCCTCATCATGTTAAGGGATGGGTTTGTCCCTGGGACGCCACACTTGCACCTGGAAGGGGATTTGGGAGTTCGGGATATAAATGAAAAGATTTAAGCAATGATCAGCCCATGTGCTCCTGCTGGCACCTGTACTGCCTGCACACCGGGCTTAGAGCTGATTGTGTGTGAACAGGAGGTGTCACTGTTAGCTCAGAAATCACATCACAGCAGCTGGGAGCCACTCCAACCCCCTTCCCCTTCCTTCCTGCAAGGCAGGATCCTCCTTAATGCCACTGGGAACACATCTGCCCTCTGAGCACGAGGGACAGGGCTGGAAATCGTGTGAAATCCAAGGTACTGTGGCCTGTCTGCTCAAACTCCAGCAAAAGCCACAGCTGTCCAGAGAGATCAGCTTCATTTCCACCTTCCAGACACAGAGGGAAGCTTTAGGATTCCAGCAGGGTGTGGGATTTACCTGGGGGCTGTGCAAGGTGTTTTGTGATGCTCACTGAGCTGCTGCTCTTCCCCAGCCCCTTCCAGCAGCAGCCACAGTTCCCACTCCCAAGGGCAACACCACCAGGGTGTCCACAACTTCTGCAGGTCCCCAAGCCCGGCCTGGTGTCCTGTCTGCTGGTCCCCAGCACCTTCCCTGCTACTGCCTGGCTTTGGGGCTCTCTGGGCTCCAGCCCAAGTGTGAACAGCCTGTCCAAGGTGGGACAGTGGCAGCTGCCACTGGTGCAGCCCCTGGACCCTGTTCCCCTGGTCCCCAGGCCCTGGCAGGCTCTGCTGCCCCAGCCCAGCCTGCCCCAGGCACTGGCAGGGCAGTGGGGGAAGTTCCAGCTTTGCTGAGCCCTAAAACACAGAGCTCCCTTTCCTACACTCCTGCCCTGGCAGGCTGAGCCTGCCACAATAAAAGCCACAACAGCCACAATATTTTGGGGCTGTATCCAAGACCACAGGACACAAAATCTCTGGCTGCTTCTCTCTCCTCTGTTAGAGGGGAGAACATCATCACAGCCACCTCACCCTTGGCCAGGAGAGCCAATTTTGGCTCCTCAGGGGATGGATGTTTTCTCTTCTGAGCTCCCAGTCCCCTGGGACGGGATTTGCTCCTGCCCAAGGGTGCCCACACAGACAAGCATTGGTGTGTCAGGGCTCACCAGCACTGCTCCAAACCCCAGGAGCTGCAATTCCAGTCCAGGACAGGGCCACAGGAGGAGACTGCCCATCCCCACACTGAGGGTGTTTGCAGCCTGAGCCAGGAGCCACAGGATGCTGGAACAATCCCCCAGCAATGGCTCTGTGCCCAGCTGCCAGGGGCACACCTGCACCTTCCCACCTGGGAGCACAGAGCTGGGCACCCCATCCCTTTCACCATTCAAACAGCACTGGAGACCCCTGGCAGGTCTGAGACTCTCTGAGAAGATGTGGCTCCTCAATAAATCTCCTCTGGCTCCAACCCCTGCAACTCCATTAACCTGCCACCAAGGCTGGAAATAATCTTCCTGTTAAATCCAACCATAAAAAGTTAGACTTTGTCTGAGTCTGGCTCACTGTATTTTCCCTTTCACACTTACAGATTAAAAGAGCCAGAGACTTTTTTTTTATTACTTTAAAACCAATTCCTGGCAGGCAGAATTTTCCTAAAAACACTGGGAAAACCAGCCAAAGGACAGGACTTTAAAAGGAATCTAAGTGAATTCTCAACCTTTGCCAAGTGGTGCTCCAACTTCCACCCCTACATCAACCCTTGTTTAATGCTCTCTATTTGAACCTATTTTTGCAGTGCCACCTGGAAGAGTCTCTCAAAGGAAACTGGGGCAGATGGGGAGAAATTGAGGCTTTTTCTCTTTGGTATTCTGGGTCCAAGCTTAAGCCTCAAGGACTCATTTCACAGAAATCCAGAGTATCTGCACCAAGCCCAGCTGGAGGCTGCTCCAGGGTGGCCAGTACCCAGGGAATCCCCATCCTGCACAGGGTCAGTGCCCAGGGAATCTCCATCCTGCACATGGTCAGTGCCCAGGGAATCTCCATCCTGCACATGGTCAGTGCCCAGGGAATCCCCATCCTGCCCATGGTCAGTGCCCAGGGAATCTCCATCCTGCACATGGTCAGTGCTCAGGGAATCTCCATCCTGCACATGGTCAGTGCCCAGGGAATCTCCATCCTGCCCATGGCCAGTGCCCAGGGAATCTCCATCCTGCCCATGGCCAGTGCCCAGGGAATCTCCATCCTGCACATGGTCAATGCTCAGGGAATCTCCATCCTGCCCATGGCCAGTGCCCAGGGAATCTCCATCCTGCACATGGTCAGTGCCCAGGGAATCTCCATCCTGCACATGGTCAATGCTCAGGGAATCTCCATCCTGAACATGGTCAGTGCCCAGGGAATCTCCATCCTGCACAGGGCCAGTGCCCAGGGAATCTCCATCCTGAAGGTGCTGGGAGTGGCTGAGGCTGTGCAGGACCTTCAGAGAGCCTGCACACTGGTGGGGTGTCTGCAGCCAGGTGGCCCTGGGTGGCATTCCTGCCCTGAACCCATGGACAGCTCTCCTTTCCCTGGGGTGTCAGCAATGTCACACTGGTGACTCCAGCACGTGTCACACCTGGTGACTCCTGAGTCTCCAGCCCATATATTCTTGTTTCAGAGCCAGCCTGCCCTGACACCTCTTTCCCCCACCCCAGGCCATGCCACAGGGACACCCTTGGTCCTTCTAAGCTGCTTCCCCTCTACAGGATGCACTCTCACTTTTCCATCTTCATCTGGTGGAGTCTGGGCAAGTCTCAAACCCATTTTCTACCCACCCATGGTCCTCCTTTCCCCCAGACCTCAGAGAAATTCCCCTGGTCCCTGGGCAGGGTCTGAGCCCTTCTCCCCATCCTTGGAACCCAGCATCCAGCTTGCACTGCCCTGGGGCCTCCATCCCACCTGAATTCAGGATACTGCAGGACCCTGTCCAAAGCCTTCCTGAAGTAAGGGAAGGCACCAACCACTTCACTTTGCCACAGAAAAAAAGTAGCTTGGTCAAATTTGGCCACACCATTTCCAGGTCTGACCCAGCAGGTACTGCTGAGGAAGGTTCTCGTCCTCAAGATCAGACTCAGCACTCACATCAAACACACCCCTGGCTCTGCTTTCACACCCCAGCACTGAAGAACTTCACTGCTGCTACCCCCAGTCCCAAATGAGGGGAAGCCAAAAGCCTCCCCAAGGACTGATCAGCCCAGTCAGGTATTATTCACACGAGCCTGAAGCTCTGCTCAGCTGTTTGCGGCTGCAAACCCCACTTACATCAGGGGCTGAGCTCCTTAAGCCTGTGCAGGAGGGATGTGGGTTAAGCTGCCCCTGTGCCTGGGCTGGAACAGCCTGCCTGCAGGATTCAGGTGGGATGTGGGAAAGGTGGGGGTATAAAACTGTGTTTTCCCCCAAATTCCATGGTGCCACATAAGCCAGCTCTGCAGCTGTCAATGTGGATTTCCTTCCCCATGTGGGTTTGCTATTTAAAAAAAAAAAACCTGGATAAAGGTGAGGTGTGGACAGGAATGTACCAGATGGATCTTCACTGGGAGAAGGAAATCTCCTAAGGCATCTCCCAAGATGGAGATTTTGGCTGCCATGGAGTTGAGGGGGTTGGAAAAGGAGAGTCTGTGCCTCTCCTGGGTCCCTGCTGCCCATCCCCACCTCACACCCTCCTTGTCTGGCTCCTGTGACCTTCCCAACTCTTCCTGCAGCTGGACCAGCACTGCTGTGTCTGTTCCCTGTGCTGTGTCCTCCCCTGCCCACCTGGGAGGCTGGGTCCCAACAATCCCATCAGGCTGGAGATGGACTGAGCAATTCCCATCCCCATTACTGACAGGTAAGGATTTATAAAGCTCTACCTATGGGTAACACCCCCCACCCTGCAGGGAGCAGTGATGGAGAAGGGAGCTCATCCCTTGGAATTCCCAGGGGAGCTCATCCCTTGGAATTCCCAGGGGAGCTCATCCCTTGGAACTCCCAGGGGAGCTCATCCCTTGGAATTCCCAGTGGTTCCAGGGCCACCTTGGGACACAGCAGGGGATGTGCCTGGGCTGACAGGGACAGGAGATGGGACAGGGCCACCAGATGGCCAAGCCAAGGTCAGGCAAGGTGATGGGGGGAGGCAGTGGGACCCTGGTGTCTGCAGCTGGGAGCTCTCCAGGGCCATCTGCCCACGCCCAGCAGGGATTCGGCAGCAGGGAGAAGGGAAGGCCAAGGCTGGGGATGCTCAGAGGGTTTGGGCCCCAGCACTGGTGTCTCACAACCCCCTGGGCACTCACTGTATGTGCCAGCACCCTGTGCATGCTCTGCTGTGCCACACAGAGCCAGGCACTGGCACTCCCTGGAGAAATCAGCTTCCCTTTCTCCTCTGTCCCACTCAGTTGGGATTTCTTCTTAAACTCAGCAGTCACTTGGCAGCACTTACCAGCCTTACTGTAACAACTGGAAAAGGGCATTTTAACCATGGCTGTTAAAATCTCATACTCCCCCTCCCTGCATTCCAGCAGGGAATGTGTGTCCAGGTGAAATCCAGCACAGCCATCAGCTGGCAATCAGCACAGCACCACACCTGAGGAGAGAGTGGCCTCTCCAGCCACCATCACCTGGATACACCATGGAACATCCAGAGGGGCTGGGTCAGTGCAGAGCAACTCGGTGATGTCTGGCCTGAAACACCCACACAGCACACACACATATTCCTGGTAATTCCAGGATATTCCAATAACCATTGCTGGTATCAGCAGGTGCATTTCCACAGCTCCGATTTCACTTTCATCCCCCATCCCACAACTGCCTAGAGCTGGGAAAGAGAAAAGACAACAGGCAACAAGGAATAATATTTGGACATGAATAAACAAATGTGTGAAAGGGTTCTTCACCTCCAGGACCCCAGAGAACATCAAGGACAGAGGATTATCCCTGTTTTCTGCAAGGGAAACTGAGGTCCAGGCAGGAGAGGTCTGGAGTGGAGGGGTGTGTGCCCCCAGCCTCACCACAGCCTCCAGTGGCACTCCCAGTCCCCAGCGCCCCCAAAGACACAAGGAGACCTAAGGATGAGATTGCCAGGAGGAAGATTTCTCCTTCCATACTTCCTTCCTTCTGTCCTAGAATCACAGCATCACTTGAGGTGGAAGGAACCTTAAAGCCCATCCCATCCCACCCCCTGCCATGGCAGGGACACCTTCCACTGTCCCAGGCTGCTCCCAGCCCCAATGTCCAGCCTGGCCTTGGGCACTGCCAGGGATCCAGGGGCAGCCACAGCTGCTCTGGGCACCCTGTGCCAGGGCCTGCCCACCCTCACAGAGAACAATTCCTTCCTAATATCCAATCTAAATCTACTCCTTTGCCCTTTCTTGCTTCCTTCCTTCCCTCCCTCCTGCCTGTGCCATCCCCTCTGCACAGGGGACAGCAGTGAAGCCACACCCTGGTGACCCCAGGAGCATCTGGGATGTCCATCTGCACCCAGGCTGGGCTCCCCAGCACCCTCTGGCCACCATTCCTGCACTCTGACCCTCCACACACCCCTGGAGCCTGGGCACAAGGCTGTGTGCCACTGCCAGGTCAGAAAAAAATACAACAGGGATCAACTGAGCTTTGCACCCCAGAAATTCAAGGATCCCCCACCAAGAGGTGGTGAGGACCACTCCAGGGTCCTAGTGAGGTCCCAGACCCCAGGACAGGCTGTGCCCACCTGCACATGCCCCAGTTCCATGCCAGGAGGGATGGGTGCCAACAAACTCCTCTCCCTGCCTGTGACAGCACACCTGGCAGCAATGTCATGCACTGCCCCTGCTGCTGCCAGCATGCAGGAATCCCTTAAAAATCCAGCTATTCCAGCCAGGAACAGCCCAAGGCTGGCACTGGTGTGCTGATAAGCTGTGCCCTCCCTGCTCTCAGTGCCTTGTTTCCCAGATTAGCTGCTTAATTGAGAGCCAGGTGGCTGCAAACCCCAGGGGCCGGGGAGTGACGAACTGGCACGGCAGGAGAAGGGAAAGCAAAAAGAAAACCCAGGGCCCCTGTCTCCTGCAGGAGCTCTTTGTGTCACTATGATGGCAGCAGCCAGGCTCTTCTCCACCCCCAGTCACATTTGGAGGGGAGATGTGCTTTTCTATCCTGCCCTCATCTCCCCCAGTAACAGCAGTCACGTTTTTCCAGCTTGGAGGTTTGACAAATGCAGACATCCTGCAGGGACCTCCAGCACAGGGCAGGGACAAACCTGGTTCCTGCCAGGTTTGGGGCAAAGTTGGAATTTGGGGTATTGGAAAAAGCACCAGCAACCTGTGTCTTGCCAGCATGGACAGATGATCCAGCCTGTGGAGCTCCAGTGGGAGTGAGGTGCACCCTGCTCAGGTCCTTTTAACCATCCCAGATACTCCTGTGCAGGGCAGACCCCAGCCCTGACCTCACTGCTATTTGGAGGTTGCCCTCACTGCCTTCATCCCAAACCTTTCACATTTAAACATCTTTCTTGCCACTTGCAAGGGAGCAGCACAGAAAAATTTTGGAACCTGATGGGGACAAAACTCTGAGTAGGGTCTGTAGTGACAGGACACAGGGGAATGGTTTTAAACTGAAAGAGGGTAAATTTTGGTTAGATATTAGGAAGGAATTGTTCCCTGTGAGGATGGGCAGGCCCTGGTACAGGGTGCCCAGAGCAGCTGTGGCTGCCCCTGGATCCCTGGCAGTGCCCAAGGCCAGGCTGGACACTGGGGCTGGAGCAGCCTGGGACAGTGGCAGGGGTCCCTGCACACGGGATGGGATTTAAGATCCCATCCAACCCAAACCAATGTGTGTTAATGTCCTATTTGGGATGGTTGTGAGGGAAGCTGAGGGACTCTGTCTGAGTCTGATGACTCAGCTTATCTATTTTTATTTTTTTTAACTGCTCAGCCAATTCTGGCTCCCCCAGATACCCAGATAAAAGCTATTCAAGCCACACAGCAGTTCAGGCTCATGACTGCTGCTTCCTGTCTCCTGAGCCTCTGAATGGACTGAGGGCTTTGCTGCTGCAGCCAAAGACTTTCCCTGGCCCATTTCCAGCTCAGTGTCACTGGGGTGAGGAGCTGTGGCTCTGTTCTTGGAGCCAGCTGCTGGCATTTCTGGAGTTCCCTGTCAATCCAGCTGTGGGAAGCTGTGCTGGGGCTGGGAGTGGCTCCTGCCACGCTCCTCCCTAATCCTTGCAGCTGCCTCTCCAAGAACTGGGTGGGCTCCTGGCTCTCCCTGACTTTGTGAACAGGGAAAGCAAGTAAGGAATATTTATTTTTTTGCTGCAGAGCCAGCTGGGAAAGCCACCAAAGGGGAAAAGAGTGACAGGGTAGGAATGTCCTGGCTGATCTCTCTTCTCTCTGTCTCAGAGCAGAGATTAATGATACAGCCATGGGGGGATGGCAGGGTAAGAGGAAATATCTCGCTCAGTGCCGTTGATCAGTCTGGAACTGGCTGATGCTGTCCCTTAAGGGTGTCCCAGTGTCCCCCTTGACCCAGGGCTGCTCTCTGGGGATGGCTCAGGCAGTGCAGGCAGCCAAGCCTGGGGTCATTGGGTCCCTGCAGATCCCCGTGGCTCTGGTAGCCAAGAACACAAACGGGCTGGCCCCTGGCTGTGCATGGGAGGGACAGGAGCTCCTTGTGGCTGGGCTGAGGTTTCTTTCATGTGGCACAGGCTGCCGTGTGATGAACAGCTGGGAACACGGTGCTGACACACAGCTGTCATGTTCCAGAGCTGCAGCCAGCACGGAGAGCCTGTCCCAGACTGATCCCAGACCTCCTGGGCTCCAGGCGAGGGCTGCAGCCTCCAGGGCTCTTCCCAGCTTCAGGCTGGAACAGGTCCTCACGCACTGGGCAAAGAATTTAAGGAATCTGTCACAGGAAACTGGAGGAACAAATAATGCCAGCTTGGTTAGAGAGTGCTGAGGCTGTTAATTGTGAGTTTAACAGCAGGGATGGATGAACCCTCCGGGATCATTGCTGTGGCAGATGAGTGTGGAGGCAACAGGAGAGGAGGGAAACGAAGCAAACTGTCCTCAGACCCTCCTGCTCTCCTTCAACAGCATCTCCTGCCACTGCTGGCCTCAATATTAGGATGTTTTAGGATGTTCCCTATGTCTTTAAGGGTCTCCAGGCTGTGATTTCCTGGGGAATGCTCAGGCTGGCAGCATGGCTTGTGCCAGACCCTGCAGGCAGGGGAAGCACGGATGGGTCAGGACTGCCTGGCCAAGGGCACCCAGGGACCCTGGTGCCACAGCAACCAGCTCTGGAGATCCTTCTCACAGGAATGTTGAAAACAAACCTTGTTTTTGAGCAGAAAAACCTGTCTCAGGAAAGACTGTCCCATTAAATCTGCTCTCTCCTCACACCAACCTGTGCTTTTGCCCAGGTGCTGTCTTTGGAGGTGAATCCTGAGCTGAGAGTGCTCCCCACTGCCAGGACTGCACTTGTAGTAAATCAAAATATTCTTGGAGGTGTTTTGGCTCTGAGTGGCAGAAAGTTGCTTGTTCCCAAGCTGGTGGGAGAAGCCACTGGAGGTGGAATATTCCCAGATGCTGGGCAGTGATTCCTGAGGCTGGTAAGGGCTCTCAGAGAGGACTGGGTGTGTTTAGTGAAGCTTGAGCTGAAGCTGTTAATCTTCTGCTGATTTCCAAGCTGTGTAAAAATTAACCTAATTGAGTGAGCCCTGATTAATTTCCACCAATTCTGATATCAGACAGGCCCTAATGATAAATATTAGATTATTTTACCTTCATTTTACATCTACTGAACAGGGAAGATGTTCTTTGTGTGAGCAGAGGGACTTTGGGCACCTGGGGATGCAGTTCCTTCTGCAGGGAGAACAGAGCAGAGATTCTCTTGAGGAGCCACAGTCCCAACACAGGAATTATTGGCCTACCAGAGGATGGGCATAAACCCATTAATTATGAAATCAAGACACTGAGCTTTAGCATTTGGGGCTTTGCTTTGATGCCTGGAGTGGGCTTATCCAGAAACAGAGGCCAGAAAAAGTTAAAAGTGGATATATTTAATGAAGGACCTTCAGGTACATTAAGGCAGATGGAGCCTCCCAAGGGGCTACACCCATGATGAACCATGGCCATGAGTTTTTCAGACAATTATAAATTTGGTCTATTTGCATATCAGGTGTTACTCCTCCAATTACAGCTTCAGGTAATGAAGCCACATTCTCCCAGTTTGTTCCCCCCCCCAATTCACTTTTGTTTGCACTTTTTGGGGTCTGAGGCAGAGACTGTCCTTGGTTCTCAGGCTTAGAAGGATTGTTTGTCTGTCCAAAACGAAGGGAGCTCACTAACATTGTATGAAGTTCAGAGTTATGCACTAATGCAGTGCAGGACCTGAAAAATATAAAAAAATATGAAAGCTAAATTTTAAGGCATCAGCTTGTACCTGCTTGAAGGGAAAGAGGAGAAGTGGCACAGCTCAGAACAGCCTGGGGTGGCCCAGGAGCCTTCCTGGTGTCTCCTTCCTCTGGCTGTGTGAGCAGAGCTCTGCCTTGGGTTATGGGATGGAAGGATGAGGGATGCCATGGCCAGGCTCAGCCTGCTGTCCTCTGCTGGGATTTTCCAGGAGGAGCAGGGCAGGAGCTGGTCTGGCAGGACAGTTTGCCTCATACCTTGGGAGATCCACCCAGTGATGCTGTCAGATCTCTCTGGCAAGGAGGGATGTGGAAATTCCCTGTTGCAAGTGAGAGAGCAACTCTTCTTTACCCAACAATTTTCCTAAAAATATCGAGGCTTTGCTCAGCTACATCCTGGGAACCTGCCAGAGGCACAAATAAAGTCAGATTTCTTTGAAAAAACTGTGGTGTCATTGCTACAATTCCAGCCCAAAAGCTTGACCTTGTGGAACTCCACTGAGGCAGGAAAATCATCCCAGAATAAGCTGTGCTTGCTGAACAAATGGTTTGTGGTTGCACACGTGGCTTTGGATGGGTGTGTAAATGTGCTCTGGAAACTGGGGCTGGGGTAAGGACTAACAGATCTGCTCAACAGAACCTGCTAAGGAATAAATACTGAACTGTGGTTTATGACCATAGAGGGACAGTAATCACAGAATTGTTCATGTTGGAAAAGACCTCCCAGAGCATCGAGTCTCAGCTGTGCCTGGTCCCCACCTTGTCCCCAGCCCAGAGCACTCAGTGCCACCTCCAGGGATGGGCACTCCAAACCTCCCTGGGCAGTTCCAATCCCTGAGCACCCTTTCCATGCAGAAATTCCTGCTGGTGTCTACCCTGGCCCAGCCTGAGGCTGTTCCCTCTCCTCCTGTCCCTGTTCCCAGAGCCTGACCCCCCCAGCTGTCCCCTCCTGTCAGGGAGTTGTGCAGAGCCAGAAATTCCCCCTGAGCCTCCTTTTCTCCAGCTGAGCCCCCTTCCAGCTCCCTCAGCCTCTCCTGGGGCTCCAGCCCCTTCCCCAGCTCTGTTCCCTGCCCTGGACTCGCTCCAGCCCCTCAATGTCCCCCTTGCCATGAGGGTCCAGGACTGGCCAGAGCAGCCCAGGATCCCCAGCAGAGCCCAGGAGGGGGCAATGACTCTCCTGGTCCTGCTGGCCACTCCACTTTTGATACCAGGACAGGACTGACCGAGTGTGACACTGATGGCTCCAAAGCTTTTGACTTGTGTGAGAATTGGCTGCAGCCAATGGGTGAAGAAAAGATCCTTTTCCATCCTCCTTAGCCCATCTCCTCTGTTAAAAAGGGAAAAATTCTGAAGGGAAACCAATGAGGTACCACCATGTGTGAGGTAGTGAGAGCTCCAGGGCCTGTGTGGCTCCAGATTTGCACACAGATACTGGAATTTTGCCCATGCTGTAACACCTTTCCTACTTTCTCACCAGATAATCTGGCAGCATACAGGAACAGCCCCACTTCTGGAACAAAAAGCTGTTTCACATCTCCTTGTTTTTGCTCTAGAGATTCCCCTGATTTCCATACAGGTGCCCCACTTCCTTTTCTTCCCCCAGTGAAGTCACCTTGCTGAAGGGCTGGGCCACGAGCAGTGCCCCTTTGGGAGGGTTTCACTGCTGGGAGAAGGGAAGAGCTCTGGGTTGTGTGATTGCCCAGCTGGCCCTGCCCTGGCAGGTGGGTTTTGCCCGGTGCTGGATCCCTCCCCTGCAGGCAGGAATGTGCCTGCACATCCTGTGTGCAGGGCTGAGCCCAGCCCTGGGAGCAGCTGCAGCTGTGGAGCCAGCAGGGGCTGCTGAGCCCCTTCCCCTCCTGGCACTGCTCTCACATCCCCTCTGGAAGAAGCTGAATCCCTTTCAGGGCCTCCCTGGAAAATCATCCCTTAGATAAGAAATTGCTTCCTTAGAATGACTCATGCTAGAAATATCTCACCCCTCTGCAGACCCCACCTTATCCTAGTGCTTTAATTGGTCCTTTCTCAATCCTTTAGGTAATTGGTCACTTTTACCTGTTCATGTTTCTTTCTCTGCTGTGCATCTTATTGCATAACCAATAATATGTGCATCTAATTACATAACCCATCAATACTTTTACTATTACCTATAGCCTATCATAACTACTGACATTACCACATTCATGTCACTATTTTCCAGTCACCAAAGGTTAGTATGTTACAGTTTAAGCCAGAAGCTGTTTTTCAGTTTTCTTGCAGTGGAAAATTCTGAGCTCTTTTCTCTACTTGCAACATGGCATTTTTGTTTGTGAAAATCTTTCTGCTTGGTAAAAACATCTTTTGTTTGAGGTGGATTTGTCCTTTGCTCAGAGTCATAAAAGCCCCTTCCAACTTGCTCTTTGCCTTCTTAGTTACCCAGTAAAACTGGCTCAGCAATTCTTTTATTTTACATCAAAACTTGCTTTCATTTCTATTCCTTCTTCAGATTCTACATTCAAAGATCTTTCTGTTATACATACACATCTTTGAGACCTTCCTGCCAACTCCTTATCCTTCCCAACAAACCCAGTTCCTGGCAGCACACCCATTAATGAGTTTATTCTCATTAACTGAGGCAGGAGGGGAGGGAGTTTTGTGCTGGTTGTTGAAAGGGGACAGTGCTAGGGGTGGTGCAGGAGCCAACCTCAGGCTCTGCTTCTGGGAAATGCACCAAACATCTTCCCAGGCCAGCAGGGTCTGCTCCAGCTCAGGAATTAGGTCAGGGTGTGATTCCTAATTCTGAGACCTCAGCTGAGGAAGGGAGATGGTCCCTGACAGAGTCAGCCCATCCCTGTTAGGAGCTGTGCTCACACCCAAATCCCAGCTTGGAGCCAGCCCTGTTCCACTAGCTGACACCCATCAGCCAAATCTCTTACTGCAGAAAATAGAATTAATTTTTCTCTTTCTTATTTTTTTTGTTTCTGTTTACAGAAATAGCAATTTATGGTCTGGGTCCAATGGAGCCTATTGTGACAATTAGCAATTTGGTTAATCCCCATAAAGGCCCATTTTCTGAATCATAAATCCTGTTCTGTTCCAGTGTTCTGAAATTCTAAAGAAATCCCAAAACACAGCAAGGTTTTACTAAATAATCTCTTTATTGTTGAGTGAAAAGCAGTTAAATGGGAGTTTTTCATTCAAAAGCAGGGTACTTATCTTTGGGTTTTTTGGGTTTTTTTTTGAGGGGGTACCCTTAGAAATGAGACTTGGGCACCTTTAGAAATGCAGGTGAGATTCAGTTGTGTCTAGAGACTAAAAAAGGAACCAGTGGAATTGAAAATTACTCAATCAGATGAGACTGGAACAAAATTCTCCAAAGCCCTCAAAGGCTCATAGAAATGTCTGAACCTTGTCCTTGCATGAATAGGGTTTAATTTCACTGCTCTGGAAATGGCAGGATTAACAATTTTCTGGGTGTATTCTGAATGGAATTAATAGTTTATATAAAAACCCCCAACCCTACGCATTTATAACACACGATAAACTTTGACTCTGCCCTTCCCAGCTGTGAATAGGGCACTTGGTGGGTGCTTATTAGAATAAAAAAACACTCAGGAATAAATATGAATCCAATTAATTTTATTTTTTTTTTCGCTTTAAGACATAAAGAACATTTTAAAGAACTATCTATAAATTTAATTTCCCAAAGAAATAGCATCAAATATAATAGATCTGAACTTTATACCATGAATATTACAATTTCTCTTCCATAAAATTAAGACATCTCTATGTACAGTACCAATAAATATGCAGCAAACATTCTCAGTGCATTTTTTTGACGTTTTAATATAAAACTCTACAATCAATGGCAGAACACAAAGAGATTTGTGCAAGAATGAGAGCAGCTGGAAAGCTCTTTTAGTTCATAATTCAGCAAAAAACCCTAACACTGCTGACTTATGTTGCTTAATAAGCTGGGTTATGATCTCCCAGGCAATGCTTTTTATGTTGTTCCAAGGGATTTAGCAACCAGGAAACAGGAATTTGGAAGTGTCACTGCAAAGTTCACATTCTGGGAGAGATTTGGACCCACAAATAAATGGAAGTGGAGCTCTCATTTCCTTTGGGAACCTGTCTGGATGCTGAGGGGGGTGGGAAACACAGCCCTGTCCATCAGCTGGGGTGTTTATAGTGTTGGACATTCCTGGGAGAGAAAATCCCTTCCAGTTTATCTCAGCTCATGGTACATCCTCCACGGGGACAAAAGCCTTGCCAGGGAGAACCCCACAGCTGGAAGTATTCCCTGGGATCCTGTCCCAGCTGGGAACAGGGGACAAAGCTGGGAGGATCAATCCAGCTGTGCTGGGTGTCACAGGGCACAGCTGGCAGTGCCCAGGATGGATTTCCTGGGGGAACCTTCCAGGATGAGAACGAGCTCACCCTCCCCTCAGGACTGGTGTCCATGTGTGTATTTAACATTCAATCCTCCCCCAAGGGTTTATCCACCCACCCCAGAGTGAGAGCACTGGGGTTCTCCCTTTCACCAGGTGCTTGGGTCGTCCTGACCCAGAAAAACACCACAAAAAATCCTTCTCCAGCCTGGGAGAGAAGCACCTCTGTTATCCCCACCTTCCCCAGGATGTGCAGCCTTCCAGGGATGTGCCTCTCTCCCCCTCCACTCTCGAGAGGGAGCCTGGATTTACGGAGAGCAGACACCTTTTATGTGATTAAAGGAAGCCAAAATGCAGCACGATGCTCACACTAAGTGTGTTTAGACCACAAAGAATCTCAAGTTATCACCCTAAATGTGCAAAGCACAGAGTAAAATGGCAGTGAGATTCAATTCTGCTCTGCTCAAGTTAAAATAGAAAATAATAATAATAAAATTCTGCTTTGTTTTGCTAAATGTGAGGTAGATATTGGATTTAAAAAAACCACAAAAAACAATATAACAGCAAATTACATCTTTTTGGTGTCACAGGGGAAAGCAGCCTGATTCCCACTGTCTAATCAACTCCTACTAACAAAACCTCTCAGGGATTTGCAAGTGGGTGGAAAGAAGGGGAAATGAATATCCTCCATCAGAATATTCCAGTGAAAACCTTCCTGTAGCCAGAGCACAGAGCCCTTCCCCAGAAACCTCTCCTGAAGCAATTTGGATGTGATACTCTGAGTTCAAGCCAGGAAAACAAATTTTGAGAATAAGAAATAATATGGCAAATGGGAGAATTCCTCTCAGTTCTGTTGGTGGAAAGAAAGGAATTTGCATTCTTGGCAGCAGAGGAATTGAAGATAACAGCAGCCAGGATGAGGAATAAATATCCAGGGGATGCTGCTGTTCTGCTGGGAGGGTGAGGACAGCAAAGCTGGAGCCAGAACAGGGTTGGGGTGCCCAGGGCTCTGCTGCCTTCACTTTGATTCTCATTTGGCCAAAATGTCCTGGTTGGGTTGTGCCTGTCAGCCAGGAGCTGAGCAATTGGGAACACAGAGTTCCCAAAATGCTGAGGTGTTTTTGTGGATGGTTTTTGCCTTCTGAAGTGCAAGTGTCTCTAAATTCCCAGGGGAAAGTCTGGACCCGACTCCACTCTGCTGAGGGACCTCTAACTGCATAAAGTATTGATTATTCCCACATTTACACACAATCAAACTGGTTTCTTCTACATCAGCACTGCCTGGCTGCATTAACTGGTCACTCTTAATTGTGATTCGTGTTTTGGGAAGGGGGCTGGGATCAAAAGTGGTCACATTCGTCAACTTGCATTTTTATTGTCATAAAAGAAGCTAAGTCAGTTCTTATGGTAAAGATACATCTCAGTGCTCAGGCACAAGACAAAAGACAATCCCTTGTAGAAAATCCCTTACAATAGCAACATGCTATTACTGGTGTGTAACACCCACATCGGGGCAAAGATCTTTGACATTTTCTGATTCTTCTAAAGAACGAATTCTCTCCTCATTTCTCATCTGAAATGATGGGCCACTCGCAAGATAAATACAACAAAGGACAGGGTGGTCAGTGGTGCCAGAGAGGGCTGGAAAAACAAGATTCCTTCAAAATTCTGCAATCTTGTGTTGAAATTTTCAAGTGAATTCCACAATCTGTTGGGCTTGGTTGGGGACGCCCTTTGCAGAGAGGTTTGCTCATCACACCCCCTGCCCTGTCACATCCAAAATCATCTCAGCAGCATCTTTTGGGTGATGTTTGACACCCCTGGACACTGATCCTGCCAACACCCCTGTGCTGGACCGTCCCTGCAGTCTCTCCCTGATTGGGAAGATTGCTCCAAACCACGGTGGAGCTGAGGATAAACACAATTAAAACTTTCTATTCACTTTTCATTTGAGGCATGCAGATTTTACTCCTCTCATCCAGGAGCTGGTTTTTATCATGATCCCCTTCAGCCAAATGCTCAGGGCTACGTTCAGCACAAAGAAATGTTGGCAGGATTGGAGCTGTTTTCTTTATACCTGGATTAAAATATACTAAATTTACTTCTGCATGTACATGGAGAGAAAGTTAATGCTTGTTTATCAACATTCAGCTTTTAAGGGGAAAGGAAGTGGTAGGTAATGAACTCTGATGAATTTGGGTTGTGCTTAGTGTTCAGTTTTTTGGGGGATGAAAGAGATTAGGGAAGAAGACAACTCCTAAGATCTAGAGTATTTTGAAGAGTTGTTAAAAAATAATAATAATTTGATACTTCTTCTTTCAGTGGTTTTGTTCTGAAAATGCTTTCGGGTTCTTTTTCCTAAGAAATGAAAGGCTCAGAACCTGAAATCATATGTTTTACCTTATTTAGCCCAAGCTGCCTATTTCACCCTTTTTTCTCCAGATTCTGTTTTTTTTTTTTTTTTTTTTTTCCTGATAATGGTTTTAGTTTCACAGCTCCCCAAAACAAAACATATGTTCAGCTTGACCACAGACCTTAAGGTCACTGCTTCCCATGACCAACTCATCAGCTTCTCATTTAATTGAAAGTGCTGATGCCTGGGCATTTTCACATCTCCAGAAATGCTTTGCATTTTCTAACTCAACAAACACAAATTTCTGAGAATGCTCGTGTCCTTACTTAACATTTCTGGAAAACAAAAAATCCACAGTTTAGGTTCAGTCTGTTGGAGATATTTCTCTTTAAGCTTGATTTTTGTCTCACTAAAGTGACTTTATGCCTCTGCCTTCTGTGGAGGAATATCTAATATAAAACAGGGCCAGAATCAGTCCCTGAACACTTATTTTATGTGCTGGTCACTGTTACAGTAACATTATTAGCACTGAAAAGGAGGGAAAAATGGAATAAAGAGAATTTCCATGAGGATACACTTGGGGATCAATATGCCTGCACCACTTTAAAACAAGCAATGCCACATATATTGTTTTATGTCCTATAAAATGTGTGCTAAAAGTGCTCGAAGCTGGTGTGGGTAATGAGGTGCAAAAGCTCTAACTGGACTAAAATAAATATTTCTATGGATTATGGATCAGGAGAATCACACCTGGAATGGAGCTGCAGCAGGCAATGTTTTGCTGGTGAAATTCATCTTTAGTGTGCAGTGGACACAAATTATGTGCTAGAAAAGGCTCATTATTGCCAATGGGCTTCCTGGAACTTCTATGGAATATCCACCAAAAAAATATAAAATACATGTGTGTGTATATCCCACAGAAGGCTCTTTGAATGGCAGATGTTGCATCCCCCACTCCTCTCCCCCAGCCCTCACAGTTCCCATCGTTCAGCACACCAGGACTGAGTGATGATGCCTTGGGATAGTGTTTCCCTGGAAATCTGCTGTCCCAGCCTATCAGGATTGCCTTGTGCCCTCAGAATGATCAGTTCATTTGTAGAAAGAGATGCTTTCTGAAAAACTGTCATTATCCCAGAACAGAGAGAATTTCCCTTCCAATTTCCTCCAAGGATAAACCAAATTCACCCTATCTTGCCCTTCACAGAAGCTTTTCTGCCCAATTGCTGGGAATCACCTGTCTTGGAAAGATAATTTCAAACCTTCCTTTATGAGACTGGCCACGTTGTTTCGTGTGCTGGTCATCTGAAGTGCTCTACATGTTCCAAAAGCTGCAGATTTTGTGTTTTTGTGAGTTCAGACCCTGTTTTGGGCACACAACCAAGTGATCAAAGATTCAGTGTGAGGTGTTGAGGGAACACTCCACAAAACCTGAGATGAGGAAAGTCTCAGGGTTTCACAGGGAATAATTTTGTCTAGAAGTGCCAAGAGTGGGGGATTTCACCAGATTTTACCCTGGTGGAGGAGCAGGAATAAGAGCCCTGGAAAGGAGCTGGATCACCAGAACAAGGCTGAGGTCGTGTGTGCTAAGCACTGAATGGATAATTGGGGAATAACTGCTCCAGATCCAGCTTAAAAAAACAGGTGGAGATAAAATAGGAATAGGGACTCAAGGATGGAAGGGATCTGGATCATAAAGACATAAGAGGATCCCTTGACTCAAGAGTGTTTCCATCTGCCTGCAGGATAATTAAATTTACTTTCTCCAACCCAAAGCTATTTTGAGATGTCAGTTTTCTCTGTGCACTGGAGAAATTGAGTGTAAAAAAAGGCATTTGGATAAAGAAGTGTCCTTGCACTACTGGATGGGGCCAGGAAGGCAGGAAGGAGCAAGGGATCAGGAGGACAGCTGAGATATGGATGTGGGGAAGGCAAAGGATGAGTCAAAGAAAGGATGGGAAGCCAACCTGGGATGAAGTTTTGATGCAGGGAATTTGCCAAGGTCCCCAAATGGGCCAAAACTCAGTGATGAGACTCAAGGAAAATCGGGAAGCAAGAAGACACCCCCAGAGGAAAAGAGGGCAGGGCAGGGTGGCAAAGTCCTGGCTGCTGTGATGTGCCTAAAACAGGGGAGGAGTGAGACTGTGGGATCCAGGAATTGCAAAAAGCTGCTGTTTTGAGATGATTTAGCACAAAAAAGCTGCCAGTTTTCGTGGCAGCAGGAAGTTCCTTACAGCAAGGCATGAAGAGACAGAGATCCTGGTGCTGCCTGGACCTTCCCTGCTCCTGCTCTGCTCCTCTGCTCCCTTCCCCATCTCCTTGGCCTCTCTCCTGCTCCTTGCCAGCTCAAGCAGCTCTTCCCAGAGCAGTGCCCGATCTCCTTTAGTGGTGGGAAGGGGTTTGCCGTGGACAAAGCTGCAGGATCACACACGGGGCTGTCCCCACTGCAAACCCTCTGCCCAGCTCAGCTCTCCAGACACAATTCCCCACCTCAGCATCTCCCCAGCACTGATGGGGGCACTTTGGGCTCCACCACGGCTTTGAGTGGAAACATCAGCTCAGGCAGCAAAGCCTTGCTGTCATTTTTGGGCAAGAAGTGGCAAAATGGAGGAAATCCAAGGGGGTGAGGTGGGGAAGAGCTGCAGAGAGGGGAGCCTGGTGGTGGGGGCTGAGACCTTGGGAATGTTCAGGGTGTAAAGCCCAAATCCAGGAGGATCCTGAGATGTGTTTGCTGCAGGATGGGAGGGAAAAATGGGAATCTCCCTGAGAGGCAGAAAGGTCTATGGGAATGAGTAAGTGCAAGGTGGGGAGTTAAACATCCCTGAGCTCCACCAGGGTCGTGTCTTTGGGTTTTTCACCTCGTGTGGGGGCAGCTGGTGACCAACCTTCACCCAGGGCCAGCTGGGGAGTCCCCTGGGGTCAGGGCCACCATCAGCAGTGGTTGGAGCCCACCCAGTGATTTCTGTAGTTGCATTTGCTTTGCATTAAATATAATGAAAAGCAAAACATTGCAGAGGTTTTCTCCCAAAATTTTGGTGGCTGATTTAAAAGTGTGCAAATTTTTGCTCTGTGTCTCTCTCTACCTTGTTTTTTTTTTTCTGTTATCCTAAAATAAGGACCTGGAGGGGACATTCCCTGTTCATGCTGAAAGAGAAAGTGTTTTGTGTGTTCCCTAGACCTTTTCCAGAACACTTTGAGGCTGTATATGGACTTAGAGAACTGTAAAGAATTTTTTGGAAAAACCAAAAATCTCAAGTAGCTTCTGCAAAGCACAAGATATAATTTTAATCTACTTTACAGGAAAGTTGGACGGGATTAATTAAGCAGTTAATAATTAACCTGAGCTTTATGTTAGTGGAAAGTACTGAGTAAATCTATTCATAAGGAAATTATGAGAAGTAATTATCTTTTAGAAATGAGAATCTGAAGAAGGGTCATGCAAAACTATAGTGGAAGTGCTGGAGAAAGCTCAAAAACCCTTTTTTTTTTTGGAGTTGAGGAAATTGTACATTGAAGGTGGAATTAGTGACATAGCCTAGCTCAAAACTCAAGATGAAAACTCCTTCCCACAGGTTTCAACCCTTCCTCCTTAGCTTACAAAGTTTTGAAGAACTTTCAACTTTTGCTTTCAAAAATGCATTTTGTTTTCCCGCAGATATGACCTTCATCTTTCTGTTTTGGCTTTTGTCTCTTTGTTTGTTTTGGAGTTCTTTTTGTTGGTTTTGTTATTGTTTTGGCTTGTTTAGTTTTTTTTTTTTTTTTTTGTTTGTTTGTTTGTTTGTTTTGTTCTTTTGAGTTTTTTTTTGATTTTTGGGTTTTGTTTGTTTTTTTGTTTTGTTTTTTTTTTTTTTTTTGTTTTTTTTTTTTTTTGTTTGTTTGGTTTCTTTTAATAATTAATTAATTTTTGGTTGGTTTTTGTTGGCTTTTTTTGGGAGGGTTATTTCACTTCAACCTGCAGCTTCACCTTTCCCTACCCATTACACTAAGGCTCTAGCGAGCTGCAGGGGAGAAGATGAAGAAGACGAAGAACATGAAGATGAAGAAGAAGAAGGAGGAGGAGGAGAAGAAGAGGATGAAGAAGACAAAGAAGACGAAGATGAAGAAGGAGGAGAAGAAGAAGGAGAAGAAGAAGGAAACCAGCAGAAATCTCCCCCCAACACGCGCCCACAGAGCCAAAGTCCAGCGGGGTCCCCCCGATGCCCTGGAGGGATCCCCCTCAGCTGCTGCCAGAGCCCTACAGCAGAAAGGCCCCAAAGAAAGTTTTGTGCTCCTTGGTGTAATCCACCAGCTTGATGTCACTCACGTTGACCATCAGCTTGTCTCCCACCTCCAAGGAGACGACGGCGCCCAGGTAAATGGGCTGGAACCAGCCATTGTTGCTCTCACTGAGGGTCTTGGTGCCCGTCAGCAGCTGGGTGGGCTCGGGGTAGCTGTCAGTGACCTTGGTGATGATCTCAGTGACAGAGCTGGGCCTGTGGCTGCTCTCCACGGGCCCGCGGAAGGTGACCTGGGCGTACACGTAGTAGTCCCCAGAGACAGGAATCACCAGAGCGCTGCTGGAGTAGCTCAGGTTGTTCTTGGTGAAGGCCAGGCCCCGCTTGTCTTCCCACTGCAGGATGGGCAGGTGGCTCCCCACGGCGCTGGCCAGGTCCTGCTTCTTCACTGCAGGAGGGAGAGACAGGGACAGGAGCGTGGGTGAGTTTGCCACGGCCAGGGGTGTGGGTGTAGCGTGAAACCTCTGCTCCAAAGGGGAAGGATTTAAAATGCTGGAGCAGAAATGTTCTTATTTCTCAGCTTCAAAACAGAATGGGCTGCAGGACAACTGTCCAGTGGTATTTTCCAGGGTGCCCACAGGGTGTCCAGGTCTGAGCTGTCAGGGCTGAAAGCCAAGGGTGCTTTAGGAAGATCTCGACAGTGCAAACTGTGCCTGGGGTCAGAGCCCAAAGGATGAGCTGTCCTTCCTCAAGGCTCAGTCTCCTGGCACTGGGAAACAATGGGGATGGCTTTGCCTTCCCATCTCACCCGTTCCCAGAGCCAAACCTTGGCCCCAAGTGACACCAGCACGGGGACAGCTGTACCTTGTACCCGAGGGTTGGGGACAGGAAGAGGAATTCTAAAGCATCTTTTCCTTCAGTAGGGAATTCTGTTCCTTAGAGAGACACTGCTGAGCTTGCAAAGTGTCCACACTGGTCACCACAATGTGACACTGAGACACCTGGACTTCTCTTCCTGCCAAGCTCCTTCTTAAGGGGGTTGGGGTGTCTCAGCCTTTGTCTTGAGCTTCTCCTTCTGAGTGCTCTCAAGGACTTTTGTAGAACTCTTTTACTCAATTCTCAGTTGAGAATTTTCTCAATTTCTTTTGCAGAATTGCTTTTGGTTTACCAGGGTCACTGGACTTTAGCAAAAACCCCAAAGACCCCACTGTGCTTCAAGAGGTCCAATTCCAAAGCAACACATTATATTTTAAACCATTTTTTATCTCTCTCTTTTCCCTTTTTCTTTCTTTAATGCTTTTCTGGAACAAAATACTATGTGTGGAGTCAGCCTCAACATTCCTCCAGACTTTTTCTTCCCAATCTTGTGGTGAGCTGATTAAAAGCAGAGCTCCAGTCCTGACCCCAGCATTGGTCTGATCCAAGCTGAGGATGCTTCCCAGGCTGCAGGGGAAAAATTAGGGAATTGCTGCCCTATTGCCTTCACCTCTCCTTCACCACTTTGATTTCTCACACACTACAGGCAGCACAACAAACCCCAACCCTTGCATGCTTTTCTGCAGGGAAGCAAGAGTTGTCTCCACTCTTCACTGACTGCCACATGAAACAGCAGCAGTGGGAAGAAGAGGATAAAAACCATGAAGATTATCTCAGGTATTAAAATGAACCCAGAAAATGAATGATGAATGCTTAGAAAAGATTCAGGGAACAGTTCCAGGAACAAAGACATTTTTAATGAGCTTGTGTTAATGTTCAAAGTTGATTTTTATTCAGTATTTGGGGAAGGGGAGTGTGTGCATGAGAAGGGTGGCAAATGGAATGCAGGGGAGGGAAGGCTTTGGGATTCCCTTGGCAATAACCATTAGGTCTAGTCTGGGTGAAATGAGACTCAGGAAAAGGAATGTGCTCATGTGCCAGTGGCATCTGGTTCCCTCTTTTCCAACAACAAATAATCCATGAGGAGACAGGAAGGTGTTAGGAGTGCAAGTCCTTTTATATTCTCTGGGTAGCACAACAAAATAATGGCCTGCTAAAGTATCCAATCCTTCTGATCTTTTCCCAGGAGGCAAAGTGGATGAGGAAAGTGTTTCTAGGAAGGAGAAGAAAGACAGGGATTGTGGCAGCAAGGAAAGCTAAATTATGGAAGTATGGAGAGACTCACAGTTGGTCTGTGGGCCAGAGAGGGTTAATGAATAAGGGTGATTTCTGAAAGGTATTCTATCAAGGCTGTTGGCCTGGAGAGAAGAGAAGAGAAGAGAAGAGAAGAGAAGAGAAGAGAAGAGAAGAGAAGAGAAGAGAAGAGAAGAGAAGA
>JAOTBB010000771.1:2892260-2909150 GCA_025629985.1 Chamaetylas fuelleborni
GAATAGAATAGAATAGAATAGAATAGAATAGAATAGAATAGAATAGAATAGAATAGAATAGAATAGAATAGAATAATCTCAGTTGGAAAAGACCTACAAGGATCATCTTGTCCAACTGCCAGACTCCTGCAAGGCTGACCAATGTTAAAGGAAATTCTGAAGGGCATTGTCCAAAAGCCTCTTAAAATGACCAGGCCATTCCTCTCCAGGAATTCTGGTCCAGACTTTACCACACTCTCTGTGAAAAAACAATTCCCAGTGTGGAGTCTAACCTGCCCTGATGGAGCTTTGAACCATTCCCACATGTCCCATCCCAGGGAGCAGAGATCAGCAGAGATCAGCAGAGATCAGCAGAGATCAGCAGAGATCAGTGCCTCTCCACTTCCTACAGAGGTGCTCAGGGTCCTGCCCAGCACAACCTGGGAAGTGTTCAGGAAGATGGGCTGGTTTTTTTTTTTTTGCAAAAGGAGGCAAAAAGTGCTGGCAGTGCCAGATAATGCACCCAGGGTGCCACCAGTGCTTTTTAGGATTGGATGGTGGGAGCTGGGATAACCTTTTTCACTCAGAGGGTGACAGAGCTCAGGAACAGGCCCTCAGAGAAGTGTCTGAAACCCTTCCCTGGGCAGATGTCAAGACTTGGCCAGAGAAAGCCATCACCAAACTGATCTTGTGCCAGTGCCAGTCTTGTTTTGAGCAGGAGGGTGGGCTACAGATCCCCAAAATCTAGTCCAGCCAAAATGCATATTTATATCCACATGTAACTCTTTCAGCCAAGGACTCTGATTAAAGAAAGCTGATAATGTTATTAATAATAATTTAAGTAGCACCCTTGTCGTGTAGAGTTTATCATGTTTCAGATATTGTGCAAAGTGAAACAATCTTTCATTATGCAGCCAAATTTGTGCTATTTCCTGAGCTAACTTCTTCCAGCTTTGCTTAATTGGGAGAGTGACTGGCAAGACAGTTTTCCAACACATAACTCTGGTTTGGGATGGGTCCAGTTATCGCTGCATAAAAGTTTACATGGCAGAGAAGTCGCTTTTTCTGGGATTTTTCTGGGGAAATCTTTGGATGCCTTTGGAGATACCAGCTGCTCCCTGCAAGAGGGGAGATGTGCCCCTGAGAGGGGACAGGGATTAGGATGGGGCAGCACTGGCCAGCAGAGTGGGCAGCACCCTGGATTTCTATGTACGTCACTGCTTTATTTTCCTAATTGTGAGATGACGACCACGAGCAGAGGTGGAAAAAGCAGAAGGAAGATTAAAGCAACTGCAGTGAGTCAGCAGGACGAGAGGTTTGTGGAGCCCTGCCTGCAGAGCTTCCCTGAGTTGTCTGCATTTGGGGTGTGTGTGGGGCAGAGCTGCTGCAAGGCAGGGGGACCTCACCCTCCCTGGGGCCTCTTCTGGCCCAGAGCACAAGTTCACCTCGTGGATCCTGAGCAGATGTGGGGCACACTCAGCCTTCCCTGGGGATGTGCAGGGCCAGGAGGGCAGGAGGCTTTGCCTGGCCCTGTGATGGCCACTGGGCTCCCTGCCATGGGAGCCCACGTGCTGGCAGCAGCCCAGCAAGGACAGGGAGGAACAGAGGAATCCCAGGAAGTGTGTGGGAATGGGCTGTCACTGGGAGCACAGAGGAGCTGTAGGAGAGGATGTTTTCTGGGGCAGGGGAAGCCCAGTCCTTCCCTTCCGGGTCTGTGGTTGCCCACAAGCCAACAGCAAAGGAAGTGTGGAGAAGGCTGACCAGTTTTTGGAAGCTCAGCAAGGCCACTGGGGTCAGACAAAGCAGAAAAACCAAGTCTGCAGAGCTGAAATATCCTTTTGTTTTTTCCCCCTCTCCTTTTTCTGTGGCTGCAGTGGGAGAACATCCCAAGCCCTGCTTGGGATGAATCTGCAGCCAAGGCCTGAGAGGAGTAATTTATTTAACTCTGTTCAGCTTTTCTTTTTAAAAGTCTTTCTCCCAAAAACCAGTTTCCCCTTCCTGCCAAGAGCAGGTTAATTGTTTACTGGATTGGCCCAAGCCCTGGAGTCATTCAGCTCCCTAGCAAGATCTGATTTTGCAATGTCTGCTAGGGCCTGGTCACATGTCATCTTCATAATTAAAGAACCCCACATCTGTGTGCTTCAGAAGAAGACTAAGAGCAGCAGAAAACATGTGCAAGGCTCCTTAACGTGCACAGTGCAGAGTTAGGCACAAAGAAAAGAAATTAGGATGGGAAATGTAATAGGGCCTTGAGGTCTTGCAGTGACGTTAATGAAAACAACAATGTGAAACCCTGACCGCTGGGCTGCTGGTTATTGTGCCTTTGATCAAAGTGAAATTCATGTCTATTTAACATTGGAGGCTGTTTAAGTAGGGGAGAGGCTGTCTGAGGCTCTGTGGTGGCAGGAGTTGGATGCTGTACCTCACGGGCATGTCTGAACACATGGGACGAGCAGGACCAGCCCCGCCACCACGTCACCGAGCTCTCAGCACCTTATGTAACTTGTTTTGTTGGATCCAGGAGAGCCCAGGCACGAAAGGGGAGCATGGAAAACAGGAGGCAAATTGGTTTAGCTCCTGGGCTTGTGGTTTTCACCCTGGTGCTTCTCACTCTCGTTAATTGAGCTCCTTGTGCAGTTTCAGGAGATGGTGGCCAAGATGGGATTGCTGCCTGTGCTGTCCCAGGGGTGAACACATTGAATCAACCAGTTATCAGACTGAACAACACTTGCTGGCTCCTGTCTGCAGGACTCATTCTCAGGTCACTTTTGCTTTTAGCAGGAGAGTACCTGGTAGCATCAAATGTTACCACAGGGTTTTGCATTGCTTTGGTTTTGATCTAGCACATCTTCACTTGCACAAGACTTGTGCACGGGCCTCTTTCCACCACTGAGATGATCCACGATTCTGGGCAGATTCACAGCTGCCACCAAAGCCTGTCTGTTGAGCTGTGATGGGTGCTGACTGCCTCAATGCTTGACAAAATATCTATGAAATCACTGCTCTTTGCTCTGCCTTGAGTGATTTCCTCCCATTCTCCACCAAAATGAACTGCTGGATGAATCAGAGCCTGAGGTTTTTGTTGATTTATTTGGAAACTTGCAGGATCTCTTTGGTTAGATAAAGATTTGCCTCTCAACCTTGCACCTCTACTTGTCATTGCTCCTGCTGGCTGGGAAAGGGGCAGAGTGCTAAAAGCTCTTTCCTTGAGCCACAACAGCAGGAGAAGTGCCAGAGGGCCCAAAGAAATGCTCTGGGAAGGAGAATTCACATGGAAAGAAGGAAGGGAAAAGCACAGTTCCAGGGATATCCCCAACTCCTCATGGCCATGGGCTGCCCAGGCCTGGCAGTGTTGAAAATCAGAGTGTACGACTTCAGAAAATGCCTTCCTGAAAACCAAACATGCTGGGTTTGTGCCTGAGCTGACAATGGGCAGGGAATGCTGCTCTCCCAGCCTGCATGGGGGCACAGGGAAGGTGGCAGCTCCATCCCAGGGCACAGCTCGGGGAGGCTGAGGGATGGGGAGCTCAGAATGGTTCTTCTGGGCAACTCTGCTTGGTATCTGGGAGCAGTGAAAGGAGGGGAACTTGTCTATTTTCATCTCAAAAATGAAAGTAATGAGAGCAATGCACAAGTAAATGTCTAAATATAATTTCCAAGGTGAAATCCAGCATGCAGCACTTCCAAGGGAAGTTGAGGAGAGTGTGATTACTTATGACCTGTGATTAATTTTTCTTAATATTTTCTAGAAAATAATTAGAAAAGGATCTGACTTTTCATTATATGAGACAGACAGTTATTTTCCACAATAAGCTCACATTATTTCTGACCATTCCTTCTATCTCAGTATAATGAATCCTAAACTCTTAAACCCCACATGTTAAGATCAAAATATTTCAAATAAACTGAAATATTCTGAAAATTAGAAATCATTAAACAGCAAGATTTTGAACAGTGAAATGCACTGAAATTTCATTTTCAGAGAAGAAGAATTAAACTTCTTCTTTAGAAGACATCTCTGTGATTGAAATATATAATCCAATATGTGATGTACAGTTGAAACACCTCCAAACTATTTTGAGTCCGAGCTTCCATGCTGAATTAATTGTGCTTCCATGGTATTTGGATGCTGATCAGGAACACTGGGGGAGCTGCTTTGGATCCCTTTGTGCCAGGGCCTGTATCCCATAGGGGTTCATCCACATGCAGTAGTGAAAACTCATCTGTCAAAGCCTTCTGTGCTTTCCACAAATGCACCTGCCATTGTTTGCAGTTTCTCTGATAACATTAATCATACTTTTGAGCATCCATTTGTGATGGGGAGTTGGAGTAGTGCTCTGTGTGGTTCAGGTGTGTTTCACTGTGGACTAGGAAGCAAACCTCAGATGGGATATGGGCAGATATTTTCTTGGATCGCAGCTGTTTTTGTGCAAGTGCTTTTGGAGGGTGCTGAGAGCAGGGATACACCTCCAGCAGGGCTTGAAATGGAGACATCTCAGAGTCATTGTCCTTGACCTGCCTGAGCTTACAAAGGATCCTGAGGCCAGCTTTGCTGTCCCTTTGCTGTCCCTGCTGTCAGTGCAGGGACTGGGACAGCCAGGAACAGGCTGTGAGGTTGGAAGGGGGTGTAGGAAAAGTGACCCTGACCATGGGCCAGGAGAACAGCTGCCTGCAGGTGAGCTCAGGTCTGTCTGCCCTGGAGCAGCACCTCTGCCCCCAGCATCATTCCTGCATGGTCTCAGCCTCATGCTGGTGTGGGATTTGTCACATCCAACCCAGCAGCATCCCTCACTGTGACTGCCCCATGCCAGCAGCACACTGAGACAAGCTCTGCCTCAGGCTGGTGTGGGCACAGGCATCCTGAGCCCCTGGCAGAGCTGGGAATGGTCAGGAATGGCAGGGCTGGGAATGATTGGGAATGGCAGAGCTGGGAATGGTTGGGAATGGCAGGGCTGGGAATTGTCAAGAGTGGCAGGGCTGGGAATTGTCAAGAATGGAAGAGCTGGGAATGGTCAGGAATGGCAGAGCTGGGAATGGTCAGGAATGGCAGGGCTGGGAATGGTCAGGAATGGCAGAGATGGGAATGATCAGGAACGTTGTCATTTCAAGTATCTGCTGCCCAAATCTCAGAATGTACATTCACTATTTCAGACTCCTTGGAAAACCCCAGGCAAAATCCACTCTGAGCTCTGGCAAGATGACAGATCGTTCTCCTCAACTTGCAAAACAGTTTTCTTCTTTCTCCAACACCCACAAGAGTTTCTTGTGAGAAGAGGAAGCGGGCAGTGGTGTCCCAGTGCCCTTCCACTTCCGAGTTTGTGTCTGGCTGTGCTTTCAGGACACCTCCCAGTGACGTGACCCTGCCCAAGGTGCCGGAGGGAAGGTCACAGAGTGCAGCTGGAACACAGAAAATCAACGTAGGAGAGAAAAGGACTCGAGGAAATGGAAAGAGGAAGGGCTGGCCAGCACCTTGTGCTTCCTGCTTTTTTCTGTGGTGAGAGAAAACAGCAAAGAGAAGGCCTGGCACATGTTTTCCAGGGATTCCTTTGGTTTTAAGGGAGGAGTAAGAGCCTGATAGCAACAAGACAATGAGGCAGAGCTGGAAAATCAGTGTGTGAGGGAGGGTGAGCACTCTTGGCTGCCCAGTGCTGCTCCAAGGGTGTGATTGGAGCAACATGGAATCATGGCACAGCCTCCTCTGGGGGGTGATGGGCATTTCCAGAAGACTGTAACAACTATGGACTGTAAATCCTGAATTTGGGGAGTTTTAGGTTGATCTCAGGGCAAGGTTCTTCCCTCCCCCAGAGGGTGCTGGCACTGCCCAGGCTCCCCAGGGAATGGGCACGGCCCCGAGGCTGCCAGAGCTCCAGGAGCGTTTGGACAGCGCTGCCAGGGATGGACAGGCTGGGATTGTTGGGGGGTCTGGGCAGGGACAGGCTGGGATTGTTGGGGGGTCTGGGCAGGGACAGGGGCTGCACTGGCTGATCCTGCTGGCCCAAGATATTTTATGATTCTATGTAAATTCCTCCTGTTTGTGGAAAATATTTGTAGCTCTTCAGGGACTCTCTCCAGAGCTTTTCTCTCAAACCTCCACAACAAATAACTGGTATTAATTTATTAGACTTCCAATACAGAAATGAGCCATTCTCGTTCCCTGGGGGAAAACGGATTTTTGGACCACCAACCCTTCCAGCAGAGGAGCTTTACTGGACCATCTCCAGCAGCAGCTCCCATACTCAGTTTTCACTGAGTTCTTCAGTGAAAACTCAGTTTTTACTGAGGTTCTTCCTTAGCATTTTTGGGACTTTAAAAAATCTGTTATTAGCAAGGAAGCACCAACGCTGAGTCAAGGAGAGGGACACCCCTCCAGGATGTTCTTAACCCCAGTCACATCCCTGTGTTAATTATCAGAGATCTGAGCAGGGCTGGGCCTGGTGAAAAGCTTTGCAGCCCCTCCTGGCTCTGGAAGAGCCAGATCCCCTGGATATTTTCTGTTAATGCTTTGGTCTTTCTGTGGTTTTGATCAGAAATTCCAGCTGTGCTCTTAGCAACCCCTGTTGATACAAGCTCCAGTGAAACTGGTACTTTCCAGAAAAACCGAAAAAAATCATGTCTTTGTGGAAAAATTCGTGGATTGCACTTTCTTGGACATTTGTTTTCCTCGTGGGCTGAGCCCTGTGAGCTTTGGGAAAAGCAAGCAAAAATGTTGGGTTCAGTTTCTTTTCTGTGATATTCCCTTTTGTTTTCAACATAAACTGTTCATTTTCATTCTCTGGTGGGCAATTGCTAATGAAGAGTGGAGAAATCTCTTTCTTTCCTTTGGAAATAGATCCCCTGATCTTTCTGGGAAAAAAAATAAAACCAGGAATGATATGGGTTTACATATTCAGTAGTTCAAGCCCTCATTAAATGGGATAAATCAAATTACTTGGTCTGAGTAGGCTCAGACTATTTTAGAAACCTGGAATGTAAACAAACTGCAGCCCATACACTTATAAAAATCATCAGGGGAAAAAACTTCCTTCAAAGTTCAAAGCTGGGATTCCTGCTAATGGATGGGAGTGGATTTTCCTTTCCTGGATTACGTGTTGGGCTGTGTTTTGCCCGTTTGATAGGATTTGGGAAGAATGGTAAAAATAGACAGCTTCTAGGAACCCTTTGAGATGTGTGAAAGCAGATTAGCTGAGTTATCTCCTGCTTCCCCAGGGGACTCTGGGACTTGGCTGCTGTTCACTCTGGGTTTTGTCCTTTCCTCTTTCACCCTCGAGCTTCCTCTCTGGCTGCTTTGGTGACAGATCCCTGGATTTATGCGTTTTCCCTTGTTTTTGTGGATGGCTCGGGGAGCAGCAGGAAGGAAAACTTGCAGAATGGAACAAAATCAGCAATGTCACCTGGAGTGAGAGCCCTGAGTCATTTCTGTTTGGGGGACACGGCGAGGAAAACCAGGCAGTGCTGGCTCACCCTGACTGAGAGGTGATGAGCTCGAAACAACCCAGAGGAGTGACTGCCCCCTTCACACTGCTGAATAATTAATCAGTCTGTGCTTATTGCACCTCAGGAGGTTGGAGTGGTGAGGTTTTAATGTGATCTCTTTTGATACAGCACATCCAGAAGAGCTGAGACATCTCGTGCCAGATCAGGGATGGGATCCTGGTGGGATGGGATGGGGCATGGGACAGGCTTTGCCCTTTTACCTGCTGGATACTCCTGGTTTTGACTCAACACCAGCAGGTTTTGCTTTCCCCTGCAGTGCTTAAACCAGCTTTATTTCACTTTCAAAAGGCTCAGCCTTCAGCTGGAAGTGCTGCTGCTGAAGTGCACCCTTGACAATAACATCCTAATGAATCTGCTTCCATAAATCACATCCTTCCTTCATGGAAACAAACCTGTGACTGGAAATTTAAAAAAAGATGTTTGTAATTGTACATGGCGTGTACCTCATGGGGCAGATAATTAGTAAAATTATTTTCTAATTTCTGTATCTTTTACAATAAGGAAGTTACTTTGTCTAATTTTCATGGAATTTAACATAAGAGGACTTGTAGGATGAGTCAGCTCTGTTGTGCTTTCTTCTGCATAGTTACTGTAGTTTTCAGTTTTATTATTTTTTTCAACAAAAATCAGCTTAAGAATTTTTTTTACCCTTGCCCTGTTACACTTTGAGCAAATTTATGTAAAAGCTAAATCAAATGCATGCTGAGGTCCTTCTTGTTCAGTGAGTTTTACACTCTTTAAATTGAACTTAGTGAGTTTTACACCCTTTAAATTGAACTTATTTGAACCTTAAAACACCCCTAATGTGTTTTGTGGTGAAAGTGCAGCACAGGGTCCCCAGAGAAGCTGTGGCTGCCCCATGCCTGGAAGTGTCCCAGGCCAGGTTGGAGCCACCTGGGATAGAGGAAGGTGTCCCTGTGCATGGAATGCAGGGGAATTAGATGACCTTGAAGATCTTTTCCAACCCAAACCCTTCAGTGATTCCATGATCAAAGCTGGAGGGAAAGACCAAGTGACTCATTAAAAGCACTGGCACTAAACAAAGGTCTCTTACTCAATTGTTGATACAACGCCGTGACCCTGAGTTGCTCCAGCACCTGAACTCCTGCTCTGTGACTGTTCCTGCTTAAGCCACTCCAGAATTCAAGTGGCTGTGTATTTTCAGAGCCTCTTGTTGCTATTAAAAACCTGCTGGGAGTGAGGTTTGCACTGAAGTGTTCCTCTGCGTCACAGCACAAGTACGAGCCCTGGATTCCAAAACCTGGGCTAGCACTCAGCTGAGCTGTTTAAATCATTCAGTCTTCACACAGACATTCTACCCTCGTGGGAGAAAAGCAAAAGCCTGCCAAGCACTGGGAGATCCTTCAAACTTCTCTCCAGCTCTGAAATGAATCAGGGAAGCCCAGGGAATGACAGAATCAATTAGGTTGGAAAAGACCTCTGAGATCATCGAGTCCAACCTGAGTGTGTGGTGGCAGGACAGGGGGATGGCTTTAAGCTGGCAGAGGGGAAATTTAGGTTGGATATTCAGATGAAATCCTTCCCTGTGAGGGTGGTGAGGGCCTGGCACAGGGTGCCCAGAGAAGCTGTGCCTGCCCCATCCCTGGAATTCTCAAGGCCAGGTTGGACAGGGCTTGGAGCAGCCTGGGATAGTGGAAAGTGCTCCTACTTTTCTGTCTTTATTTTTGCATAAAAGTGGATGGAAAATGAAATCAAACATAAGTTAAAGGGAGAAAAAGGAAAGAAAACAAAGTGCGGAGAATTGGGAAAAATACCCCAGCTGTGTGAACTGTTAAATGAGGTCTAAGGAGCTCTGGCTCCAAGGATGGGAGGGAATGTGGCTCCAAGGCCGGGTTGGACAGAGGATGGAGCCACCTGGGCTAGTGAAATGTGTCCCTGCCCATGGAATGAGACGAGATTTAAGGTCCCTTCCAACTCAAACCATTCTGGGATTCTCTCACAGCTTTTTGGGAGAAGGGCAGATCCCCTCTGCAAGCCCTCAGCCCAAGCAGCTCAGTGGTCCAGCACCAGCAATTCCTTTCCCATGAGGAATATTTGTGTTTCTTGGCCTGCAGGACCAGCCTGTGCCCATCTCTATCCTAAAAGCTGCCCTGTGATTTGTCTGAAGATAGTTAAGGCTCTCTCTCCACCACTGTGCTCTGAACCAGGTGTGTTTACTCAGGAAAACACCTGTGCCCCCAGTATTTAAGCTGCAATAATTGGCACAACACAATTTCATTTTCTCAGTGGGAGAATTGTTTTGCCATTTCATAGGTGTCATTGCTAAAGCCTCCAGTGAACACTCACAACTCAGTCAGGTTTATATATTAAAAAAACCCTTTCAATCTAAAGGCTCTGCAATACTGCTCATAATTCTGCCTGCCAGAGGCAAAAGTCCTGCTCTCCCACCACTGTCGAGGTTGAGGAACTTGGTTGAAACCCATGAAGTTACATTCATATAAAATATTTTAAAATTGCATCAAATTACCACTTTTCACCATAAAACTTCTTTTTCCTCTACAGGACAAGATGTAGAAATTGCCAATTTCAATTGTGATTGATGTGAAAATTGGAATCAATGGATCCCAGAGTGGTTTGGGTTGGAAGGGACCCTACAGCTCATCTCATTCCCCCCATTCCATGGGCAGGGACACCTGTCCAACCTGGCCTTGGAGCCACATTCCCTCCCATCCTTGGAGCCAGAGCTTCTTAGACCTCATTTCACTGTTCTAACAGCTGGGGTATTTTTTCCTCAATTCTTCAGCTTTTCTTCCTTGTCCCCTTTACCTTAAGTTTGATTTCATTTTTCCATCCACTTTCATACAAAAATAGAGGCACAAAAATAGAAGCAAAGAGAGGAAGAAGCAGAATGACAAAAACCCAAGGAAATTAAAATGATGTAAACTGAAGGAATGAAAAAATTGTCAAATATTTACTACACAGTTTTGTATAAGAAAAGCAGTTTCAAACTGACTTCCAGTTCTGAATTGGTGATTAATTCCAAAATGTGCCTCTCCCTCTGTCAGGTCTGGACAAGCCCAAGGAATAAGTGGAAAAAAAATTACTTAAACTGGCAAATCTTATTCTTATGTGGCCATAAATCTACCAACTTGCTCAGTGTCATTGTTTTACCTCACAAATGTGCCCTGCTTGGAGGCCTCAATCCATAAATTATCCCTGGAAAGTGGCCACAAATTATCAATTCACACATTAAATAATCTTTTCCTTATCAGGAACTGAATGGGGCTGTTGGATGTGAGGTGGCTGGACAGAGTAAAGACTCACTCAGCAGCTGAGCCTGGCTTTTCTAAGCAGCTATTTTGGGTGCTCTGACTCACCTGGAGCTTCCTGTTTCACATTGGCTCTAAGAAGGAATTCGGGAGCCTAAATTTAGAAGCTGTTGACACCAAGGGAAATGGAATGCAAGGACTGCAGGATATGGCAGCTCAGGAAAAACTGATGGCCTCACTCCTGGTGTGCAGCACCTCTGGCTTGCACAGAGCAGGGAATGCTGAGAGTGGAGAGGGCTCTGCCCCCATGGAAGTGTCCAGCCCTGGGGTCTCACAACCTTCCCTCTCCTTGGAATTTCTCCTTGAGCCTGAATTTCAGACACGGCCATGCTGTCCTTGGGGCTCCATCCCTCTCCATCCCAAACCCTCAAGCCCCTGGGATCAGCAGTGACAAGAAAAAGTAGGAATTTAAACCATGGGGGTGGGGGGGTTCCAGGTCTTACTGCAGAATGTGCTCTTCCAAAACATTTTTCAAGACCCTGTATCCTCACACTCCTTGAAACTGAGCCAATTTAAACCACTAAAAACTGAGGCTGGAGGAGATTTTGAGGTCACTATGTGCAGCTCCTGCTGCCTCAAGTGCTGCTCACCAGAATTTGCATTTCTTCCAGTCATTCTCCCTCCAGAAGCTGCCTTTGCTCTGAGGTTTTCTCTTGCTGTTCACTCCAAACACAAGTTATATCTCTTCTGCTTTTTAAAGACCCATTGTAAGGTCCCAGATATAAAAGTTTCTTATTTATTTTGCTTTTCAGATTATTTGTGTGGAGTAGTCCCTTTCTTATGTTATCTTCAGGATAGGGCTCTGGAAAACAGTGGAGCTGCTTTGAATTTTTCTATCTAGTAACATTATGAAAAGAAATAATAGTAGTAGTAATAACAATAATAATAATAGTAGTAGTAGTAGTAATAATAATAGTAATAATAATAATAATAATAATAATAATAATAATAATAATAATTTAAGGGCATGAGCAGTTAGGCAAGGGTTTTGCAGAGTGCTGCTTGTTCTCCCAAGGGATCAGTGTGGCTCAGGGCAGTGCAGAGCCAGGCAGTTGCTGCACAGAAGGTCAGGGCCCTGTTGATCCAGGTGGGATCTTTAAATAGGGACTGCTGTGCATTTTTAGGTTCCCCTGGTTGGCCCTTGGCACAGGAAGGGATTTCTCTCTAAGTGACTGAGATGTTTTCTCCTGGTGTTGAACAAAAAATGAAACAAAGCCAGAAGTGAATGTGAAAGTCCCTCTGTGAATGATGAATCTGTGTCAGATAAGCCATGGCCTAATTTCCAGACCTGAGCTTTGAGGAGTTTGGGTTGGGGCCAATTTCATGGGAGGTGTCATTGAGCCTTGTGAAATCTGATTGCACTCGTGGTTTCAAAGTCTTCACAGCTCCAGCAGAGCTCAGATCCAGCTCTGTGATCTCTGATATTAAACCTGATCAGATTTGGGGATGCTGCCCCCGGGTGAGCTGGGATGGAAATGTGTTACATCAGCTTGACTGCTATTGAAGTCCCTGTTAAAAGTTTCTACAGCAATTAACAACAGACAGAATGGAGCCAATAATAGGCTTTTTTTCCCCTCTATCAACCAAGATTATGGATAAATCCTGTAGATGCCCCATGGCCAAACAGATATCAGATTAAGAGTGCAGTTTTATCAGTGACTGAGAGAGCAGAGCTGTGGGGTTGTTGATGCTCCCTGTGTCTGGTGGAGCTGGCAATCACACACAGGCACAGAAAAACCCACATTTGCCCCATCTGAGGACCAGGGGAGGAATTTGCACAATTTCTCCGTTACTTGGATGCCTCAGGATTTTAGCTTTTTTCCATGTATTTGTAACCCTGCAGTTCTTTAGTGTGTAACTCTAAACTCCACACACAGTGTGAGCTGCTGCTTTCCCACTTTGGGCAGACACAACAATTCCTCTCCAGGCTGGGAATCAAGGACACCTCACTGCCTCAGGCCCCCAGAGATGGAAACAAAAGTGAGTTTTGGGGGGAGCAAACTTGGGGTAAATGACTTCATTACCTGAAGCTGTAATTGGAAGATTCACCCCCAATGTGCAAATGGACCAAACTTATCAAAGTGTGAAACCCTGTGACCCATTGTCCATTTTGGGTGTAGGCCCTGGGGGACTTTGTCTGCCCAAAATGTACCTGAAGGCCCTCAATAAATAGAACTGCCTTTTATTCCCTTGATTTTGTCTGGCCTCCGTTTTTAGGTTGCCCCAAAAGGCATCACCTTCAGTGCATGTAGGGCTCTCCTGGGCTGGGCCCTGTGGTGGGGATGCAGAGCAAGGGGTGGCTCCTCAGAGGATGCTCCTGGGCAGAGCCTGGACCCTCCTGGTGCAAAGGGAGAGACACATCCTTGTGCCAAGGACCAGCCTGGATATTTTTTTAATACTGGATTGTTGTCAAAATGACCTGCTTCAAAAAACCTAAGGGAAAAAAAAAAAAAAAAGAAGGAAAAGGAATGAAAGAATAAAGTGACTTGGGGTCTGCCTGGCTCAGGGCCTTGCTTCAGTGAAAGCTATTTACCATTTTTGTAACTGATGGGGAAATTGTCAACTACTAATGGGCTTTCTTTCTGGCTATAATTTATTCTTATTTCTCAGAGGCAGTGGGGTAGAGGCCAGGTTTCTTTATCCAGAGGTATTAAAATGCCTGGGGCTGAGCAGCTTAGCACTGCTTTGTCAGGATTTTCTCCATCTGGCAAAATAAGAGAATAAAATCACCCTGTGCAGGGAGAGCTGCTTTATTTTTAAAAGAATGCCCTTTCTGTTTCACTTCAAAGCCTCGAGGGAGAGGAGGAGTGGTGGGATGTGTGAGGAGATGCATATTTTCATTCACTGACAGCTTCTGTATTCAGGAGCTATGATCCCTCACTGCCAGGCTTTAACTTCTCTGGAAACTGGTTGTGTGTATCAAAGTGGAGGAAAACCCAAGTTAAAAACCCCATTCAGAGACATGAGAGATTTATAGGGCCCAGAGGGGTGAGGATATCCCAGAGGAGGTTCCAAAGTCATAGGCAGGGTCAGCTGACTTATAAATTTCTTTTTGCTAAGGGAAAAAGAAAGAAAACCAAATCCTTTTTTTTTTTTTTTTCCCTGAGTCATTAACAGCAAAAGGAATTTTTGTTTGCATCAATGTTCATCAAAACAGAAAGAGAGTATCTCTAGCAGTGAATCATATCAGTTGTTCCTGACCTTTGGAAAATGTCTGGTGTAATTTGAAGTCACCTGGTGGACCAGACAAAACCTCACTGACATGCACCATCAGTTTCTGGTGATGTAAAACAAGAAACAAATTACAGCTGAGGAATATTTGGAGTGTGTTCACACAAACTGAGCTCCATCAGTCACCAACTTCCACTGAGCTTGGATGATAAAGCACCAGGTTTCTGGAGCCAGAAACTCAATCTATGACTAAATGTTTGCTGTGGAGAGTTTGCCAAGCTCGAGTCATAGAAAAATGTCAGTTGTGCAAGGGGAAAAATGCCAGTAATGGTGAGAACAAGCTTTCCTGGGATCCCAGAAATGCAGGGAAAAGGGGAAGGAATGAACTGACCCCAGCTTTGGCGACAGCTTGGTCCCTTCCCTTCCCACACTGTCAGAATGAAATTTAAAGAAATGTCTGGGTTATTGCTGTTCATGGAATAAGAGGGTCTGAGACTCTTCTTTTATCATGCCCCCCATCCTCTGGGCTGCTCAAACACCCCAGCTCTTAGCTGAGGGCCAGTCTGAAACTGTCTGTGGGAAAGTCTGGACTAAAGTCTGGACTTTGGGGAAGTCAGGAGTCCTGGCTTTCCAGGAAGTGCTGCTGTTGGAGGAGGGTTCCCAGCCAGTGTGGTCTGTGTCACACAGGGACTGCCAAACTGGCAGGGCAGCACTCGAGGAAAATGCACCCTAATGAACTTTGCTATTTGCCAGATTGGAAACTCCATTGCTGTTTTCATGTTTAATGTGAAAAGGTCTGAGAACCCCAGGGGCTGAGCACTCTGCATAGACAAAGTCTCTGTCCAAAAGAGCTTTATATTTAAATAGAAAAGATGGATAAATAGTGACAAGGAAGACATTTGAAGGAAATGGCATAAAGTCCATAGCAGAATGCAGCACAGAAATATCCTGTAAATCTCATATCTCCTATGTTCTGCCCCAGATTTTCAGCTACCAGCCTGAGAGTCAATAGTTTCATCATTTTTGCTGTTGTGCCATGAATCTATTCCAGAGTTGTCATCATGTGCCCGTGGTAAAGAAAAGCCTTGAGTACAAGCTTTGACTGTTGGGTTTTTGGAAAGACTGGGTTAAAACACTTCTCCATAAAATAGAGTTAAACAGATTTCCCCATGTCCTGAGCACAGGCACTGTGCCAGCAGTTTATGACCCTAAAAATCTCCATACTGTGGATTCTTCCCATGATGTGCCTGGCTTTTAATCTGTGTTTGCACAGGTTGTTTTGAGGAGCCCTTGGTGGGTCTGTGGGTTGTGTGCTGCAGAGTCCAACAATCCCACCTGGAGCCAGGCCAGGGGACCTGGCAGGTGTGGCTCTTGCAGTGTTTTTTTCTGGGACACTCACAGAGTTCCTTGTTCACCCTAGGGATGAGGTGAGGTGGGAGATTGAAACCAAGCTGGTGCCCAGTGAAAGCAGGCTGCTGGTGCTCAGAGGAAGGGTCTGGGCAGCACTGGGAGCTCGGGGAGCTGCTCACATCCCATCGCTGTACCTCCAGACCCCCAGAACGTTTTCATTGGGAAGGGAAACGTCGTTCAGGAACTGGGGGTGGTTCAGTGTTACTGATATCCGGTCCTCCACGTCCAGGTGTCTCAAGTGGACCTGGAATAAGGTTTTAAAAGCCTTGTCTTGGCAGGTTTCAGGTGCACAAAACGTGGACAGCGACTGTTTGTCCACCGTGTCGTTCACCAGGAGCTCAGTCTTGAGGTCGATGGGGCTCTTGGAGCAGTTGGGAAAGTGAAAGTTCAAGTGGCAGAAGATCAAGTAGATGCCTTGTTCCTTGATCACCAGCTCCTGGCTCTTGCAGTGCATGTTCTCGCAGACCCCCTTCTCCACCAGGCTCAGCTTGGAGCTGTTCACTGCTCTGGACACTGGGAGGAAAGCAAAGGGCTGTTAGCTCTGGGCTCCCTGAGCTCCCTCCAGCCCTAGCACACTCCAGCACTGTGAACTGCTAAAAGGAGACACTGGCCCAGAGGTTTCCTGCCAGGAAAACTCCTGGAAAGACAGCTGGGAGCTCACACATGGAGGGGGGGCATTAAAAATTCCAAGGATTTACTCAGCCCTTGGGAAACCCAGGACAGAGAAACACATGAATGTTCATCTCCATTATTTCCCCACTTGGCATTTGGAGTGAATTCATAGACATGTACTTTCCATATTCATGGAGATTGTACAGTTCATGGAGATGTACATTCCTCTGTGCATGTGCAGAAGGTAAATCTTTATTTCCTTTTATTTCTATCAAATAAAAAAAAAAAAGTTCTAGGATCAAATAGGGGTTTGCCAGTCACATTCCAGGAGAACTAAGGATTTTTTTCCTATAAAATTCCCATTTGGACAAAAAAGGTATTTGCCAGTAAACCCAGTGTGAATGACATGAGCAGCTTTTCAGACAGCTCTGAAATTTCCTTTTCCCAACCCTTTTCCCCCACCCTGGACTCCCCACTGACCTCTCATGTAGGCAGCAGCTCCCTTGGGTGGGACACTCTGTAGGATCTTTGAATAGTCGTCAAAGGTGTCCCCTGGAGAAAACAACAGATTAACTCATTGCTCCTGAGCATTTGGGGTTTTTGGTACTATGAAATGCAGCCAGCACTTGGCACCCAACTTCCAGCATGGTTCTGACTCCTTGGCTGAGAATATCTGATCTGCCCAGGGAATTCAGAGCAGTGTCACTCAACTGGTAAATCTATAATAACCTAAAACTCTGGCAGATTGCAGCTCTCAGCCGTGAAAAATTAAATTCCTTACCCTGCTTCTTAAAAATAGGAGTTATGGTTTTAAATTAAAAGAGGGTGTGTTTGGAATAGATACAAGGAGGAATTACAGTGAGGGTGGGCAGGCCCTGGCACAGGGTGCCCAGAGCAGCTGTGGCTGCCCCTGGATCCCTGGCAGTGCCCAAGG
>JAOTBB010000771.1:2942040-2954559 GCA_025629985.1 Chamaetylas fuelleborni
CCCATTGCCCCCATCACCCTCATCGCCCCCATCGCCCCCAGCCCCGGCCCCTGCCCACAGGGACCCCCCTGCCCGGGCACAGCGGCGTGTCCCAGGTGTGCAGGTGGCTCCGGGCCCCCAATGGGATGCGGGGAGGTGCAGGGGAGGTGGGTGTGACCCCGGCCAGCGCCTCCCCAGCAGTGACAGGCGACTGGAAAGAGCAACGGGACAGCTGCGAGGGGGGTGGGAGGGGGGCACTCGGTGCCACCGCCGCTGTCAGCGCTGTCCCCGAGCCCGTGGCTCTTTGGGAGTGTCATTCCCATTGTTCAGCAGCCGGAAGCAGCCACGCCCCTCCCCTTGCTGGCAAACGAGGGGTGCCGCTTTTTTGTCCCCACCGCCCACTCTCTTGCACCAGAACATCCCAGGAGCATCCAATGGCTCTGTCCCTGTCCTGCTCACGGGGACCCCCAGGAGCCAGAACCGGGGTGACACAGCAAGGGGGATTTGCTGTGGGGTTGTCCCCCCTTTTGCACTTCCTGACGGGGCCTTTGGGTGTTCCTGCCAAGCTCAGCTTTTTTGGGGTTCGTGGGGTGCTCAGGGTGCACCCAGGACCTGGAAGAGAGGGTGGAGGGACCCCCAGCTTGCAGGGTCACCCCTTTGGAGTGCTCAGGGCTGTGTTGGGGGTGGAGCAGCCACCTCAGCACTCAGCTGGACCAGAGGGATTCATCATCTGCCCAAAACCACTGCTCCTGTGAATAATTTCTGCTTTTCCAGTCCTAAAACATCCTGGAGAAAGGTTAAGAAGGCTTCAGTGGAGCTTCAGCCCCTGCCTTTCCCAGCCTGGAATCCCATGGGAATCCCCTTCCCTTCCCTGCCCAGCCCCTCACTCCTGTCCTCTCCAGCATCCTCCAAAATCAACACATCCAGGCCTGCACCCTGACTCCAGGGAGCTGGGATGTGAAGTTCCCTGGATTGATTCTGCTTCTGACTCCTTGATTTTCCTTTCCTGCGTGAGGCTGTGGGAATACGGGAGAGCAGGAGGCATTTCACTCTCCAGGGAGAACTGGTGCAGGATGAGCTCCATGCAGGGGATGCCAAAGGTGTGGTTTGGGAGGCATAGCTCAGATCTCTCCAGTTAAAAATCAGGGCTCTTCTGGCTGGCTTGGAGCCCTGAACAGGCTCAGAGGGGATAAAGCCGAGGCAAGGAGAGAGGGAAGAGCCCAGATCAGCTCTCAGGGATGGCTACAGGCAGGGCTGGCACTGGGAGCCCACTGGGAGCTCAGCAGCAGAACAACAGCCACAGTCCAGGAGCAGGGAGCATTCCCTGGGCTTCCCAGGGTCAGTGGGTTTGGCTGGAGGGGACAGCAGTGACAGAGACAGGGACAGGGGACAGGGACAGACAGGGACAGGGGACAGAGACAGAGATAGAGACAGAGACAGAGACAGAGGCAGAGACAGAGACAGAAAGGGACAGGGTCAGGGACAGGGACAGGGACACCCTCCTGCTGGGGCTGTGGAGACTTTCCACTTGCTCTGTTGGTCACAGCAGGAAATTCAGAGGATGTTTGGTGGCTCCCAGCAGCTGCCCCAAGCCCAGCCTTGTCACCACAGGAAGACTTTCCAAGCTGCACAGGTCCATTTTTGCTTTTCCCAGACCAAGAGCAGGCCTGGAGTGAGGCTGGGAACCCTGGGATGTGTCTCCTGCCCTGTGGGAGATGGGAACACCGAGGGTCCCCAGCAGGGCACAGGGGCACAGTTCTGTCTGCAAAACCAAGTAAATCCCAATAGGAATGGGAGCTTGGGGCATCCAGAGGAACTGACTGAGAGCACAGATCTGTGTGGGAAAAATGTGTCCTTGTGTTTCCAGGGCGGAATTAGGGCCATGCTTGATCTTGGGGACCCTGGGGTATTTGAGGTGCCCTGGGTTGTGGTGCTGGATCCACCACAGGATCACAGAATCAGGGAATGGTTTGGGTTGGAAGGGACATAAAAGACCACCCAGTGCCACCCCTGCCATGGGCAGGGACACCTTCCACTGTTCCAGCTGCTCCAAACCCTATCCAGCCTGGCCTGGGACACTGCCAGGGATCCAGGGGCAGCCACAGCTGCTCTGGGCACCCTGTGCCAGCCCTGCCCACCCTCCCAGGAACAATTCCTGCCCAATATCCCATCCAGCCCTGCCCTCCTTTAGCCTCAAGCCATTCCCCCTTGTCTTGTCACAACCTGTCCTCATGAAAATTTCTTCCCAACCTTCTGATAAGTCCCCTGAGGCACTGGAAGGTGCCCTAAGATCTCCCCAGAGCCTTCTCTTTTTACCAAAAGGAAGGAATTCCACAAGGGAAGCTCAGCCACACCTGCAGAGGTGCCACCAGGCAGCACCTGGGGACCTGTGTGTTCCCAGAGCAATTCCCAAGGAACTGGAGCCCTGTGGGATCCAGGAGCTGTGGTTTGGTGAGTCAGCAGCAAACACCTCCCAGAGCAGCTCAAGGTGATGCTGAACTCAGTGAGCAAACCTGGCCTGTGGTTTCATGCAAAGCCTTTTTCCTTCTTTTAGTCTGCGTGGGTTCATGCCCCCCAAATTTCGCTCTCAGTTTCAGGTGTGAATTAATTCAATATCTTCAGGTTGCATTCAGCTCAGAGAAACTCCCCAGTTCGGACTGGTTTCAGTACAAACCTAAGCAAAACCACAGAATTGCTCATGGTTTCCAGACCAAACCATGCAGTTCACCTTGTTTTTGGGGGTTTCATTATGAAAATTTCATGGAGTCTGAGATAGAATAGACACAAAGCTTTGAGTTGTGACCTGTCCATTTCTGATTACTGGGAATAAAATGGCTGGCAATGGAAATCTTTTCTGCCAAGAGACATTTCTGTGCTCTCCAGTTGGTTTTCAGTGAAAATTGATTGATTTATTTGCCCTCCTTGGGTCCTGAGCTTTGAGCTTGGTTTAGGCCCTTCCTTTGGTTTTCTTAGAGTGGTTTCAGTCCATGTCAGGGAGACAAAAAATCATGGATTCTTCCTCATGGTGGGAAATCAGTGCAGGCATGGCATAGCCAAGCTTACATCCTCTGTATCTCAGGGTTTAAAGAGATTTAGAAAATGTTGAGACTCTGGTGTTGTTCTCTTACTGATTAACAGGGGATGCTTACAGGGGAGATTAAAACTTGGATAATTTCTAAGTCAGGGAAATGTTCAAACACTTGGTAACTCAGGGTTCCACATTCATGTGAGTGTGGTGCACATGAAAAACAACTTCAGCCTTGAATTTGTGACAACAAAATAGCAGAGAAATGAAAACACAAGTGAGATGGAGGGTGGGCAATACTGGAGAAAATTTGTAGAAAATTTGTCTTGAAATATATCTCGTTTTTAGTGATACACAAGCCAATGTGTGTAATTTCCTGGGTACACTTCCAAAGGCTGTGTCTCACCTACTGAGCCAATTCTGTCATCCATCAGTACTAACCCATTTTGCTGAATTCCTTAGAAATGACCTTACTGAGCACAACTGAACCAGGAAACTCAACTAGACTGGAAGATTTTATTTCAGAGGACAGCCAGGTTTCAGCTCAAAGACTCGCCAGTCAGGATGGACTTGCCACTTCTTCCCAGGAGTCACAGCAATGTTTAACTCCAGTCTGATGGATTTGCTTCTCTTTTCTGTTGGATTGACAGAGCCAGAGAGAAAAGAGGAAAACCTTGAGGATTATTTTCCCTCAGCTGTCATCAACTCTTATTTCTACTGGTCAAAACTTTATTTTTTTAATATGCTAAATTCACACAAACCCAGGTTCAGATTTCCTTCTTTCCCCAGTTTGAATAAATAAATAAATAAACAAAATTGCTCAGATTTCTCTCAGTAAAGGTACTTTCTAAACCCCAAACCATTTGTTCACTCCTGCTCTGTTTGAGCAGGGAAAATCTGTACCCAATTTCCCCTGCTCAACAGAGAGAGTGACTTCTCAAAACACGCAGGATGGGAAAATGCAGCTTCAAACAGTGTTTTGAATGAATGAAATAAAAACACAGCAAACAATTGAAAGTTGGAGGCACCCACTCAAATGCAGAAAATATCCCCTTTCTCCGTGGCCACTGCTAAATGTAACGAGGCAGTTTCAGGATGTGTCTTGATAGGCTGCTTTTGGCTGCTTTGCTTGGCTTTGAGCTGTTTTCTAGAGGAGGTTGGCCCGTGGGTAAAACCAGACTGGGAGGAAATCTGCTTTCACATCTGGTCCCTGCCCAGGGCTGTGTCACTGCCATGTCCCACCCTGAAAAAAGAGCATGGCACGACCTGGGAGGGTGTCAGCACCCCTTGGAAGTGGAACAACATTTTAGGGGAGATATTCAGGGCTTTGCCTCGAGTTTCTTAGGCCAGAAGCCCAAGGGAGAAGAGTGGGGGAGGAGCAGTGACCATTCTGCAAGGAAAGCCACCGAGGTGTGCTCTGCACATTTCTGCTGCTCCATGAACACCTTGGGAAGGGAGATGTTTGAACCCAGAGCAGAAGCACTTGATAATGATAAATCTCCGTGTCTAAATCCAGCTATTTTCACTCCACAGCTCAAATCTTGTTTTAAGAAAAATCTTCTTGATTTTTACCATTTTAGAGACAGAAAATCTCAGGTAGGAGGTGGAGAAGTGAAAAATGGAGCAGAGACTCCCCAAAAGCTTTGCTGGGTGAATTGGGCAAGTGGGGTCCTTGGAGCTGCAGTGGGGCTCTTCCCTGAATTCCAACAGGATCAGTGGCCAGAGGAAAGCTCCACTGGTATGGCAGGGGCTTGTCCGTGTTGTCCCACCTGAGCCTGAGCTGGGCAAGGCAAGGAATGAGGCAGGGATGTGGTGAAGATCATGAGGAGGTGGTGGTGTAGGTTGTGAGAGAACATGAAGCAGCTTTGACACGAGCAGAGGAAACTTCACATTTGGAATTTCAAAGTTGACTCGACATTTCTGCCGTAGCAGATAAACATCTCAGTGTCTTTTATGGCTGGGAATTGTCTTTTTCTGTTTATAAATAGAAAAAAAACAACACAACAAGTTACCCTGTGTTATTTCCTCTGAGGCTTTTTGGGGGTGGATATCTGTGGGTGGTAAACAGCCCACAGAGAAGTTGTTGTTGTTAATAATCAATATGAAACAGGGGAGGGCAGGGGCTGAGGCTGAGATGAGCCAGGTTTGGGCTCACCACAAACCAAATATAGGTGAGAGAGGGACAGCAAAGCCACACTGCTGCTCTGGGCTGTGACTATTGCTGCTTTGTGATGTTATTTATCTCCCTACCAGCACTTTTCTTGCCAAAAGACACCTTAGGCAGACACACGACGACCTGGAAGCCTAAAAACTAGAAATGAGACATAAAGGCATTGACAAGCAGCTGGACAGGGTGAGCAGAGCACGTGAGGAAGTGTTTTAGCCTTGGCAGAGCCTTGCTGGCCAGCAATGGAAAGCTGAGGTGTGGGGTGTGCACAAACACACCCTGAGCTGGTCTGGTGAGTGCAGCCTGGTCAGGGGCACAGGCTGGGGAGGAGGAGGAGCAGCACAGGAGCACAGCACCTTGCTCAGGGTTCTGAGGCTCTGTGTCCCAGTCTGGAGAGTGCAGCCTGGTCAGGGGCACTGGCTGGGGAGGAGGAGGAGCACAGCACTCTGTTCAGGGTTCTGAGGCTCTGTGTCCCAGTCTGCAGTGCAGGGACTGCCCTTGTTCTCCTGGAGCATCCCTGGGGTGGGAGCAAAGCCTTCAGTGCTGCAGGGGATGGATCTGCCCTTGGGGAGAGGGAAAGAGAAACCTTTGGAGCTGGGGCTCTGAGGCACCCAAGGGGAGCTGTGGCCATGGGAGACAGTCCCAGCCAGCACCAGCTGGTAAATCTGTGCATCAGCAAACCCCAGATGAACCTGTGGGTGCTGTGGCATGTTTGGGATGTGCTGGGGACACATCTGGCCAGTGAGGCTTTAGAGTGACCTGCAGGGCAGCCTCAGCACTGAGTCTGAAACCAGCTGGAGATCCTCAGGGTGCCAGAGCAGCTGTGGCTGCCCCTGGATCCCTGGCAGCGCCCAAGGCCAGGCTGGACACTGGGGCTGGGAACACCTGGGACAGTGGGAGGGGTCCCTGCCCAGGGCAGGGTGGGACAGGATGGGCTGTGAGGTCCTTCCAGCCCAAACCAGTCTGGGATTCCATGAAATACTGCAGTGGATTCCCCTCCTCTCAGAAATACCATTTCACTAAAAGCAAAACCGGATTTTGGAAAGATGATAATTCTGATAAAACTATTCAGAAATTAAAAGAAAACGAAACCTTTTATTTTAATAAGCTTGAATTTGAGGAATAGAATGATCTCATTTCTCTATAAAAATGACATTTTGTTTTGGAACTCTCCACTTGTTATTAATTTATTTATTCAGTGTATTTATTCAGCTTGAAACTATGGGGAAAATTAAGCCTTTTGATCTATGCTTGCTACATTTTAGTGGTGGAGAAAGGGACTTTTTCTTTGTGATACATTTCTAGGAATTTTTTTTTGTAAATAGAATTTATTCTTAAGCTGCCTCATTACAAACCAAACACAACAGCTAATTAATTCCTGATGAAATATTTTCATCACTGGTGGTTTTTCAGTGATAGCAGACTCTGTCAGCACTTCTATTCAGCAATTCAGGCAGCCTTCCCTAACTGCCAATCTAATGGATTTTGTAACTTTTTGGAAAAGGATCAGTTTTATTTCGTTTCCTGAAGAAACAAAGAATTCCTCAGTGCAGCAAGGACTGGATGATGATGCACAAGAGTGGAAAAGGACTTGCAGGCAGGAAAAATAGGTGATTATACAAAGAGGTGGCAAAGAAAGGAGCTGAAGGGATAAGTGAGGATTAGGTGGCTTAAAGATTGAACTTGTGGGTCCAAGGGAATGGCAAGGATGTTTTCATGAAGGTTTCATGGGACCTGGGGACATGAAAAGGTGCCCACCCTTGCAGGGAATGTCACAGGGGATGGAGCCAGGCAGAGGTCAGCAGCTCCAGCAGAGCAGCAAAGACTGCAGACTACACTGAATTTCTTTGGGGAATTCTTTCAGACAGCATTTTTCTGATTAAAGCCAGCAGTTGGATCAGGGATTCTCCACACAAAGAGGAATTTTCTATGAGGGCAGCCTTTGAGACTTCTATATCTCTGTTCTTATAATGCCAAAACCTAAATATTTAGCTGAGTGTGCAGCACAAAGGGAAGGGAAGCAGCCAGTGGGAACCAAAACGCCAGAGCACATTGAGGACTGTGAGTCAGAGCAAATCCAGCCAGAGCAGGGGCTGGTGAGCAGTTCACTGGGTGCAGCCACTGAATGGCACTGGGTGCTGGATGAATGGAGAGGCAGAGGAGGAGCTCAGGTTAGCACAGGATCAGTCCTAGACGGCTGCACAGCCCACAGCCCCAGCTTTCAACACTCCTACGGTGGAATGGGCTGTGATAGGCATCTCTGTGAGCAAAGAGCTGCTTGCCATGAGATGCTGGGGCTCTAAAACTGGGAGAAAATCGTCCAGTGACTCATCAATTCATTAGAAAAGGAACTTTCAGGTTGACCAAGCCTGTTCATGAATTTGAGCTGGGTTTTGTTGAATGATTGAGGTGAAACCACAAGTTTTGGAAGTGCTGAAACATCAGAATTAGACAAGATAAAGCAGTGGTTTAGATCCAAGATTGCTTGCTTGGTTTGGCTCTTGCCAAAACTTGAGAGAGATGATGGAGTTATTTTTCCTCATCCATTAGCAGGCTGATTAATTTACCAATTATGCCATATGCCATAATAACAGATGTAATCTCCTCTCTGAGTAATTCAGAGCACAGATTTGAGCAATCTTCCCCCATCTTCAAGAAATCATGACTGTGACAAGCATGCACAAATTAGAGTACCATAATCTCAATGGAATCACAGGAAAATACCTGATAATAATTCCATGAAAACTGCAAGCTAAAATTCCCTCCCTGGGACTTGCAGAATGAGTATGTGTTAGAGGAGTCTGTGAATTCAGCCACTGATGACCTGGACTGAACAGAGATCAACAGTATTTGATCAGTATTGGCTGAGTAAAGATGAAACTCTGTCTTGGCTTAAAGTTCTAACTTTATTTTTATGTCAGGAGCAGCAATAGACACAGAAAGGTGTGTTCCATACATACTCAAAGTAATAAATAAATACATAAATACATCCATAAATACATATATTAATAAATAGACCCATTCTGGAGCCCAGCAGGGGTACCTAATTAATGGAATCACAGAATGGCTTGGAAAGGACCTTAAAGGATCATCTGATTCCACCCCCACACCTCCCACTAGAGCAGGGTGCTCAGAGCTCCCTCCAGCCTGGCCCTGGACACTTGCAGGGTCAGCACTTTCTGTCTTTGGTCCCTGCAATGAGCCAGAGCAGCCCAGTGCACCATCAGCAATACCTGAGTGCAAGATGCTTTTGGAGAGAGGAAAACAACAGCTAAAATACTAAAATACAGCAGGCATTCACCTGAGTGAATTCCTGTTTGAGCCCACTAACACCCTGTGACAGTGATTTAATTGTGCAATGTAGAAAACAAACAAGCTTTTAATTTATTTTAAATCCTGAAGGGTTTGTTTTCCTGGCATGCTCCTTAGGTTCGTTGGGTTATGGCCTGGGTTCATCTCTGGCTCACTGCCTCCACTCAGGCAAGATTTAATAGGGACCTTTGAAACCTCTTTATTTTGAAATCAAGAGAGAGAAATGGAACTTTTCCAAAGGGGATTTTGGTTAATGCATTTGGTTCATGCTGTTTATTGTATGAATCTAGTTCAGGAGGGCATGGCTCATGTCCTGCCCCTCTCCAGAGACTCTGCTGCCATCAACTTCAGCTGAGAGAGTCCATCCCAGTGCCTGGGCAAACACAGCCTGGCTGCACAGGGCAGCACTGCCTGAAGTCTCAGACAATGGGAAAAAGGAGGAAAATCAAAAGCAAGATGTGGTCTTGATATGAACCCTGCAGGGCAGCCAGACCCAGAGGGCTGTGACCCCTGTGGGACAAGGATAGAAAGTTTCACCTGGGAACAAAAGCCATTAAAAGTGAGCAGGGGGAAAGGGGAAGGTGTCTCTGCTGGTCTCTGGGATGAAGCAGCTGCAGGACCCTGCTCCATGGGGACCAGAGCTGAACCCATCCTTCATGCAGAGCCAGAGGGATGCAGCCCTCCCGAGGCCACTGAGCAGCTCTGCTCGGCCTGGAGAGGTTTGTCTGAGAGCAGAAAACTCTGAAATCATGAAGAAAAACCAAAATGAAACAGTATTTGCTCGTTAAAAGAGCTGAGGCAGCTTTTCATGTTTGTTTTCATTTCAGCGGATGCCAGGTCATTTTTAATTTTGATGTGTGTTCGCTCTGCCATCCCTACAGATGCAGGCACAGTGAGAACACACCTCAGGCTGCCTGACAGATTTCTGGTGTGGTTTTGTAAGGTTTCCTGAGAATCAGGGGACATTTCTTGTTTTGCAGCTTTACAAAAACCCACAAGTGCCTGAGTGCTTGGTGCTCTAACAAACAGGGAGAGGTTACCCAGGGGCACAGCTGCCCTGGTCAACCCATCTGCTGGCCCCTGGCACAAACCCTGAGCTTCCTGGTGGCCACTCAGGCTCTGGGATGTGCCAGCGAGGTTCTGGAGCTGCAAGGACAATGTGGTTTGTCTTTACCAGCACCTGTGGCAAATTCATCTCAGAGCCTCCCACAGGGCACCCTGTGTGCACACAGTGATGCAGAAAGAACAGGAGGAGGGAGCTGGTTGTGTCAGATGTTCCCCTGGGGCTGGCGAGTTTAGTTTTGAAAGAAAAGAAAGAAAAAAAACTACTTTAAGGTACTTTCTGTTGTTTTTTAATTTTATTTTTCTCTTTCACTGAGGACAATGGGTGGAAATTATTACAGCAGGAGCCAGGCAGGCTCTGTGTGCTGGGCTCTGTTCAGCCCTTTGCTTGGAGGAGTGAGGGTGTGAAGGAGTGGGGATGGCAGTGCAGGGAGGGGATGATGCTTTGGGCTCTGGCAGTGATTTTCTGTGTATTGAGCTGGTTTGTGTCTCTGGTTTAACACAGGTGAAACACCAGGATTTGGTGTGTTTGAGGGGTTCCAATAGGAAGTGTTTTCCAGCAGATTTCTCTGTGAGAAGAAAAATTTAATGGAAGAAGAGGAAAGATTAGAAACATTTATTTTACCGCCCTCACCATGCCCACATGGACACCTCTATCTGTGCTGTGCTGTTTTGTGGCAATACAAGCAAAGCTGTAAGGAAAGGCTTTTTCCATAAAAAAACCCCTCTTCCCTAGGTGGAAGAGAGCAAGGAGAATGCAAAATGCCAGAAAGGTGCAGAGCCAACAACCCTGAGTGATTAATGAACTGATTAATGAACCAACCCTTCTGTCTTGCCCCAACCACAGCAGCACACAATGGACTTTCACTTTCTCCCAGGGGCTCCCAAACATCCTCATCCTGAGGGCCAGGCTGCTTTGAGCTGGTGTTCTGCACCCACAAGGGCACTGGGCTCTCACCAGGGAAGGCACTGCTGGAGAATTTCTGGTATTTCTCTGTCCTGAATGATGGTAAGGAGCTTTGAGACACTACAGTGTCTCTTGTGAAACAACTCTTGAAAGGATGAGGATGTGAAATATAATCTTGTGTCTCTTGCAAGGACTAAGGGTGTAGCCTTCAAATTATTAAAATATAGATAAGACCAGTACAATTTATTGCTGTCCACTCCCTAGAAGCAGAGTGAGCAGTGAAATGAGAGCTGCCAAAAATGATCTGATTTTCACAACAGCTCTATGTATCCTGCTGGTTGAAGTCCAATAAGCCTCATAAAAATGTGCTGACTGCCTTCAGCCCCACTGGGAGTCAAAGGGGAGGTCCTGTATCTGCCTGAAGAAAGAGCCCTTGGAACATCTCACCTTGGCCAAGTGGAAATGAAGGCTCCCAAAAGCCAGGAGTGGTCACAGGGGCTGAATGAGAGCCCTTTGTGCCAGACCTGGGCCTCTCCCACAGGTCTGTAGGCTTAGAGCTGTATGCAGTTTGAAATCATAAAAAAAGGGAAGAGTAATAGAATAGTAGAATAATAGAATCATAAAATCCCAGAATGGTTTGGGTTGGAAGGGACATTAAAGACCATCCACCACTCTGGCAGGGACACCTCCCACTGTCCCAGGCTGCTCCAGCCCCAGTGTCCAGCCTGGCCTTGGGCACTGCCAGGGATCCAGGGGCAGCCACAGCTGCTCTGGGCACCCTGTGCCAGGGCCTGCCACCCTCCCAGTGAGGAATTCCTCCCAAATATCTAACTTATATTTCCCCTCTTTCAGTGTGAGCCCATTCTCCCTTGTCCCATCCCTGCAGGCACTGATGAAGGGTCTCTCTCTGGTTTCCAGGTGCTCTGAGGTGTCCACACCACCTTCTCTCCTCCAGGATGAACATTCCCAGCTCTCCAGCCTGTCCCCATAGGGGAGGTGCTCCAGTCCCCTCACCTGAGCCCTCCTCTGCTCCAGGCCCACGAGGGAACTCGAAGAGTTTGGTGCCAACACTGCACCTGTGGCTCAGAGGAAGTTTGCAGCAGTCCAGTAAAATAAGCTGTGGCAATTTGAGGGCAGGAATTTTTCTTTCTGGTGAGGCCCATTGGGCAGCTGACCCACAAACACAGCCTTGTGGGACCATGGTGCCAGCTCACAGCCCTGCTGAGCTGCAAAGCTTTCGTTAGCAATAAATGGGCCAGTGGATGGTTTTTTCTACTCTAAGAGTGTTTGTTTGCTGTGCTTTAATTTTTTCCAGGAAGAGATAACTGAATCTCAGAACTGATGCGCTCCCAACTCTTAAATGCTGGCACTGCTTATTAGCTGCTTGCTCAGTGGAGAATATTCTTCCTTATATAGGTCTTTCAGAAAGTAGGTCAGGGGATTAACGTGAGTACTGCTGCTAAAAATCCTCTTTGACAGCCTGCCTTCCTTTATTATTTTCTCACTCTGTGCTCTGCAGATGCCAACACCTGCCAGCTCTTCTGCTGTGTTCTCCTGGGGTCAGCAGGGATGACCACAAAAGGTTTCTCCACTCAGATCCCACAAACAACCTTGGCCCGTTGGTTTTTCTGGCGTGTTTGACCCCTGACATCCCTGGGCTTTGAAGATGGAGGGGTTGTTTTTCAAAGAAACGTGGCAGTGCCACACCAGCCCATCTTTGGGGTGATTTATCAGTGGAAAACACCTGGGCAGAGATGGCTTTGGCCCCTGAAGGATGGAGCACTCAGCTCCTTTTTGGGGGTTGCTGTTCTGAGAAAAGGGGAGCTGGGCCCAGTGCCAGGCAGGCAGTGAGGAGCTCACTGCTGAGCAGCTTCACCTTCTCATGGCAAGTGCTTCTAGGAAGTTCTGCAGGAACATAACAACAATCCTCAGCAAAGCCTTCTGTGAAATGTTTGCTCTCCACACGATGTTTGGTGTTTGATGTTGGTGCTGCTCACGTTTGTGCTGACGGGGCATTTCTTGGCTGTTTACAGGAGACACAGAACAGCTCTCTGTGACACCCTCACA